>CM059431.1:34400154-34760881 GCA_030390025.1 Squalus acanthias | reverse complement strand
TGCAGCCGGGCCCTCCAGGCCCAGAACTGGTCGAGGCCGTCCTTCAGGGGCATCTGCAGTGTCAGGGTCTGACAAGCAGCAGCCTTCCACCAGCCTTGCTGCAGCCACTGAGGTCCCATTACGGAGGAGCAGTAGGGTTAGAAGGGGGGAAGTGCGCAAGGGAAGGAGATCACCCTCGAAGGGCAAAAAGTAGGAGGTGAGACAAAATGCTGGTCATTTTTTTATTAAAGGTCGAGGTTCATGGTCCAACTTTTGTTTAGTGTTTTGGACATTATCTCCAGGTTGTGAGAACCAGTTATGTTATTGACTGTTTTTTTGTGTTTATTTCTATGAGTTTGTCATGAGGAATTGACACACACAGAGTTTGTAAAATAAATAAGTTTCTGTATTCAAAATATACATGGTTGGTGGTTGGAATTATTGGTGCCTTGGCCGGCTTAGGGGTTGCGTGCTGGGTTCATTAATGTTGTTAGCAATGGCAGGGGCCCTAGAAGCGGCTTGCTATTAGCCGTTGACGGATGGCCCTTGCAGTTTGACCATTGTGGGCCGCCCTCCCGCCTTGGTGCTGCTGATGATCATCCTCCTCGTCCTCTTCCTCCTCTTCCTCCTCCTCCTCTGGTGGTGCTCCAAGGCCTGGTGGCATTGGCTGGGTCCTGAGGATTGCCATGTTATGCAACATGCAGCACACGACTACGAAGTTGGATACTCGCTCAGGCGAGTACTGCAGGGCTCCTCCAGAATGGTCGAGACAGCGGAACCGTTGCTTCAGCACGCCGATTGTGCGCTCAATTATGTTCCTGGTAGCTTGATGGCTCTCATTGTACCGCAGCTCAGCAGGGGTGTTGGGCGTACGGAGCGGTGTCATCAGCCAGGTGCTCAATGCATACCCCTTGTCCCCGAGAAGCCAACCAACTGGCTGATGCGGTGCCTCGAAAAGTTCTGCCACAGTAGTCTGGCGCAGGATAAAAGCATCGTGGCAGCTGCCAGGATAGTGGGCATTGACAGCGAGTATCAGCTGTCTGTGGTCACAGACCAACTGAACATTCAAGGAATGGAACCCCTTTCTGTTCCGGAATTCCTCGGCATTCTCATGCGGAGCACGCAAAGCCACATGCGTGCAGTCAATGGCGCCCTGCACCATGGGGAAGCCCGCTACCCTCGCAAAGCCCAGAGCGCGGTAACGCTGCTTGTCTGGGGTCATGGGGAAAGAGATGAACTCTCGTCTCCTTTTAAAGAGGGCATTTGTGACCTGCCGGATGCAGCAATGCACCGCGAACTGGGAGATATTGGCGAGGTCCCCAGCAGCAGCTTGAAATGAGCCAGTAGCGTAAAAGTTGAGAGCCACTGTGACCTTCACTGCCACCGACAGAGACGTCCTGGACCTCAGTTGAGGCTGCAGATCTGGCTGCAGCAGGTGGCAGAGCTCAGTGACCACCTCCTTGCTGAATCGCAGCCTTCGCAAACACAGCTCCTCAGACATATGGATGTAGGAGAGCTGTTCACGATATACCCTGGGAGGGTAAGCTCTCCTGTACATACGCCTGTTGGCCCTCCTCCGTCTGGCCATCATTGCCACTCTCTCTCTGCGTCTCTGTATCCTCCGATTCAGCTGGAGCAGGACGACGCCCCCAATCAGTGCAGCCCCCATATTCTCTTTGCAAGCAAAGTAATGAAGGACAGCAACTAAAGTACAAGCGAAGTTAGGATCAATAGGCAAAACTACCTCACAAAGCGTTGAGTCAATGTAGAAGTCTCTCTTTCTCTCTCTCCGAATCTCTCTCTCTCTCTCAGAACGAGTGGTGCAAAAATGTCGACCACAGAAAAAGACAGGAAGAGGCCCCCTTTAAATAGCGCCCCCCCCCAGCCCCACAGCGATTGATAGCGTTCCAGTCTTCTGGTCGTTGGATGCGCCAGGCGGTAAGGCAGGGGGCGCCACTCAATTTCCGCTCCGGGGCGCCACAAGGGCGTTGCACCATGGAATGACATCACAATCTGCGCGCGCAGGTGGTCACAGCGGTAAGTTTTAGCGCCGCCGCACAATCTCTAGTTAAGTTCCCGAGCGGCGCAAACATCGCTGCGCCCGGGCGTTAGCGGCTTTGCACCCCATTAGCGCCCTCTTAAGGCGCTAACGGGAGGCGCAACCAACTGAATTTTTACCCCTGGGAATCACAGAGAGAGAGACTGCAATCACTGAGAGGGTGACTGGGAATCACTGAGAGAGAGAGAGACTGGGAATCACTGAGAGAGAGATTGGGAGTCATTGAGAGAGAGTAGATCTGGGAATCACTGAGAGAGAGTGACTGGGAATCACTGAGAGAGACTGGGAATCATTGAGAGAGAGACTGGGAATCACAGAGAGAGAGACTGGGATTCACTGAGAGAGAGAGGTCGGAATCACTGAGACACAGACTGTGAATCACGGAGAGGGAGATTGGGAATCAGAGAGAGAGAAACTGGCAATCATGAGAGAGATTGGGAATCACTGTGACAAAGACTGGAATGACTGAGAGAGAGACTGGGAATCACAGAGAGAGCATTGAAATCACTGAGAAAGAGACTGGGAATCACTGAGAGAAAGACTGGGAATCACTGAGAGAGAGAGACTGGGAATCACTGAGAGAGACTGGGAATCACTGAGGGACAGAATGGGAATCACGGAGAGAGAGAGAATGGGAATCACAGAGAAATTGGGAATCACTGAGAAAGAGCGTCTGAGATACACAGAGAGAGAGAGAGAGAGAGAGACAGGGAATCACTGAGAGAGAGAGTTTGGGAAGTTCTGGGAGATACTGGGAATCACAGTGAGAGACCTTGAATCACAGAGATAGAGACTGGAAATCACTGAGAGATAGAGACTGGGAATCACAGAGAGAGACTGGGAATCACTGGGAGATACTGGGAATCACTGAGAATGAGAAACTGGGAATCACTGAGAGAGACTGGGAATCACAGAGAGAGACTGGGAAGCACTGGGAGATACTGGGAATCACTGAGAGAGAGTTTGGGAATCACAGAGAGAGTTTGGGAATCACTGAGAGAGAGCGATGGGGAATCACTGAGAGAGAGAGAGAGACTGCGAATTACAGAGAAAGAGAGACTGGGAATCACTGTGAGAGATTGGGAATCATTGAGAGAGAGATAATGGAAATCAGTGAGAGAGACTGGGAATCACTGAGAGAGAAACTTGGAATCACTAAGAGAAAGAGACTGGGAAGCACAGGGAGAGACAGGGAATCACAGAGAGAAAGAGAGAGACTGTGAAATACTTAGAGAGAAAGACTAGGAATCACTGAGAGAAACTTGGAATCACTGAGAGAGATAGACTGGGTAGCACTGGGAGATACTGGGAATCACAGAGAGAGTTTAGGAATCACAGAGAGAGAGAGACTGGGAGTCACTGAGAGAGAGAGATGGGGAATCATTGAGAAATACTGGGAATCACAGAGAGAGATTGGGACTGAAAGAGAGACTGTGAATCACTGAGAAAGAGACAGGGAATCAGAGAGAGAGAGAAACTGGGAAGCACTGGGAGATACTGGGAAACACAGAGAGAGATTGGGAATCACTGAGAGTGAGACTGGGAATCAGTGCGAGAGAGAGACTGGGAATCACTGAGAGAGAGAGTCTGGGAACCACAGAGAGAGAGACTGGGAATTACTGAGAGAGAGACTGGGAATCACTGAGAGAGAGACTGGGAATCACTGAGAGAGAGAGACTGGGAATCACTGAGAGAGAGACTGGGAATCACTGAGAGAGAGACTGGGAATTACTGAGAGAGAGACTTGGAATCAATCAGAGAGAGAGACTGGGAATCACTGGGAGATACTGGGAATCACTGAGAGAGACTGGGAATCACTGCGAGAGACTGGGAATCACCGAGAGAGACTGGGAATCACTGAGAGAGAGACTGGGAATCACTGAGAGAGAGACTGGGAATTACAGAGAGAGAGACTGGGAATCACTGAGAGAGAGATAACGGGAATCAGTGAGAGAGACTGGGAATCACTGAGAAAGAGCGACTGGGGATCACTGAGAGTCAGTGAGAGCGACTGGGAATCGCCGAGAAAGAGACTGGGAATCAGAGAGAGAGAAACTGAGAGTCACTGAGAGCGAGTTTGGGAATCACAGAGAGAATGACTGGGAGTCACTGAGAGAGAGAATGGGAATCACTGAGAGAGAGAATGGGAATCACTGAGAGAGAGAATGGGAATCACTGAGAGAGAGATGGAGAATCACTGAGAGAGAGAGACTGGGAATCACTGCGAGAGAGATGGGGAATCACTGCGAGAGAGACTGGGAATCACTGAGAGAGAGAGACTGGGAATCAATGAGAGAGAGACTGTGAAATACTGAGAGAAACTTGGAATCACTAAGAGTTAGAGACTGGGGGGGGAAAAATTCAGTTGGTTGCGCCTCCGGTTAGCGCCTTAAGAGGGCGCTAATGGGGCAGAAAGCATCTAGCGCCCAGGCGCGGCGAAGTTTGCGCCGCTCGCAAAATTAACTAGACATTTTGCGGCGGCGCTAAACACTACCGCCACGATCTCCTGCGCCGGCAGATCATGACGTCACTCGAGTGCGCAACGCCCCGGTATCGCCCCAGAGCGGATATTGAGTGGCGCCCCCTGCCTTACCGCCTGACGCTAGCAACGACAGGTTGAGGGGAGCGTTCTGCAGTCATGAAGGGAAAGGGGGAGTGCTATTTAAAGGTGACCGCTTCCTGCCTTTTATTGTTGGTGCCATTTTTGAACTATGCATTCTGAGAGAGAGAGGGAGAGACTGCTGGAGAGATTCAATGTTGTGTGAAGGAGTTTTGGGTACTGAGCAGCACTTTGCAGGTTCATTTTGATTTGCCATTCCTTGTATCGATTTAGCAGAGACTGTGGGGGCTGCATTCTGAGCTCTTGGCCTGATACTCTCCATTGTTCTTTCCGGTACATTTGATGTGCAGGTCTCTCCAGGCCGAGATTCAAGGCTGCAATGAGCAGGATGTGGATGGAAAGCAAGATTAACCATCCCCTTTAAGAACTGGCCCGTGCCATTGTGTGTGTGTTCCATTGCTGACTGACATTACATGAGCTTCGCCAGCGCTCTGAGGTAGCGCCTCCTTCCTCGGCCTTTGCGCCTTAAGACAGGTGTGAAGCGCCTGATATAGCGCTGCAATCACCTCCAGGGGCGATAAAAGTCAAGTTTGCAGTCGGTGGCGATAATTAGCACCAGGCGCTAATCTTTGCGCCCGGCCGACAATTGCGCCCCAAATGGGGCGATACTGAATTTCTCCCCCTGGGAGTCACAGAGAGCGAGACAGTGAATCACTGAGAATGAGAGACTGGGAATCACTGGGATATACTGGGAACCAATGAGAGAGAGTTTGTGAATCACTGAGAGAGAGAGACTGGGAGTCACAGAGAGAGACTGGAAATCACTGTGAGAGGGAGACTGGGAAGCACTGGGAGATACTGGGAATCACAGAGAGAGGTTGGGAATCACAGAAAGAGACTGGGAGTCACTGAGAGGGGTTGGGAATCAGAGAGGGAGAGATGGGGAATCACTGAGAGAGGGACTGGGAATCACTGCGAGAAAGAGAGTGAGTGAGACTGGGAATCATTGAGAGAGAAAGACTGTGAATTAGAGAGAGAGACTGGGAATCACTGAGAATGAGAGACTGGGAATTACTGTGAGAGACTGGGAATCACTGAGAAAGAGAGATTGAGAATCAGGAAGAGAGATAGGGAGACTGGGAATCAATGAGAGAGAGACAGTGAAATACTGAGAGAGAGAGACTAGGAATCACAGACAAACTGGGAATCACAGAGAGTGATTGGGAATCACTGTGAGAGACTGCGAATCGCTGAGAGAGAAACCTGGAATCACAGAGAGAGAGACTGGGAAGGACTGGGAGAGAGATGGGGAACCACTGAGAGAGGGAGACTGTGAATTACAGAGAGAGAGACAGGGAATCACTGAGAAAGACTGGGAAGCACTGAGAGACCGGGAAGCACTGAGAGAGAGACTGCAAAATACTGAGAGAGACTGGGAATCACACAGAGAAACGTGGAATCACAGAGATAAAGCATGGGAGTCACTGAGAGAGAGAGATGGGGAATCACTGAGAAATACTGGCAATCACTGAGAGAGAGATTGGGAATCATTGAGAGAGAGATAATGGGAATCAGCGATAGAGACTGGGAAGCACTGAGAGTGAAACGTGGAATCACAGAGAGAGAGTTTGGGAGTCACAGAGAGAGAGATGGGGAATCACTGAGAAATACTGGGAATCACTGGGAGAGAGACTGGCAATCACTGAAAGAGAGATTGGGAGTCACAGAGAGACTGGGAATCACTTAGAAAGAGAAATGGGAATCACAGAGAGAGAGACTTGGAAGCACTGGGAGATACTGGGAATCACAGAAAGACTAGGAATGGCTGAGAAAGAGAGACTGGGAATCATTGAGAGAGACAGGGAATCACTGAGAAAGAGACTGGGAATCAGTGCGAGAGAGAGAGAGAGAGAGCGAGAGACGGAATCTCTTGCAGAGACAGGTAATCACTGAGAATGAGAAACTGGGAATCACAGAGAGAGACTGGGAATCACTGGGAGATACTGGGATTCACTGAGAGAGACTGGGAATCACAGAGAGAGACTGGGAATCACAGAGAGAGACTGGGAAGCACTGGGAGATACTGGGAATCACTGAGAGAGAGTTTGGGAATCACAGAGAGAGTTTGGGAATCACTGAGAGAGAGACTGGGAATCACTGAGAGAAACTTGGAATCACTGAGAGAGATAGACTGGGAGATACTGGGAATCACAGAGAGAGAGAGACTGGGAGTCACTGAGAGAGAGAGATGGGGAATCATTGAGAAATACTGGGAATCACAGAGAGAGATTGGGAATCACTGAAAGAGAGACTGTTAATCACTGAGAAAGAGAGACAGGGAATCACTGAGAAATACTAGGAATCACAGAGAGACTGGGAATCACTGAAATAGAGACTGGGAATCACTGAAATAGAGACTGGGAATCACTGAGAGAGAGACTGGGAATCACTGAGAGACACGGGAATCACTGAGAAAGAGCGATGGGAATCACACAGAGAGAGAGACTGGGAAGCACTGGGAGATACTGGGAATCACAGAGAGAGATTGGGAATCACTAAGAGCAAGACTGGGAATCAGTGCGAGTGAGAGAGAGAGAGAGAGAGACAGGGAATCTATTGCAGAGACAGGTAATCACTGAGAATGAGATACTGGGCCTCACTGAGAGAGAGCGAGAGACTGGGAAGCATTGAGCGAGAGATACTGGGAATCACTGAGAGAGAGAGACTGGGAATCACTGAGGAAGAGAGACTGGGAATCACTGAGAGACAGACTGATTCACTGAGAGAGAGAGATTGGGAAACACTGGGAGATACTGGGAATCACAGAGAGAAATTGGGAATCAGTGAGAGACTGAGACTGGGAATCACTGAGAGAGAGACTGTGAAATACTGAGAAAGAGAGACTTGGGATCACGGCGGGAGATGCAGAGACTGGGAAGCACTGGGAGATACTGGGAATCAATGAGAATGAGAGACTTGGGATCACTGCTAGAGAGAGAGAGAGAGACTGGGAGTCACAGAGAGAGAGACTGGGAATCACTGAGAGAGAGTGTGTGGGAACCACTGAGAAACTGGGAATCACTGAGAGATAGAGACTGGGAATCACTGAGAAACTGGGAATCACTGAGAAAGAGAGACTGGGAATCATTGAGAGAGACTAGGAATCAATGAGAAAGAGACTGGGAATCAGTGCGAGTGAGAGAGAGAGAGCGAGAGACAGGGAATCTCTTGCAGAGACAGGTAATCACTGAGAATGAGATACTGGGAATCACTGAGAGAGATTGGGAATAACTGAGAGAGACTGGGAATCACTGAGAGAGAGAGACAGGGAATCACAGAGAGAGAGTCTGGGAACCACAGAGAGAATGGGAATCACTGAGAGAGACTGGGAATTACTGAGAGAGAGACTGGGAATTACTGAGAGAGAGACTGGGAATTACTGAGAGAGAGTCTTGGAATCAATCAGAGAGAGAGACTGGAAAGCACTGGGAGATACTGGGAATCACTGAGAGAGACTGGGAATCACTGCGAGAGACTGGGAATCACCGAGAGAGACTGGGAATCACTGAGAGAGAGACTGGGAATCACTGAGAGAGAGACTGGGAATTACAGAGAGAGAGACTGGGAATTACTGAGAGAGAGAGACTGGAAATCATTGAGAGAGAGATAACGGGAATCAGTGAGAGAGACTGGGAATCACTGAGAAAGACCGACTGGGGATCACTGAGAGTCAGAGAGAGAGACTGGGAATCACAGAGAGACTGGGAATCGCCGAGAAAGAGCGACTGGGAATCACTGAGAAAGAGACTGGGAATCAGAGAGAGAGAAACTGAGAGTCACTGAGAGCGAGTTTGGGAATCACAGAGAGAATGACTGGGAGTCACTGAGAGAGAGAATGGGAATCACTGAGAGAGAGAATGGGAATCACTGAGAGAGAGAATGGGAATCACTGAGTGAGAGACTGGGAATCACTGAGCAAGAGATACTGGGAATCACAGAGAGAGAGAATTGGAATCACTGAGAGAGGGAGACTGGGAATCACCGAGTGCGACAGACTGGGAAACATTGTAAGAGAGATACTGGGAATTACTGAGAGAGAGTTTGGGAACCACTGAGAGAGAGAGACTGGGAGTCACTGAGAGCGAGAGACTGGGAATCACAGAGAGAGAGAGACTTTGAATCACAGAGAGAGCCTGGGAATCACTGTGAGAGTGCTTGGGAATCACTGAGAGAGAGACTGGGCATCATAGAGAAAGACTGGAAATCAGAGAGAGAAACTTGGAATCACTGAGAGAGGGAGTCTGGGAAGCACTGGGAGATACTGGGAATCACAGAGAGAGTTTGGGAATCATTGAGAGAGACTGGGAATCATTGAGAAGGAGTGTCTGGGTATCAATGAGCTAGAGATACTGGGAATTACTGAGAGTGATTGGGGATCACGGAGAGAGACTGGGAATCAGAGAGAGAGAGACTGGGAATTACTGAGCGGGAGAGACTGGGACTCACTGAAAGAGCCTGGGAATCACTGAGAGACCGGGAATCACTGAGAAAGAGAGATTGGGAATCACTGTGAGAGAGACTGGAAATCATAGAGAGAGACTGGGAATCACTGAGAGAGAGACTGGGATTCACAGAGAGAGAGAGACTGGAAATCACTGAGAGAGAAACTGGGAATCACAGAGAGACTGGGAATCACAGAGAGAGAAACTTGGAATCACTAAGAGAAAGAGACTGGGAAGCACAGGGAGAGACAGGAAATCACAGAGAGAAAGAGAGAGACTGTGAAATACTTAGAGAGAGAGACTAGGAAACACTGAGAGAAACTTGGAATCACTGAGAGAGATAGACTGGGTAGCACTGGGAGATACTGGGAATCACAGAGAGAGTTTAGGAATCACAGAGAGAGAGAGACTGGGAGTCACTGAGAAAGAGAGATGGGGAATCATTGAGAAATACTGGGAATCACAGAGAGAGATACTGGGAATCACTGAAAGAGAGACTGTGAATCACTGAGAAAAAGAGACAGAGAATCACTGTGAGAGATAGACTGGGAATCACTGAGAAATACTGGGAATCACTGAGAGAGAGACTGGGAATCACTGAAAGAGAGACTGGCAGTCACTGAGCGACATGGGAATCACAGAGAAAGAGCGATGGGAATCACAGAGAGAGAGAGAGACTGGGAAGCACTGGGAGATACTGGGAATCACAGAGAGAGATACTGGGAATCACTGAGAGAGAGAGACTGTGATCACTGAGAGAGAGATTGGGAATCACTAAGAGCAAGACTGGGAATCAGTGCAAGTGTGAGAGAGAGAGAGCAAGAGACAGGGAATCTCTTGCAGAGACAGGTAATCACTGGGAATGAGATACTGGGAATCACTGAGAGAGACTGGGAATCACAGAGAGAGAGATTGGGAATCACAGAGAGAGAGAGACTGGGATCACTGAGAGAGAGATTGGGAATAACAGAGAGAGAGATTGGGAATCACTGAGAGAGACTGGGAATCACAGAGAGAGATAATGGGAATCACTGAGAGAGAGAGACTGTGATCACTGAGAGAGAGATTGGGAATCACTGAGAGATAATGGGAATCACTGAGAGAGACTGGGAATCACTGAGAAAGAGAGACTGGGATAATGCAATACTGTTTTTTATTCGCTCATGGGTTTGATTTACAGTGAATTTTGTAGGAATTTTTTTTTCATTATTTCCCCAGCAGTCAAGATGAGAGCTATAGCTGATGACATCCACACTGAAGGATGAACAGTTGTGACAAAGGAGCTAGATTTTCCTTTGAAATATTGTCCATCTTCAAGTGGGTTTGAGGTGTAAAAATGAGTAAGATCCCACCCCAGGAAATGGCCACCAAATTCTATTCTCCAAAAATCGCCAGTCCCAATAATCGTATGGCCTGGGTTTGCCATGCTTCATGCAAATGAAGTCAGGTGGGCGTCGCCAAACTGTTCCCACAATTTCATCCAATTAGCACCTCGAACCCAATGTCAGGAAACACCACCACCATATGAACAGCTCAGAGGTATCGTTGAGTAACATACTGCACAGAGGCCATTCTTGATAAACTTTCATGGAGTCTCCCATCAAATCAGTGGGTGAGTCTCAGTTTTTTAAAATTTGTTCATGAGATCTGGGCGTCACTGCCAAGGCCAGCATTTATTGCCCATCCCTAATTGCCCTTGAGAAGGTGGTCGTGAGCCGCCTTCTTGAACCACTGCAGTCCTTGTGGTGAAGGTACTCCCACAGTGCTGTTCGGGAGGGAGTTCCAGGATTTTGACCCAGCGACAATGAAGGAATGGCGATATATTTCCAAGTCAAGATGGTGTGTAACTTGGAGGGGAACTTGCAGGTGATGGTGTTTCCATGTGCCTGCTGCCCTTGTCCTTCTAGGTGTTAGAGGTTGCGGGTTTGGGAGGTGCTGCCAAAGAAGTCTTGGCGAGTTGCTGCAGTGCATCGCATAGATGGTACACACTGCAGCCACGGTACGCCGGTGGTGGAGGGAGTGAATGTTTACGGTGGTGGATGGGGTGCCAATAAAGCGGGCTGCTTTGTCCTGGATGGTGTCGAGTTTCTTGAATGTTGTTGGAGTTGCACTCATCCAGGCAAGTGGAGAGTATTCCATCACACTCCTGAGTTGTGCCTTGTAGATGGTGGAAAGGCTTTTGGGAGTCAGGAGGTGAGACACTCACCGAACAATACCCAACCTCTGACCCGCTGTTGTTGTCACAGTATTTATGTGGTTGGTCCAGTTAAGTTTCTAGTCAATGGTGACCCCCAGGATGTTGATGGTGGAGGATTTGGTGCTGGTAATGCTATTGAATGTCAAGGGTAGGTGGTTAGACTTGTTGGGCTTGTTGGAGATAGTCAGTGCCTGGCACTTGTGTGACGCGAATGTTACTTGCCACTTATCAACCAAGCCTGAATGTTGTCCAGGTCTTGCTGCATGCGGGCATGGAATGCTTCATTATCTGAGGAGTTGCGAATGGAACTGAACACTGTACAATCATCAGCGATCATCCCCACTTCTGACCTTATGATGGAGGGAAGATCATTGATGGAGCAGCTGAAGATGGTTGGGCCTAGGACACTGCCCTGAGGAACTCCTGCAGTGATGTCCTGGGGCTGAGATGATTGACCTCCAATAACCACAACCATAAGAACATAAGAACATAAGAAATAGGAGCAGGAATAGGACACTTGACCCCTCAAGCCTGCTCCGCCATTCAATAAGATCAAGGCTGATCTTGGGCTCAAAGCCACTTCCCCGCCCGCTCCCCATAACCCTTCACTCCCTTATCTTGCAAAAATCTGTCTATCTCCACCTTAAATGTATTTAATGACCCAGCCTCTCTAGGGCAGAGAATTCCACAGGTTTACGGCCCTCAGAGAAGAAATTCCTCCTCATCTCAGTTCTAAAAGGGCGACCCTTTATGCTAAAACTGTGCCCCCGTGTTCTAGATTTCCCCATGAGGAGAAACATCCTCTCTGCATCTACCTTGTCGAGGCCCCTCAGTATCTTATATGTTTCAATAAGATCACCTCTCATTCTTCTAAATTCCAATGAGTATAGGCCCAGCCTGCTCAACCTTTCTTCATAAGTCAACCCCCTCATCTCTGGAATTAACCTACTGAATCGTCTCTGAACTGCCTCCAATGCAAGTATATCCTTCCTTAAATAAGGAGACCAAAACTGTACGCAGTACTCGAGGTGTGGTCTCACCAATACCCTGTACAGTTGTAGCAGGACTTCCCTGCTTTTATACTCCAGCCATCTTGCAATAAAGGCCAACATTCCATTTGCCTTTTTGATTACTTGCTGTACCTGCATGCTAACTTTTTGTGTTTCATGCACAAGGACCCCCAGGTCCCTCTGAACTGTAGCATTTTGTAATCTCTCTCCATTTAAATAATAATTTGCTTTTTTATTTTTCCTGCCAAAGTGTATAACCTCACACTTTCCCACATTATACTCCATCTGCCAAATATTTGCCCACTCACTTAGCCTGTCTATATCCCTTTACAGGTTCTTTGAGTCCTCTGCACAACTTGCTTTCCCACCCATCTTTGTATCATCCGCAAACTTGGCTACATTACACTCGGTCCCTTCATCCAAGTCATTAATGTAGATTGTAAATAGTTGAGGCCCCAGCACTGATCCCTGTGGCACCCCACTAGTTATCGTTTGCCAACCGGAAAATTACCCATTTATCCCGACTCTCTGCTTTCTGTTAGTTAGCCAATTCTCTATCCATGCTAATATATTACCCCCAACTCCGTGAGCTCTTATCTTATGCAGTAACCTTTTATGTGGCACCTTATCGAATGCCTTCTGGAAATCCAAATACACCACATCCACTGGTTCACCTTTGTCCACCCTGCACGTTACCTCCTCTAAGAACTCCAGCAAATTTGTTAAACATGATTTCCCTTTCATAAAACCATGCTGACTCTGCTTGACTGCATTATGATTTTCCAAATGCCCTGCTAATGCTTCCTTAATGAAGGACTTCAGCATTTTTGCAACGACAGATGTTAGGCTAACTGGTCTGTAGTTTCCTGCTTTCTGTCTCCCTCTGTAAGGTTTCCAAAATTTGCAGATCCCCAAAACCTAAGGAAAAAGGACTTTGGAACTACCCCAGAGTGATAAAAATGCATTTGGGCCTAACATAAGGAATTTAAGAAAAAAACCAAGTTCTGGCATTTTAAAAACATGTCTGGGCCTGTAAAGGGAGAAAAGGCTGTGTAGGAAGTTGGGCTCGACCTCTGTAAAAGCAGTTTTGGGTATTGCAGTTGTCTGGGGAATCGGGATGACCTCATTCAAGCCCCAGCAAGCATTAACATTTTGACAATAGACCCGAGGAGAAGACAGTCTCATCCCATCAAAAACCAATCAGCCAAGAAGATCGACAGGATGCAAACCATCCCAAAAAAAAAAACATTTGACACTTACAGAACCCATTAAAGACATGCATAAAGATAGGAGTCCTAGGCCCAGTCAAGAAACCCAAAACATGAGGACAATGCAAACTCCGATTAAACAACATATCGACAGGATGGAGCTATCTTGAATCCACTTCACACATTTACAAAACCAGTTAACATGCTAGTAAAGTCGTTACTGTTAATGAGGTCTTACAATGACCAGGATTTGATTTGGTTTTGACAAAGTCACTTCAATTTAGTATAATTGAAGGCCCATCAAGCAGTTACAACAGTTCAGTAAGAAGGGAGTTACAGTTCTCCAGTAAAACAGTTACAAGTTGAACAGAAGTCAGTTCTGCAGTTCAATTTTAAAAGCCTGTGTTCAGCAGAAGTCAGTGCTGGAGTTACAGAGTTCAGGACAATCAGGCAGAAGGCAGTTCCACAGCTTGGAAGAAGACAGTTTAAACAGAGGCAGAGTTACAGCAAGAAGTTCAACAAAGAAGGCCAACAACTTCACAAGCAGACCGACACGCAAGAAGAAACCAGAGCGACTGCCTCAGTGACCATCGGACACTTTGCGGCAACAAGGGCCTTACGAAACCTTTTACTCAAAAGACTCTAAACCCTAACTGTCAACTGTCAAGGATTCGTTTGGTGAGCATTATCCCTGGTTCTCCAGAGTCCAACCTAGCTAGTGAAGTGGGATTGGGAGTGGTGAAGTATTCTTCTAATGTCATTTCCCTCGCCTGTACCGCGTGTTCCCCAACCTGTGTTTAAGCATTAATAGTGTTTTAAGTTTGTTACCTTTTTCTTTTAATAAAGTCAAAATTCTTTCATCAGAACCTGTTGTCTACTGCATCTTTGTTCACAACCCCTAAATAAGTCCAAGGTCTAGAACCAGGGGCGTGGGAGCGATTCGAACCGCTCACTGAGTCAGAGGTGAGGCTGACCCTACCACACCACCCCCTACACCTCCTTTCTTAAATAGGGGCGTTACATTAGCGGTTTTCCAATCTGCATGGACCTCTCCAGAGTCCAGGGAATGTTGGTATATTGCAACCAATGCATCCACTATCTCTGCAGCCATTTCTTTTAAGACCCTGGGATGCAGGCCATCTGGTCCAGGGGACTTGTCATCCTTTAGTCCCATTATTTTACCAAGTACTATTTCCTTAGTGATAGTGATTGTCTTTAGTTCCCCCTTCCCTGTGGCCCCTTGATTATCCATTATTGGGATGTTGTTAGTGTCTTCTACCAAGGGGGAAAAATTCAGTTGGTTGCGCCTCCCGTTAGCGCTTTAAGAGGGCGCTAATGGGGCGCAAAGCATCTAGCGCCCAGGCGCGGCGAAGTTTGCGCCGCTCGCGAAATTAACTAGACATTTTGCGGCAGCGCTAAACACTACCGCCACGATCTCTTGCGCCGGCAGATCATGACGTCACTCGAGTGCGCAACGCCCCGGTATCACCCCAGAGCGGATATTGAGTGGCGCCCCCTGCCTTACCGCCTGACGCTAGCAACGACAGGTTGAGGGGAGCGTTCTGCAGTCATGAAGGGAAAGGGGGAGCGCTATTTAAAGGTGACCGCTTCCTGCCTTTTATTGTTGGTGCCATTTTTGAACTATGCATTCTGAGAGAGAGAGGGAGAGACTTCTGGAGAGATTCAACGTTGTGTGAAGGAGTTTTGGGTACTGAGCAGCACTTTGCAGGTTCATTTTGATTTGCCATTCCTTGTATCGATTTAGCAGAGACTGTGGGGGCTGCACTCTGAGCTCTTTGCCTGGTACTCTCCATTGTTCTTTCCAGCACATTTGATGTGCAGGTCTCTCCAGGCCGAGATTCAAGGCTGCAATGAGCAGGATGTGGATGGAAAGCAAGATTAACCATCCCCTTTAAGAACTGGCCCGTGCCATTGTGTGTGTGTTCCATTGCTGACTGACATTACATGAGCTTCACCAGTGCTCTGAGGTAGCGCCTCGCTCCTCGGCATTTGCACCTTAAGACAGGTGTGAAGCGCCTGATATAGCGCTGCAATCACCTACAGGGGCGATAAAAGTCAAGTTTGCAGTCGGTGGCGATAATTAGCGGCAGGCGCTAATCTTTGCGCCCGGACGATAATTGCGCCCCAAATGGGGCGATACTGAATTTCTCCCCCCAAATATTTGTTCAGAGTCTCCGCCATTTCCCCGTTCCCCATTATTAATTCCCCAGTCTCATCCTCTACGGGACCAATGTTTACTTTAGCTACCCTCTTCCTTTTTATATACCTGTAGAAGCTCTTACTATCTGTTTTAATGTTTCTTGCCAATTTACTCTCATAATTGATCTTCTCTCCCTTTATTATTTTTTTAGTCATCCTTTGCTGGTTTTTAAAAATTTCCCAATCCTCTGGTTTCCCACCAACCTTGGCAACATTGTATGCCTTCGTTTTCAATTTGATACCATCCTTTACTTCCATAGTTAGCCACGGATGGTGCTCCCTTCTCTTAAAATCTTTCTTTCTCACTGAAATATATTTTTGTTTAGAGTTATGAAATATCTCCTTAAATGTCCGCCACTGCATTTCAACTGTCTTACCCTTTAATTTATTTTTCCAGTCCACTTTAGCCAGTTCTGCCCTCATGCCATTGTAATTACCTTTGTTTAAGATCAGGACACTGGTTTGAGATACAACTTTCTCACCCTCCAACTGAATTTGAAATTCAACCATGCTATGATCACTCTTTCCTAGAGGATCCTTTACTATGAGATCATTTATTAATTCTGTCTCATTACACAGTACCAGATCCAAGATAGCCTGCTCCCTGGTTGGTTCCATTACATACTGTTCTAGGAAACCATCCCGGATGCACTCTATGAACTCCTCCTCAAGGTTACCATGGCCAATTTGATTTGTACAAACAATATGGAGATTAAAATCACCCATGATTATTACCGTACCTTTTTTTACAGGCCTCCATTATTTGTTGATTTATACTCTGTCCAACAGTATTGCTACTGTTCGGGGGCCTGTAGACTACGCCCACCAGACACTTTTTCCCTTTATTATTTTTTATCTCCACCCAAACCGATTCTACATCTTGATCTTTTGAGCCAATATCACTTCTCACCACTGCACTGATCCCATCCTTTACCAACAAAACCACCCCACCTCCCTTTCCTTTCTGTCTATCGTTCTTGCTCTGTGCTAGGTATGACTCCAGCCAGTGGAGAGTTTTCACCCCGATTCCCATTGACTTCAATTTTACTAGGGCTCCTTGATGCCACACTCGGTCAAATGCTGCCTTGATGTCAAGGGCAGTCACTCTCACCTCACTTCTGGAATTCAGCACTTTTGTCCATGTTTGGACCAAGGCTGTAATGATGTCCAGAGCCATGTCGTCCTGGCGGAACCCAAACTGAGCATCGGTGAGAAGGTTGTTGGTGCATAAGTGCTGCTTGATAGCAGTGTCTATGACACCTTCCATCACTTTGCTGATGATTGAGAGTGGACTGATGGGGCGGTAATTGGCCGGATTGGATTTGTCCTGCTTTTTGTGGACAGGACATAACTGGGCAGGTTTTCCACATTGTCGGGTAGATGCCAGTGTTGTAGCTGCACTGGAATAGCTTGGCTAGAGACACAGCTAGTTCTGGAGCACAAGTCTTCAGCACAACAGCTGGGACGTTGTCGGGTCCCATAGCCTATGCTGTATCCAGTACACTCAGCCATTTCTTGATATCACGTGGAGTGAATCGAATTGGCTGAAGACTGGCTTATGTGCTCATGGGGACCGCAGGAGCAGGCTGATATGGATCATCCACTTGGCACTCCTGGCTGAAGATGGTTGCAAATGCTTCAGCCTTGTCTTTTGCACTCGCGTGTTGGGCTGCACCATCATTGAGGATATTCATGGAGCCTCCTCCTCCCTTTAGTTGTTTAATAGATAGGCGTTTCTGCGGCCGCAAACGAGACTCCAGGTTGGTATGGTGCCTCCCTGGTGCAAGGGTCAAGGATGTCTTGGAGCGGCTGCAGGGCATTCTGGAGGGGGAGGGTGAACAGCCAGTTGTCGTGGTGCATATAGGTACCAACGATATAGGTAAAAAACGGGATGAGGTCCTAAAAGCTGAATAGAGGGAGTTAGGAGGTAAATTAAAAAATAGGACCTCAAAGTTAGTAATCTTAGGATTGCTACCGGTGCCACGTGCTAGTCAGAGTAGAAATAGAAGGATATTTCAGATGAATACGTGGCTAGAGGAATGGTGCAAGGGGGAGGGATTCAAATTCCTGGGACATTTGGAACCAGTTCTGGGGGAGGTGGGACCAGTACAAACTGGACGGTTTGCACCTGGGCAGGACCGGGACCGATGTCCTAGGGGGAGTGTTTGCTAGTGCTGTTGGGGAGGGTTTCAACTAAAATGGCAGGGGGTTGGGAACCTGTGCAGGGAAACAGAGGAAAGGGAAGCAAGGATAGAAGCAAAAGACAGGAAGGAGAAAAGCAAAAGTGGAAGGCAAAGAAATCAAGGATGTAAATCAAACAGGGCTACAGTAAATAATAATACTGAAAGGTCTAAGGGGTAAAAATTCACTTGGTTGCGCCTCCCGTTAGCGCCTTAAGAGGGCGCTAATGGGGCGCAAAGCCGCTAACGCCCGGGCGCAGCGATGTTTGCGCCGCTCGAGAACTTAACTTGAGATTGTGCGGCGGCGCTAAAACTTACCGCTGCGACCACCTGCGCGCGCAGATTGTGACGTCATTCCATGGTGCAACGCCCTTGTGGCGCCCCGTAGCGGAAATTGAGTGGCGCCCCCTGCCTTACCGCCTGGCGCTTCCAACGACCAGAAGACTGGAACGCTATCAATCGCTGTGGGGCTGGGGGGGGCGCTATTTAAAGGGGGCCTCTTCCTGTCTTTTATTGTTGGTGGCATTTTTGAACTACGCATTCTGAGAGAGAGAGGGAGAGACTTCTGGAGAGATTCAACGTTGTGTGAAGGAGTTTTGGGTACTGAGCAGCACTTTGCAGGTTCATTTTGATTTGCCATTCCTTGTATCGATTTAGCAGAGACTGTGGGAGCTGCACTCTGAGCTCTTTGCCTGGTACTCTCCATTGTTCTTTCCAGCACATTTGATGTGCAAGTCTCTTCAGGCCGAGATTCAAGGCTGCAATGAACAGGATGTGGATGGAAAGCAAGATTAACCATCCCCTTTAAGAACTGGCCCGTGCCATTGTGTGTGTGTTCCATTGCTGACTGACATTACATGAGCTTCGCCAGCGCTCCGAGTTAGCGCCTCACTGCTCGGCCTTTGCGCCTTAAGAGAGGTGTGCAGCGCCTGCTTTAGCGCTCCACTCACCTCCCGGGGCGGTAAAAGTGAAGTTTCCTGTCAGTGCCGATAATTAGCGCCAGGCGCTAATATTTGTGTCCGGACGATATTTGCGCCCCAAATGGGGCGCGACCTAATTTCTACCCCTAAGAGTGTTAAAAAAACAAGCCTGAAGGCTTTGGGGGAGAAATTCAGTATCGCCACTGACTGCAAACTTGACTTTTAACGCCCCGGGAGGTGATTGGAGCGCTAAATCAGGCGCTGCACACCTGTCTTAAGGCGCAAAGGCCGAGGAGTGAGGCGCTAACTCAGAGCGCGGGCGCAGCGCAGGTGATGTCAGTTAGCGATGTAACACAGACACACTGGCGCCGGCCAGTTCTTAAAGCGGAGGGTCGATCTTGCTCTCCAGCCACACCCTGCTCATTGGAGCCTTGAATCTCGACCTGGAGAGACCTGTGATTACATTTTCAAGCCAAGATGGAGAGGGTGAGAGAACGAGCTCAGCGCTTCAGCGAGCGGGCCTTGGATGCTCTGGTTGGCGCGGTGGAGCGCAGAAAATCTATACTCTTCCCTGAGAGTGGCAGGAGGCCTTTGCCGCGCGAGTACAGAAGAGTGTGGAGGGAGGTGGCTCAGTGCGTCTCCTGCAGGAGCATGGTGCCCAGGACCCATGTACAATGCCGAAAAAAGTTCAACGACCTCACTCGGGTCGTCAGGGTGAGTGGCTTTTTTTCAATACCTCTCCATCCCGCCATCTCAACCTCACTCTATGGCCAGAGGGTCTTAAAACCCCAATTAACAACACTCATCCAACACCTATGGCCCTTTCATGAAACACACACACACATTCCACACTTTGCATACAGTAAGGGCTATTCATCTATGGGAGGCACATCAGGCAAGACCATGGCTGTATATTTACTCAGACGCCGTCCTTTTTCTTGCAGGCCAAGCTGTCTCATAATAGGAGACAGCAGCAACGGACGGGTGGAGGGCGGCCTCAGCTGCAACCCCTCAGCGATCTTGAGGAGCGCGTCCACAGGATTGTGGCAAGCCGGGTGATCGGTTCCGTCGCCACTGGAGACGCCGACCCCGTTCTGGACAGCAATGGTAAGGTCATCACCTTTTTGTCCTCTGTCCTTCCACTTGTCCCTCACAACAGCAGCCTTTGACACTTTCAATCCAACTTACTAAATCGCTGCACTCATTCCTCCCTTACTGCCACCCTGTCCTCATGCTAAAGCCACTCTTGTACCTCCCTGCTTTCAGATGGTGATTCACCAGCTGAGGAGACGGGCCTTCAAGCTGCCAGTGGGAGTGAAGCTGCAGGCGAGGAGGAAGATGAGGGCGGAGCATCAGTGCCACCCTCTCCCGAGGAAGCCCAGGCCCACACTGGGAACACGCCTTCCCTGGAGGGGAGCAGGGGGGAAGGGTCTGATGAGGGTGAAGCTCCAGGACCCAGCGGGCTGCAGCAACGCGATGGGGGTAGGGAAGCTCGGGGGCCTTCTCCCCGGAGGGAGAGTAGGCCAGCGAGTCCTGCTGCACTGGACGCAGAGGAGGAGCGGCTGATCGCTGAAATGAACACCCAGGCGGTGGACATGCACACTGAGCTCATGGGTGCAGTGGGAAGGGTGCCCGAATGCATTGAAGCACTGGCAAGGACTGTGGAGCACTTCGTTGTAGCACAGGCGGATGCCACGCTACACCTTAGTGCTGCAATTCAGTCTCAGACTGCTGTCATGCAGACTCAGATTGAGGCCATGCGAGCACTGACTGCTGCCATCCTCGATGGTTCGGACACATTTCCCCAGGGCTCTCACCGCGCCGCAGCAGGCCAGCAATCTGTGCTCCAGCAGATTGCTCCGGATGCTGAAGTGCTGCCCCGTGGGAGTGCCAGTGTGTCGGTCGAGCAGGGAGTTGCTGTCCTCTCTCAAGATGACAGCATTCCTGCTGCCACCACTGTCACTTCTCCACTGCACTTGCCACCGCCTGTAGGACAGACTGCTGCCGCCCATGCAGAGTTGGTGCAGTCTGCAGCCGGGCCCTCCAGGCCCAGAGCTGGTCGAGGCCGTCCTTCAAGGGCATCTGCAGTCTCAGGTTATGAGAATCAGCAGCCTTCCACCAGCCTTGCTGCAGCCACTGAGGTCCCATTACGGAGGAGCAGTAGGGTGGGAAGGGGGGAAGTGCGCAAGGGAAGGAGATCACCCTCGAAGGGCAAAAAGTAGGAGGTGTGACAAAATGTTTGTCAATTTTTTATTAAAGGCCGAGGTTCGTGTTTAAACTTTTGTTTAGTGTTTTGGACATTATCTCCAGGTTGTGAGAACCAGTTGTGTTAATGACTGTTTTTTTGTATTTCTTTCTATTAGTTTGTCATGAAGAAATGACACACACAGAGTTTGTAAAATAAATAAGTTTTTGTATTCAAAATGTACATGTTTGGTCTTTGGAATCATTACTGCCTTGGCCAGCTTAGGGGTTGCGGGTTGGTTTCATTCATGTTGTTCTCAATGGCAGAAGCCATTTCCTCAGCAGGGGCCTAGAAGCGGCTTGCTATCAGCCGTTGACGGACGGCCCTTGCAGTTTCAACATTGTGGGCCGCCCTCCCGCCTTGGTGCTGCTGATGATCATCCTCCTCCTCCTCTTCCTCCTCCTCCTCTGGTGGTGCTCCAAGGCCTGGTGGCATTGGCTGGGTCCTGAGGATTGCCATGTTATGCAGCATGCAGCACACAACTACGAAGTGGGAAACTCGCTCAGGCGAGTACTGCAGGGCTCCTCCAGAATGGTCCAGACAGCGGAACCGTTGCTTCAGCACGCCGATTGTGTGCTCAACGATGTTCCTGGTAGCTTGATGGCTCTCGTTGTACCGCAGCTCAGCAGGGGTGTTGGGCTTACGGAGCGGTGTCATCAGCCAGGTGCTCAGTGGATACCCCTTGTCCCCGAGAAGCCAACCAACTGGCTGATGCGGTGCCTCGAAAAGTTCTGCCACAGTAGTCTGGCGCAGGATGAAAGCATCGTGGCAGCTGCCAGGATAGTGGGCATTGACAGCGAGTATCAGCTGTCTGTGGTCACAGACCAACTGAACATTCAAGGAATGGAACCCCTTTCTGTTCCGGAAATCCTCGGCATTCTCATGCAGAGCACGCAAAGCCACATGCGTGCAGTCAATGGCGCCCTGCACCATGGGGAAGCCCGCTACCCTCGCAAAGCCCAGAGCACGGTCATGCTGCTTGTCTGGGGTCATGGGGAAAGAGATGTACACTCGTCTCCTTTTAAAGAGGGCATTTGTGACGTGACGGATGCAGCAATGCACCGCGAACTGGGAGATATTGGCGAGGTCCCCAGCAGCAGATTGAAATGAGCCAGTAGCATAAAAGTTCAGAGCCACTGTGACCTTCACTGCCACCGACAGAGACGTCCTGGACCTCAGTTGAGGCTGCAGATCTGGCTGCAGCAGGTGGCAGAGCTCAGTGAGCACCTCCTTGCTGAAGCGCAGCCTTCGCAAACACTGCTCATCAGACATATGGAGAGCTGGTCACGATATACCCTGGGAGGGTAAGCTCTCCTGTACAGACGCCTGTTGGCCCTCCTCCGTCTGGCCATCATTGCCACTCTCTCTCTGCGTCTCTGTGTCCTCCGATTCAGCTGGCGCAGGACGACGCCCCCAATCAGTGCAGCCCCCGTAGTCTCTTAGCAAGCAAAGTTATGAAGGCCAAAAACCAAAGTACCAGCGAAGTTATGATCAGTAGCCAAAACTACCTCACACAGTGTTGACTCAATGCAGAAGTCTCTCTTTCTCTCTCTCCGAATCTCTCTCTCTCTCTCAGAACGAGTGGTGCAAAAATGTCAACCACAGAGAAAGATAGGAAGAGGCCCCCTTTAAATAGCGCCCCCCCCCAGCCCCACAGCGATTGATAGCGTTCCAGTCTTCCAGTCGTTGGATGCGCCAGGCGGTAAGGCAGGGGGCGCCACTCAATTTCTGCTCCGGGGCGCCACAAGGGCGTTGCACCCTCGTATGACGTCAGAATCTGCGTGCGCAGGAGATCGCGGCGATAAAGTTTAGCGCCGCCGCAAAATGTCTAGTTAAGTTCGCGAGCGGTGCAAACTTCGGCGCGCCTGCGCACTAGCTGCTTTGCGCCCCATTAGCGCCCTCTTAAGGCGCTAACGGGAGGCGCAACCAACTGAATTTTTAGCCCCGAATGCGAGGAGCATTCGTAATAAGGTGGATGAATTAGCTGCGCAAATAGATGTAAATGGATATGATATAATTGGGATTACGGAGACATGGCTCCAGGGTGACCAAGGCTGGGAATTCAACATCCAGGGGTATTCAATATTCAGGAAGGACAGACAAAAAGGAAAAGGAGGTGGGGTAGCATTGCTGGTTAAAGAGGAGATGAACACAATAGTAAGGAAGGATATTAGCTCTGATGATGTGGAATCTGTATGGGGAGAGCTGAGAAATACCATGGGGCAGAAAACGTTAGTGGGAGTTGTATACAGGCCCCCAAACAGTAATGCCGAGGTTGGAGATGGCATTAAACGGGAAATTAGAGACGCGTACAATAAGGGCACAGCAGTTATCATGGGTGACTTTAATCTACATATAGATTGGGCTAACCAAATTAGTAACAATACTGTGGAGGAGGAATTCCTAGAGTGTATACGGAATGCTTTCCTGGACCAATATGTCGAGGAACCAACTAGAGATCAGGCCATCTTAGACTGGGTATTATGTAATGAGAAAGGATTAATTAGCAATCTTGTTGTGCGAGGCCCCTTGGGGAGGAGCGATCATAATATGATAGAATTCTTCATTAAGATGGAGAGTGAAGTAGTTGACTCAGAGACTAGGGTCCTGAATTTAAATAAAAGAAACTACGATGGTATGAGGCGCGAGTTGGCTAGGATGGATTGGGGAGCATTACTTAAAGGGTTGACGGTGGATAGGCAATGGCAAACATTTAAAGAGCGCATGGATGAACTACAGAATTTGTTCATCCCTGTTTGGCATAAAAGTAAAACTAAAAAGGTGACTCAACTGTGGCTAACAAGGGAAATTAGGGATAGCATAAGATCCAAGGAGAGGACATATAAATTGGCCAGAAAAAGCAGCAAACCTGAGGATAGGGAGCAGTTTAGGATTCAGCAAAGGAGGACAAAGGGATTAATTAAGAGGGGGGAAATAGAATATGAGAGTAAGCTGGCAGGGAACATAAAAACTGACTGTAAAAGCTTCTATATATATGTGAAGAGAAAAAGATTGGTGAAGTCAAGCGTAGGTCCCTTGCAGTCAGAATCAGGGGAATTTATAACGGGGAACAAAGAAATGGTGGACCAATTAAATACATACTTTGGTTCTGTCTTCACAAAGGAGGACACAAATAAACTCCCAGAGATGTCGGGGAACATTGGGTCTACTGAGAGGGAGGAACTGAATGAAATCAGTATTTGTAGGGAAATGGTGTTAGGGAAATTGACGGGATTGAAGGCCGATAAATCCCCAGGGCCTGATAATCTACATCCTAGGGTACTTAAGGAAGTGGCCCTAGAAATAGTAGATGCATTGCTGGTCATCTTTCAAAATTCTATAGACTCTGGAACAGTTCCCATGGATTGGAGGGTAGCTAATGTAACCCCACTATTTAAAAAAGGTGGTAGAGAAAAACGGGGAATTATAGCCTGACATCGGTAGTGGGCAAAATGCTAGAGTCCATTATAAAAGATGTAATAGCAGAGCACTTGGAAAACAGTGACAGGATCGGACAAAGTCAACATGGATTGACAAAAGGTAAATCATGCTTGACTAATCTACTGGAATTTTTTGAGGATGCAACTGGTAGAATAGATAAGGGAGAACCAGTGGATGTGGTGTATTTGGACTTTCAGAAGGCTTTCGATAAGGTCCCACATAAGAGATTAGCATGCAAAGTTAAATCACATGGGATTGGGGGTAAGGTACTGATTTGGATAGAGAACTGGTTGGCAGACAGGAAGCAAAGAGTTGGAATAAACGGGTCTTTTTCCGACTGGCAGGCAGTGACTAGTGGGGTACCGCAGGGATCAGTGCCAGGACCCCAGCTATTCACAATATATATTAATGATCTAGACGAGGGAACTAAATGTAATATCTCTAAGTTTGCAGACGACACAAAGCTGGGTGGGCGTGTGTGCTGTGAGGAGGATGCAGAGAAACTCCAGTATGATTTGGACAGGTTGGATGATTGGGCAGATGCATGGCAGATGCAGTATAATGTGGATGACTGCGAGGTTATCCACTTTGGTGGCAAAAACAGGAAGACAGATTATTATCTGAATGGCAATAGATTGGGAAAAGGGGAAGTGCAACGAGACCTGGGTGTACTTGTGCACCAGTCACTGAAGGTAAGCATACAGGTGCAGCAGGCGGTTAAGAAGACAAATGGTATGTTGGCCTTCATAGCGAGAGGATTCGAGTACAGGAGCAAGATGTCTTGCTGCAGTTGTACAAGGCCTTGGTGAGACCACACCTTGAGTATTGTGTGCAGTTTTGGTCGCCTTATCTGAGGAAGGATGTTCTTGCCATGGAGGGAGTGCAGCGAAGATTTACCAGACTGATACCTGGGATGGCAGGAATGACGTATGAAGAGAGATTGGGTCGATTAGGCTTATATTCGCTAGAGTTTAGAAGAATGAGAGGGGATCTCATTGAAACTTATAAAATTCTAACAGGACTAGACAGACTAGATGCAGGAAGGATGTTCCCAATGGCGGGGGAGTCCAGAACCAGGGGTCACAGTCTAAGGATAAGGGGTAAGCCATTTAGGACTGAGATGAGGAGGAATTTCTTCACTCAGAGAGTGGTGAACCTATGGAATTCTCTACCACAGAAGGCAGTTGAGGCCAATTCATTAAATATATTCAAGAAGGAGATAGATATATTTCTTAAGGCTAAAGGGATCAAGGGAGAAAGCAGGGACAGGGTACTGAATTTGGATGATTAGCCATGATCTCATTAAATGGCGGAGCAGGCTCGAGGGGCTGAATGGCCTACTCCTGCTCCTATCTTCTATGCTGCTCCTGGAATGCTCTTCTGCACTCCTCATTGAACCTAGGTTGGTCCCCTGACTTGATGGTAATGGTAGAGTGAGGGATATGCCGGGCCATGAGGTTACAGATTGTGGTCGAATGCAATTCTGCTGCTGCTGCTGCACTTCATGGATGCCCAATTTTGAGCTGCTAGATCTGTTCTGAAACTATCCCATTTAGCATGGTGGTAGTGCCACACAACACGATGGAGGGTGTCCTCAGTGTGAAGACAGGACTTCGTCTCCACAAGGACTGTGTGGTGGTCACTGCTACCAATGCTGTCATGGACAGATGCATCTGCAACAGGTAGATTGGTGAGGACAAGGTCAAGTATGTTTTTCCCTCGTGTTGGTTCTCTCACCACCTGCCGCAGGCCCAGTCTGGCATCTATGTCCTTCAGAACTCGGCCAGAAGTGTTGCTACCAAGCCACTCTTGGTGATGGACATTGAAGTCCCCCACCCAGTACTCCTTCCAAGTGGTGTTCAACATGGAGGAGTACTGATTCATTAGCTGAGGGTGGGCGGTAGGTGGTAATCAGCAGGAGGTTTCCTTGCCCATGCTTGACCTGAAGCCATGAGACATCATGGGGTCCGGAGTCAATGTTGAGGACTCCCAGGCCCACTCCCTCCCGATTTTATACCACTGTGCTGCCACCTCTGGTGGGTCTGTCCTGCTGGTGGGACAGGACATACCCAGGGATGCTGAGGGAGGAGTCTGGGGCATTGGCTGAAAGGTATGATTATGTCAGGCTGTTGCTTGACTAGCAACACCATGGGATAGCTCTCCCAATTTTGGCACAAGTCCCCAGATGTTAGTGAGGAGGACTTTGCAGGGTGTGTCATTTTTGTGTCTGAAGCCAGTGCCTAGGTCAATGCCAGGTGGTCTGTCCGGTTTTATTCTTATTATTGCTGTTGCGTTTCATAGCGGTTTGTTACAACTGAGTGGCTTGCTAGGCCATTTCAGAGGGCAGTTAAGAGTCAACCACATTGCTGTTGGTCTGGAGTCACATATAGGCCATATAAGGATGGCAGATTTCCTTCCCTGAAGGGCATTAGTGAACCAGATGGGTTTTTACAACAATCCGATAGTTTCATGGTCACCATTACTGATACTAGCTTTTCATTCCAGATTTATTTAATTTCAATTCCCCAGCTGCCGTCTCCGGATCATTAGTCCAGGCTTCTGGATTACTAATCCAGTAACATAACCACTATGCTACCGTTCCCTTCACTTAATTACTTAAAGACTGATATACTGAGAGAGATTGAAAATCAGAGAGAGAGAGCGAGAGAGAGAGAGAGAGATGGTGGATACTGAGAATCACAGAGAGACTGAGAAATGGTGCCGAAAGCAGAATCCATAATAGATTTTAAATTGAAAACGGTATGGGGAAAGGGAAGTGGAATAGGACTTTGAGAGACTGGCATAGGCACAATAGGCCGAATGGGCTGCTTCTCTGTTGCAAGATTCTATGGCCCTGATATTAACTCGAAGACGTGTTGGAGGGGGGGTCCAATATCGGGCGGGACAGCCGGAAGAAAGTTCAGCATGTCTGTGTGTGGCTTTTTAACACAGCCAACTGATTTAGCATTTTACACAGCCAACTGATTAGCATTTTACATCCGGGTCTGGTGTCCAGTGCACGGCAACAGGTGTAACGAGGAGCCGAATGACGTGATCTCAACTCCAGTACGTGCAGAGGAGATTTACCAGAATGGTTCCGGGGATAAGGGATCTTAGCTACAACCAGGTCAGGAAAGGTAAGTACAGTTACACATTCACCTACATCCTTCTGTGCGCATCACCCCACCCCTTCACTCTGCCTTGTCAAGCCTACTCCATCACATCACTCCTCACACCCACTTGCTTTGCACACACCCACATCCTTCTCTTCTATGCACTTCCTCAAATCCCCATCTATCCATCCACCACTCCCACTCACCCGCATCCTTATGTAATTTCATGCCTCCCCCTCATAGTCATCCTCACCAAATGCACTCCATCCATCGAATGAACATATGCCATTACAGTCACTCATAGGTCTGTTCTTTCCCTCGTTGCAAAAGGAGAGAGCAGAGAACACGAAGGAGAGGGACAGAACCGGAGGTGGGCCTCCACAGATTTCCCAGCTCACAAATGCAGAGGAGGAGGCGCTGGAGATCAGTGGAGTTTTGGTGTCCTTGGCCGGGTGTTGGGGAGACGGGGACCTCCCAGCTGCCTGGTGACACAATTAAATGTCAGCGACCCACATTCCATACAGCACTCAGTCACGTTGACTGGATTTTAACAGCGAGTGAAATACGATCATCTTCATAATGATAACTTGTAACATTCTTAACTTGCCATTGCTAATTCATGTCTTTTATCTCCGCGTGCAGCACCAGTTGGTGGAGGTTGCGGATGACGATTCCTTCTGAGGGTGGGCCATCACAGGACTCATGCTGACCATGCACCAGCTCAGATACTCGCACTTCGGTGGGACCAGTTAGACAGATGGGTTTTCACCTGGTGACTCACACTTCACAAGTGAGCAAGAGCAGATGGTGGTGACAGGGACAGCAGTCGAGAGTTCGCGCCGGCGGGCACAGCCCTCTCCAAGCTCTGCTCAGCTGGACACAGATGCTGTACCCTGGGGGGTCGATGCACTGACAGGCCTTCCAAGCGCACTGACCACGATTGCAGAGAGAATGGAGGAGTCCGCCTCAAGCATAAGTGGGTTGATGTCGCAGGCCAATGAGATGATATCTTCTTTCATAGATAGAGTAGCCAGCTCCATGGAAAATCAAACGCTGCAATAAAATGAGTTCACGCATGCCTTGACCACAGCTGTGCAGACTCTGGATGACAACATGTCTGCCACCTTAAATAGGATGAGATACCTTATCCTTGGCCTTACAGGGCCGCACTGATCTGCACCAAAGTGCTCTCCAGCAGAGTGGTAGCAATGAAATGCAGCTGGGCCATGAGAGGGTTGATGGCGAAAGGAGACATGGAAGTGGGGATTCCACTCAAAGCCCTTACCCCGACTCCCCCCCAGTCAGTACCCGACTTGCTGCCTCTTCTTCTGATTGCTGAGTTTGCCCCTGCACAGGTGCAGGTGGAGCAGTCTTTGATGGGGCCCTCACGGGCTCCAAAACCCAGAGGTCATCGGACCAAGAGCATCTCAGCAGTCACAGCAGGGATCTGAGCAGCCTGCTTCTATCTCTGCTGAAGCCACAGGAGTTGTACCATGTAGGAGCGGGAGGAAAAGGAAGAGGAAAGCTTTGTAATAAATACAGAAAATGCTGGAGATACTCAGCAGGTCAGGCAGCATCTGTGAAGAGAGAAACAGAGTTAAAGTTTCAGGTCGATGACCTTTCGTCAGAACTGGAAAAAAGCAGGAAATGGAACAGATTTTTAAGCAACTGTAGGGGCTGGGAATGGGGGGAGGGGATGAAAGAACAAAAGGGAAGGTCTGTGATAGGATAGAAGGCAGGAGAGGTTAAGAGACATTAAGAGATATTCAAGGCAAAAGGAGATGGTAATGGGACAGGTTAAGAAACAAAGGATGGCTCTAGATGAAGTGTAAATTCATCTGAGTGTGTGGAGTAAAAGGTAAAGTGGTAAAAAGTGAAAAAGCAGGAACTAAGTGCCACAAAGCATATTTGAAAGTTCTCTATCTGAATGCACGTAGCATTCGTAACAAAATAGATGAGTTAATGGCACAAATAACTACATATGGTTATGATATTGTGGCCATTACAGAAACATGGCTGCAGGGTGACAATGCCTGGGAATTAAACATACCAGGTTATTTAACGATCAGGAAGGACAGGCAGGAAGGAAGGGGAGGTGGGGTGGCTATGTTAATAAAGGAAGGAATCACTAATACAGAGTAATGATATTGGGTCAAAAAATCATGATAATGAAACAGTTTGGGTGGAGATAAGGAATAATAAGGGGAAAAAAACACTAGTGGGCGTAGTCTATAGGCCTCTGAACAGTTGCAACTCTGTTGGACGGAGTATCAATCAGGAAATAGTTGAGGCATGTAATAAGGGAACATCTATAATTATGGGGGATTTTAACTATCATATTAATTGGACAAATCAAATGGGGCAGGGCTGCCTTGTGGATGAGTTCATTGAGTGTATTAGGGATGGGTTTCTTGAGCAGTATGTAACTAAACCGACCAGGGGGCAAGCAACCTTAGATCTGGTCCTGTGTAACGAGACAGGATTAATTAAAAATGTCCTAGTAAAGGATCCCCTTGGAATGAGTGACCATAACATGGTTGAATTCCATATTCAATTAGAGGGTGAGAAGGTTGGATCTCAAACAAGCGTGCTAAGCTTGAATAAAGGAGACTATGAAGGTATGCGAGCGGAATTGAGTAGAGTGGATTGGGAAAATAGATTAAAGGGTAAGACGACACATGATCAGTGGTGTACATTCAAGGAGTTATTTTACAACTTCCAAAAAAAAAATATTCCACTGAAAAGAAAAGGGTGTAAAAGAAAGGACAGTCATCCGTGGCTAAGTAAAGAAATTAAGGATAGTATTCGACTAAAAACAAGGGCATATAAGGTAGCGAAATCTAGTGGGAGGACAGAGGATTGGGAAAAATTTAAAAGGCAGCAAAAAATAACAAAAAGATTGATTAAGAAAGGGAAGATAGATTATGAAAGTAAATTAGCAAAAAATATAAAAACAGATAGTAAGAGTTTTTATAGTTATATAAAAAGAAAAAGGGTGGCTAAAGTAAATGTTGGTCCCTTAGAGGATGAGACCGGGAAATTAATGGTGGGAAATATGGAGATGGCAAAAACACTGAATGAATATTTTGTATCAGTCTTTACAGTAGAGGACACTAAGAATATCCCAACACTGGACAAACAGGGGGCTATAGGGGGAGAGAAGCTAAACACAATCAAAATCACTAAGGAAGTGGTACTCGGTAAAATAATGGGACTCAAGGCGGATAAATCACCTGGACCTGATGGCTTACATCCTAGAGTCTTGAAGGAAGTGGCGGTAGGGATTGTAGATGCATTGGTAATAATTTTTCAAAACTCCCTGGATTCCGCTAAGGTCCCGGCAGACTGGAAAACTGCTAATGTAACACCCTTATTTAAAAAGGGCAGTAGACAGAAGGCTGGTAACTATAGACCGGTTAGCCTAACATCTGTGGTAGGTAAAATTTTGGAGTCCATTATTAAGGAAACAGTAACAGGACATTTGGATAATCATAATTTAATAGGACAAAGTCAGCATGGTTTTACGAAGGGGAAGTCATGTTTGACAAATTTGCTGGAGTTCTTTGAGGAAGTAACATATAGAGTGGATAAAGGGGAACCAGTGGACGTAGTGTATTTAGACTTCCAAAAGGCATTTGACAATGTGCCACACAAAAGATTATTGCTTAAGGTAAAAAATCACGGGATTGGGGGTAATATTCTGGCATGGATAGAGGATTGGCTATGTAACAGAAAGCAAAGAGTTGGGATAAATAGTTCATTCTCAGACTGGCAATCAGTAACTAGTGGTGTTCCACAGGGGTCAGTGCTGGGTCCCCAACTCTTTACAATCTATATTAACGATTTGGAGGAAGGGACCAAGTGTAACATATCAAAATTTGCAGATGATACAAAGATGGGAGGGAAAGTAGTGAGTGAGGAGGACATAAAAAACCTGCAAGGGGACATAGACAGGCTAAGTAAGTGGGCAGAGATTTGGCAGATGGAATACAACACTGGAAAGTGTGAGGTGATGCACTTTGGCAGGAAAAATCCTAGAGCAATTTATTATCTTAATGGCAAGAAACTGGAGAGTACTGAAGTGCAAAGGGATCGGGGGGTCCTGGTGCACGGAACTCAAAAGGTTAGTATGCAGGTGCAGCAAGTGATTAAGAAGGCAAATGGAATGTTGGCTTTCATTGCTAGGGGGATAGAATATAAAAATAGGGAGGTATTGCTTCAGTTGTACAAGGTATTGGTGAGACCGCACCTGGAATACTGCATACAGTTTTGGTGTCCTTACTCAAGGAAAGACATCCTTGCTCTCGAGGCAGTGCAAAAAAGGTTCACTCGGTTAATCCCGGGGATGAGGGGATGGTCATATGAGGAGAGGTTGGGTAGATTGGGACTCTACTCATTGGAGTTCAGAAGAATGAGAGGCGATCTTATTGAAACATATAAGATTGTGAAGGGGTTGGATCGGGTGGATGCGGGGAGGATGTTCCCGATGACGGGTGAGACTAGAACTAGGGGACATAGTCTTAGAATAAGGGGCTGCTCTTTCAAAACTGAGATGAGGAGGAACTACTTCACTCAGAGGGTGGTAGGTCCATGGAATATGCTGCCACAAAAAGCTGTAGAAGCTACATCATTAAATAAATTTAAAACAGAAATAGACAGTTTCCTAGAAGTAAAGGGCATTAAGGGTTACGGGGAGCGGGCAGGAATTTGGACATGAGTCTAGGTTCGGATCGGTCATGGCCCTGTGGGTAGTGGAGCGGGCCCAGGGACCGTGTAGCCTGATTCTGCTCCTATTTCGTGTGTGCAATTCTGTTAGATGCAGGAGATGGTTCTGTGATAGATAGTAGATTGGCGGTTAGGATCAGATCAGCCATGATCTTATTGAATGGCGGAGCAGGCTCGAGGGGCCGATTGGCCTACTCCTGCTCCTATTTCTTATGTTCTTATGTTCTTATGTAAATTGCGCTGGCAGAATGAAAGACAGCTGCCATGTGGGAGAGAACAGAAGGCACAAACAAAAAGTGTGGATAAAAAATATATATATATATGATAGGGGCCGAGGTTATGATCTGAAATTGTTGAACTCTCTGTTGAGTCCAAAAGGTTGTAAAGTGCCTAATCGAAAGATGAGGTGCTGTTCCTCGAGCTTACGCTGAGCTTCAGTGGAACAATGCATGAGGCCTAGGACGGTGAGGTCTGAGTGGGAGTGGAGCGGAGAATTAAAGTGACAGGCGACCGGAAGCTCGGGGTCCACCTTACGTACTGAACGGAGGTGTTCAGCAAAGCGGTCACCCAATCTGCATTTGCTCGCCCCAATGTAGAGGAGACCACATCGTGAGCAGCGAATACAGTATACTAAATTGCAAGAATTTACTTGTACCAGTGTCAGGACCTTGGGACTGAAACTGCGATTCCTGCCAACAGAATGTTCAACTAGGGCATTGCAACCTACGCAAAGAGATCGATGTACATTGCAAAAGGATGTTGATGTACGAGAAATATAAACTTGTGAGCGTAAGAATCGGCTGAAGGACGGTGCTTTGACCGGAGACTACCAAATAAGGCAAGACCATTTACAGTTTGATAAAGAGAATAGTATATAAAAAAATGTTATGTTAAGTTTGAGGAGAGAAACCAACAAGAATTGAACGCATACCTACGTTCAAAACTGCTGATAAAACTCCGCTTGTAAACTGCCTTATACTCTGAAGAAATTATACTTCGCTTTTAGATTGTTTTTTATGTTAAAGTGGAAAAAAGTGATTATAACCGTACGGCTAAATTTGTTACTATTTAAGTGAATAACAGAAGACTATTTAAAACAACACTCACCACCACCTCTCTCGACCCCTCCACTGTCTGTAAATTGTCTGACTGCTTGTCCGACATCCTGTATTGGATGAGCAGAAATTTCATCCAACTAAATATTGGGAAGACCGAAGCCATTGTCTTTGGTCCCTGCCACAAACTACGTTCCCTAGCCATCGCATCCCTGGCAACTGTCTGAGGCTGAACCAGACTGTTTGCAACCTTGGTGACGTATTTGACCCTGAGATGAGTTTCCAACCACATCACTAAGACCGCCTATTTCCACCTTCAGAGCATCACCCACCTCCGCCCCTGCCTCAGCTCACCTGGTGCTGAAACCCTCATCCATGCCTTTGTTACTGCTAGGTTTGACTATTCCAACGCACTCCTGGCTGGCTTCCCACCTTCCACCCTCCGTAAACTTGAGGTCATCCAAAACTTTGCTGCCTATGTCCTAACTCGCACAAGTCCCTTTCACCCATCATCCCTGTGCTCGCTGACCTACATTGGTACCCAGTTAAGCAACGCCTCAATTTTCATTCTCATCCTTGTTTTCAAATCCCTCCATGGCCTCGCCCCTTCCTATCTCTGTCGCCTCCGCCAGCCCTACAACCAATGTTCCCTCTAATTCTTGCACAGTCCCTTTAACTGGGTGTGCGGCCCATTCAAATTTTCAAGAATGCGCTGTTTCTTCCCTGTAAATGTGTATGAGCGGCCTGCACAGAACCTCCAGCTTAGCAGGAACATTGCCTACAACGCTCCAAGATATCTGTGTTCCTCTAATTCTGGCCTCTTGCGCATCCCCAATTTTAATTGCTCCACCATTGGTGGCCATACCTTCAGCTGCCAAGGCCCTAAGCTCTGGAATTCCATCCCTAAACCTCTTCGCATCTCTACCTCTCTTTTCTCCTTTAAGACGCTACTTAAAACCTACCTCTTTGTCATCTGTCCTAATGTCTTCTTATGTGGCTCGGTATCAAATTTGTTTGATAATGCTCCTGTGAAGCATCTTGGGATGTTTTACTACATTAAAGGCGCTATATAAATAAGTGGAAGCCCTTGTGGTTGACGAATACTCCTGGTTGATATGGGGTGCCCGGATTGCCACGTATGTGCAGTCAATGGTGCCCTGCACCTGTGGGAAGCCAGCCAGAGATGCAAACCTGAGCAGCCGCTCATTCTGACTGGCATTGTTGCTGGCGAAGTTCACATAATTGCCGGCCCTGGCAAACAACCAATCAGTTACCTGCCTTATGCATTTGTGTGCGGCCGACTGGGAGATCCTGGATACGTCTCATCCAAGGTCCAATCTAAGGCACCACCCAGCCTGATGTGATTCAGAAAACCTCAAAAGTGTAGAAAGTAAACTCTCAGCAAAAGTACTGTGAACAAATCCTTTCCCACTAGCAGGCAAGAAAGCAGCTGTGAGTACTGAGTATTTATTGCAGTATTTCCATGAGTTTGATTCAGCCCCCTCAATTGCCGTTGTGTTCTTGCCTTGCTTTCACTGGTGAGTTTCAGGAAGCCCAGGAAACTCACGGATGCGCCATTAAATTTGAAAGTGTGTTGAAATATCGCTCCAATCGAGTGATTAGCTTATGTTAATAGCCAGCTTGCCTCTTCCGAGGGGGTTGCGCGCAAGCAGCCTAACACGCTCGAGTTAAACGCAGAAGTTGGCGTGTTGGAGCCAGCTTCTGACGCGCTCGCATTTTTGCTGGTTTTAACCCCCCACCAGCATCTTAACCCACACATGCCTCCAGGTTAAAATTCTGCCTTATGATTCTATTAGAAGAGGTAATGTAAATGCAGATTGTAGACAGTAACAAGAAAAGGGACCAAAGAAATATTCTAGCTATGTATAAAGTAATTCAGTGTGTTCAAGGCCAGTTAAGCCCTTTATGGTAAAAGTTGGGAAGAGAATTTACAGTGAATTAGAAAATAGTTGATATGTTAAATAGATTCTTCACATCAGTTTTTGCAGAGTCAGCACCAACGTTCCCCCTAAGCTGCGCAGTCGTGCAGCGATTGGGAGTTCCCGCGCACCAGCTATTCCGCTGGAAACGATATCGCGCATATGCAGCCGCGCAGCAAATTTAAAGGGACCGTGCGGCTAAAATAAAAATTAGAGGGAACATTGGTCATCACCCTCTGGAACAGACTACTGGAACATGCAGTGGGTATGGATTCCATCTACCGTGCTTTAAAAAGGAAGTTGTGAAGTTCCTAAGTAAAGAAGATATTTCCAGTTATAAAGGGTAAGTTGCTAGTTAGGTGGAGTATGAGCAGTTATAGAAATCGTGGTATCCTGGAAATTCGTTTGATTACTTAGCAAGTTAGAGAGGAATTTTCCAGAGTTTATGGCTGCAGATTTTTGTTTTACCTTTCCCAGGAGTTTGCAAATAGTGTACACGGTTTAATATGTCTGGATGGGGTGTGCTTCAGGAGCCGGTAGATCTTTCACCATCCTTTTCGTATGTTTTTTCAACTGAAGAATATGGGTAAAATCTAATTCCAATTATTTTGAATTAAAAATCTATAACACAGGTAGATGTCAGTAAAATATGCATTATGAAGAATCTCAAACAAAATATCTATGGCAACTGAGCTAAATGGGATACAGTTTAGAATCCTCAGGGAAATGAGAGGAAATAAATTAAGCTGTAGTTAAGCAGGAGAAGTGGAGAATAGTGCATTATATCCTGATCACCAACCCATGAGTGAGTTGTAAACGTGGGAATTGAAGCCCAGTAGTTTAATGTCCTTCATGGAAAAAAACACTTAAAATTATTCTAAAAGCATTAAATGAGCTGCCATCAATGCTTATCCGTGGAGCGGAGAGGCTATAGGAGTAGTTAGCCTGTATTTAGAAACCATATTAATTGACTGGAATTCTTTGAGGAGGTAACTGAACTATTTTGTAAGTCTAAATCCATAACAGGAATGGTGACTATCCTGCTTGCATTCTGATATTTGAATGCACTGTTTTTGAAACAGATGAAATATGTTACTCACACATTTTGATTTAAATCTATGATCTGTACGACTGCATTTACTGCTATACAAAACCGTTTAATCCTTACTAAAATAAAGCAGCCTAACAATTACATGTGTCGGAATGAAAGGTAGATGATTCATTTCATTTTTAAAGGATGCGAATTTAAAAGTAGTAAGTTATGGTTTAATACCCCAATTAAATCTGACAAATAGCCCTCCTCAAAGATGAATTACAAAATTAAGGTTAAACCCCATAAAATATGGAAACATAATCATTTGTACACTGCAGTTCTGGTGTATCACACACATCCACTTTCTCAGTTTGTGTACGGAGTGCTTCATCCTTTTGTACTGTCCGGCAGCGCTGATTTAAAATTCACCATCAGTTGCTTGTGTTACATGTAGACTGCTGAATGAAATTCCATGTGGAAGGAAATGTTGCATGTCAGCTCCTTTGAGCATCATACTTTGTGAAGACAGTTATGTTTGTTATTTAAAGTAATTTAAGTGTTCCTTCTAAATTTATTTTCCTGATGAAACCTGAGGTTTCCTGATTACAAACATTCACTTTTCTTTTGACCTGAAAAAGCAGCTGAATTTACCCGAGTTTTTTTGAATTCAGACATAATAAAACCTGAAAATTAGAAGCCTTAGTTATATAGTCTTAAAAAGAGTAGAGTCAAACAGAAAACATCTGCAAAAATGACAATGTGGAAGCATTATGAGATTTTAAGCTAACTTTGTTAACAAGCCCATCCAGATAGAAATCCAAAAGCTCACTGAAGTGAGCCTCAAGACTCTATTTGCAACAGTAAATCCAGTGATTTTATAGTCAGTTGAACAGCAATAGCTGATTTGTCTAAAGCATTCTTTCACAAAGAAACCCTGAACTTCATTTTCTTGAATGGTTTAATCCCTGGCATTTAAGTTGAAGGGTAAAGGCTATTGGAGATTTGCCCTCATTAGGTCTAGAGAGTTAATTTTCACCTGCTGCTCCTCCATAGGTGCTGACCTTTTAGTCTATTCCAGTTCTGGCTTAATTGAAGATGATTTGCTTGCGCATTGTGAGAAATAGAGAGGGCTTTGCCTACAGATTGACCCTCTGCCGACTGCAGCCAGAGGAAGTAAAATAATAGAGAGGTTAATGGTCAGGCAAAGGGTCAGTTTGGTTTAGATTCTGTTGGTGTCAGAGATACCTGCTTTTACAAAGAGATAGCTGGTTTTACAGACCCATATTATTTCATTTTTTAATTGAATTAATATGCCACCAAGGGAAGTTTTCCAAACTGAAGTGATTGCGGAAGTTTTGGTCAATATGAAAAATGCTTTAAAAAATCTGGTGTTTGAAAAAGCAATGCAGCTGGTATATCCGTAAAGAGGCGGCGCCATAATAAAATACAACGTTTGTCAGAATGACGTTTTATGAAAGCAGTTCAATGATTTGTTTCAATATGATTTATGTTGTGTTGTGTGTATGTGTTGTTCATCGCTTTCCTATGTTCTCAAAATAAAAGATACATTATTAGTGTTTAGACCAGTTATATGGAGAAATACCAACTAAAAAATTTTTTAAAGTTCTATTTGTGATTGAAATTTTTATTAAAAAAATCCACCAACTGGATCGGTTTTGAAAATAATTCTCCATAGCAATAAAGTTAAAGATATCACTATTCTCCATCATTTGAAGTTTCCCTTTAGAGTATGCTTTGTCAGATTATAGTATTAGGAATGTCATACATAGCAATTAAGTCTCCTACCACCATGCATTTCCAAACTGCAGTGCAAGGACTTCTCATCCATATCATCTGTGGAGGGGTGACCAAAATCTTGGTCAAAGAAGTGTGCTTCTGGAGGGCCTTAAAGGAGGAGAAGGAGGTGGAGAGGTTTAGGAAGGGATTTCCTAAATTTAGGGAGGATATTTCACATGGACATTGAAAGACAAAAGCAGATTCCCTGATTATAGGAGGAAGTTAGTTTAAATAATTTTGGCAAGCTTAATGAAGGGTGCGCAGATCATATCATGTTTCCCAGTGCTTGCCTGGTATATTATAGCGCATGCTATGCTTAGAAACAGCAAGTCTAAGGCCTGTATGCTCAACAATGTGCACCCAGTTTGTGGAACAGATGCAAGAGGCTGAATGGCCTCCTCCTGTTCCTATGTTCCTTCCAAGATCAGCACTGGTACTGTCAGTGCACAGCATTGCACTATCAGCCCTATTATGTTTGGTCCAGTTTAGCAATGTGCACAGAAAAATTACTTGTTGCTTCTGGATTCAGTACAGTCCAAAACCAGATAGACCAGTGGACATGTCAAAGTCAACCTTCTCTAAAGAGAACAAAGATGTCGCTGGGGCCCGGACTGTTGATCATTTATAAGATACTGTGATCAGAATAGTATCACAAGAGTTGCTAGTGTTTATGCCAGAACCTCGAGTGGTGCTTCAGCTATCTCCTCGGAGCACCTAGCAGTAAAGATTTGCACACTGCTCTTGTCTATAGAACGTCCTTCCAGATATTGTTATCACCTCAAACTATTCTGAGTAGAATTTTAAAAGCAGAATTAGCCTTCACTTGCTGAGCTAGGTTTGGTGGAGCAAACTATGGGAAACCTTTAATTTGCACATAGTTATAAGTTCAATTTCTCCAGGTCCACTTATTCTCCCAACAACCACCAGGATCAAATTCATTTTCAGTTGTAACCTGTTGATATGTAAGTTAATATATTAAACAACTTCAGCAGAAAAATTACTTGCCGTACTTATCTTGTTCAACTAATCACATCTTCATACATTAGCAATCATTGGCCTGGAGTTTTACTGATCTGACTATAAACTCCTCAGTTTTTTAATTGCTGCGTGTACTTAGGTTATAACCTTTTAGAGATAGCCCATTCCACTGAAACCACCTACCTGAGCCTCTGAACTCATTCTGCACAGTTCCTCAACTTCATTATGAGTCACAGGTACATGACCAGTCACTGTTTAACTTACAGTCAACATCCAGTAAAGCTGAACGGAAGCTGAAGGAAAATAACAGGGATTTGAACCAATGGGCTGGGTTTTGTCAGCCCCGAGGAGGCGGGTATGGAGGCAGGACTGCCGGTAAAATTGCAGAATTTGGGGGCGGGTGGCAAAGCCGCCCCCATCCCGCCTCCGTGCCCTCTTGCCAGGAGGCGGGAAGCTGTCCTGCCCCGGGTCCCGTCTCCTCGAGGCAGGAAAGGGATTAAATCCTATTAACTACCAGTTAACAGGTAGTTAACAGGCAGAAAATAAGATTAGCCCCTCCGAACCAACAACCAGGTGATTTCAGCCAAGTTGAAAGGTTTGATGAGTCCTGAACACAAGGGGGGAAAAATTAGGTCGCGCCCCATTTGGGGCGCAAATATCGTCTGGACGCAAATATTAGCGCCTGGCGCTAATTATCGCCACTGACTGGAAACTTCACTTTTACCGCCCCGGGAGGTGAGTGGAGCGCTAAATCAGGCGCTGCACACCTGTCTTAAGGCGCAAAGGCCGAGCAGTGAGGCGCTAACTCAGCACGCGAGTGCAGCGCAGCTGCTGCCAGTTAGCGAGGGAACACAGACACACTGGCGCCGGCCACTTCTTAAAGCGGGGGGGGGCCATCTGTTAGGATCAGTAGGCAAAACTACCTCACAAAGCGTTGACTCAATGCAGAAGTCTCTCTTTCTCTCTCTCCGAATCTCTCTCTCTCTCTCTCTCAGAACGAGTGGTGCAAAAATGTCAACCACAGAAAAAGACAGGAAGAGGCCCCCTTTAAATAGCGCCCCCCCAGCCCCACAGCGATTGATAGCGTTCCAATCTTCCGGTCGTTGGATGCGCCAGGCGGTAAGGCAGGGGGCGCCACTCAATTTCCGCTCCGGGGCGCCACAAGGGCGTTGCACCATGGAATGATGTCACAATCTGCGCGCGCAGGTGGTCGCAGCGGTAAAGTTTAGCGCCGCCGCACAATCTCTAGTTAAGTTCCCGAGCGGCGCAAACATCGCTGCGCCCAGGCGTTAGCGGCTTTGCGCCCCATTAGCGCCCTCTTAAGGCGCTAACGGGAGGCGCAACCAACTGAATTTTTACCCCAAGGACTCATCAAACTACAAATAATGTCAGTGTTTGACAGCTTCACAGAGCTGACATTTCTTCTTAAAAAAATCTTGACAGATGGCATGTCATATGTTGACGTGCTCTGTCACGGACTTCCCCTTAATTGGCCTGCTGAGCGGGCTTAACAAGGTCAATCAGGGAAAAATCCCGCTGGTTGGCCAGAAGCTGATGGAGGTGGGATTGAAAGCCTGCAAGTAGCAGCCCCGCCTCCAAAAGCTTCCCATTGACAAAATCCAGCCCAATGGTCTGTTCTTTTGTACATTGGCACCTCGCTCTTGAAGGTGGAAATAAATGCTTTAATGATATGGCACAGACAGAGGGCTGGATTTTGCCAATGGGGAGCTTTTGGAGGCGGGACTCCCACTTGTCGGGTTTTAGTCCCGCCTCCATCGACTTCTGGCCAACCCACGCTATTTTCCCTTGATTGACCTTGTTAAGCCCGCCCAGCGGGCTTAGCAGGCCAATTAAGGGGAAGCTGGTTACAGAAAACGTCATCGTTTGACAGCTCTGTGAAGCTGTCAAACACTGACATTCTCTGTTGTTTGATGAGTTCTTGCATTCAAGACTCATCAAACCTCTTTTGTGAGCAGAAATTAGATGGTTGTTGCATTGGAGAATGCAGCAGCCATCTGTCATCTCTGCCAGTGAGATGCGAGACTCTCCGCATCCCCAACGTTTGAAGCCTGCAGGAAGAAACAAAGGTAAGTAAACATTTTCTATCACTTTTCACTCACTTCACATACTTACCTCTCCACACTTGCACCCATCACTTACCTTCACAGCGCACTTTTGCACCCCTCCGACCCCCGCAGACCCACTGCTCGCCTCGGTAACCCTCGTGGGGTTCGCAGCCTTCGGGAAGCCCGCACTTGTGTGGGTAAAATGGGGATAATCCTCTTATCTGCCTGTTAACTACCTGTTGACAGGCAGTTAAGTGGCTGTAATCCCCTTCCCACCTCCAGGAGATGGGACCTGGTGCGGGTCGGCTACCCACCTCCCAGGAAGATGGCATGGAGGTGGGTTGGGGGCGGGATTGGCACCCGCCCCCAGATTCTGCCATTTTCCCGGCAGTCCCGCCTCCAAACCTGCCTCCCCAGGGCTGGCAAGATCGCGCCCAGAGACAATCTTCATGAGACCTTAAAAACAAAAACTAAACAGACATTCCAGCTAAATTGAGGGAGAAGGTGAAAAAGAGGGGGAAAAAAGATAGAAAGGGACTCATTTTTTTTTTTTAAGAGCTGTTTATTTTATTTGGAAGGATAGAACAATACATAAATAATATGCATATTGTTATTACAGTAATAAAACCAGTTCTAATATCCCAGTAGAATGATTATATTATGCAAGACCATAAAAATACTGAAATTAAATCAGCAAGATAGTTTACAGAAGTAGCAATTCTAATGGTTGAGAGGCCTCCTTGTTTGGCAGTTATGCCACTCCCAGAGTAGTATCTGCTGTTACTTGCCCTTTATATTTAAATGTGATTCATTTTGGCCAAAAAACAGTATTTGTTTTCCTTTCTTAGCGACATATTAAAAGGACAACCTTTAGTGTGTGTAATTTTTTTTCCAACAGTTCATCCAATTTTCTGAGCATGTTCTTCCAGAGAGCCATAATGATTATATTATCATTCCCTGCTCCCCATCATCATTCCCTGCTGCCCCATCAACAGAAGTTGCATACATTTTGATCAAAAAGACTTTGGCAGAAGGGAACTGCACTATGGCAAACATTTTATAATTAGTGTATTCTGGCTGTTGTTAGAAGCTGCAAATGATGTGACATGCTGGCCTTCAACTCCTAGAGAGAGACCATTTAGGTTGTGTTTTCATGCTGATAGGGAATTATTATACAGACACTAGTGTCTCTGAACAAGCAATTTTCCTATTACCATAGTACAGCTATAGCCCTGCTGGCAAAATGCCATGGTTGATTTTGATTGCTGCTGTAATTCTGATACAACATCTGGCCGCTAGATGAGGTTGTAAGTGCATCAATGTTCATGCTGATGATATAATCATTTTGGCTTAAATTCTCAACACTCATTTACAGAAGAGAGGAAATCTAAATGTTGATGGGCATAAAATATTTGTAAAAATAGTTTGCATATTACCATGTGTGCTCATCTACATCAGGAAAATATCAACAACAGGGAATTTCACCTGTCCCTCCTGTTCAGGATGTTTAATTTTCTTCCACTTTATATCAAAATCCACTATATAGTAAATAGAAAATTGCAGTGACCTATTATTTCTCAGCAAAATTGTCTCTTTTTACCATATGCTCTATTATCAGTAGTTATGTTATAAAATATCCCTTTGTCTCATGCACATAATCTGTTTAAACATTTTTTTAAAGTGACGCAACACATTGAAACATCAGGCAGGACAGCCCCATTTAAAGTCCTAAAATAAGAAACAATGACAAATAGTATCCAATGAATACATTACAACATTAGTGAAACAGAACTTTGGATTGTTATGGCCTCATCCATATTTATTATATATATATATTTAAAAATAACAAACCATTTCCCATTTGTTTTCTTTGTTTCAGCTTATTGTATGACACAGGGGAACCTGATTTTATATTGCATTTTCTCTCACCACGCTACCTGAACCTTTCTGAAATACCTGAACTGAGTTCAGGTGCAAATTCCCTGGCCAGAGTTTATCTTGGAATCTTTTTTCTGATTTACAATCAACTATATAACACACCCACTGAATACTTTCCTACCAGGGAATGAGAATGTTCGCATCGAGAGTGTTGACAATGAGAGATAAGCCAGGAGTAACAGTGCTGGCAATGAGAGGTACAGTTCAGAAGTGGGAATGCTGGCAATGAGTGGTACAGTTCAGAAGTGGGAATGCTGGCAATGAGAGGTACAGTTCAGAAGTGGGAATGCTGGCAATGAGTGGTACAGTTCAGAAGTGGGAATGCTGGCAATGAGTGGTGCAAGCCAAATATAAACATGCTGAATGAGAGAAAAAGACCACAAGTGAAAGTGTTGGAAATGAGAAGTACAGGCCAGGAGTAGAGTGCTGACAAAGAGAGGTAGAGATTTGGAGTGAGAGAATTGACAATGAGAGATACAGGCAGAGTGTTCGCAATAAAAGGTATTCGAATGAGAGTGCAACCTTTGAGAGATACAGGCCAATAGTGAGGTTAGGAATGAGAGGTAAAGGCCAGGAATGTGTGCTGACAGTGAGAGTACATGTTAGACTTGAAAATATTAGCAATGAGAGACCAAAACCAGGGTTGTGAGTGCTGTCAGTGAGATGTACAGCCTACAATAAAAATGAAAGGAGTAGTTTTAACCTAAACCGCCTGTCAATAGAAAGTAAAATCGGGCAGGGCGTAATAAAGGATGGCTGATCTGATCCCGCTAGGGTTGGTAAAAATTAGCCCCTATGTATTTTTTTTCCCCATTTTTAGCTTGTTAGTAGTTCATTTATTTCAGTCACAATACTAAAGAGCTTAACAACAAGCTGCATTTAAAATCATGTCACCTAACTTGATAGCCATTTTTCAAACCTTAGTTGTCATTGAAGCTGCAGGCTGGAGGGAGGAGCCAAGCCACATTCAAACAAATACAGTTTTAACCGCCCCCCGCACACCAGCACCCCCCCCCCCAGCCACCCCCCCCCCCCACCCACACCAGCCCCCTCCCCCCCCCACACCAGCCCCCCCCGCACACCAGCCCCCCCCACCCCCCCACCCCAGCCCCCCCCACCCCCCACCCCAGCCTCCCCCCCAGCCCCCACCCCAGCCTCCCCCCCAGCCCCCACCCCAGCCTCCCCCCCAGCCACCACCCCCCCCACACCAGCCTCCCCCCACACCAGCCCCCCCCACCCTCCACCCCAGCCCCCCCACACCAGCCTCCATCCCAGCTCCCCCCACACCAGCCTCCATCCCAGCTCCCCCCACACCAGCCTCCATCCCAGCTCCCCCCACACCAGCCTCCCCCCCAGCTCCCCCCACACCAGCCTCCCCCCCACCAGCTCCCCCCACACCAGCCTCCCCCCCACCAGCTCCCCCCCCACCAGCTCCCCCCCCACACCAGCCTCCCCCCCCACACCAGCCTCCCCCCCCACCAGCCTCCCCCCCCACACCAGCCTCCTCCCCCCACACCAGCCTCCTCCCCCCACACCAGCCTCCTCCCCCCCACACCAGCCTCCTCCCCCCCACACCAGCCTCCTCCCCCCCACACCAGCCTCCTCCCCCCCACACCAGCCTCCTCCCCCCCACACCAGCCTCCTCCCCCCCACACCAGCCCCCCCACCACACACCCCAGCACCCCCCACACCAGCCCCCCCCACCCCACACCAGCCCCCCCCACCCCACACCAGCACACCAGCACCCCCCCACCCCACCCCAGCCCCCCACCCCACCCCACCCCACACCAGCAACCCCCCACCCCACCCCACCACACACCACCCCCCCACCCCACCCCAGCCCCCTCCCCAGCCCCCCCACCCCACCCCAGCCCCCTCCCCCACCCCCCCACACCCCTCCCCCACACCCCCACACCCCTCCCCCACACCCCCACACCCCTCCCCCACACCAGCTCCCCACCCCACCCCAGTCCCCTCCCCCCCCCCCATACCAGCCCAGCGGGAATGGTCTGGTCGAGTGGTTAAAATATAAACATTCTACCTCCCGGCTCCAGCCCGCTGTCTTCCTGACCATTTAAATTTTTACTACCCCAAATCAGGCCACCGCTGAGGCACCTGCAAAAGGCAGACTCAGGCCAAGTTAACGTTCAAACATCCTGGCCCGATGACTTCATTAGCGCCATGATGTAGAATTAACTGAATGTCAGGGGGTGTCCCACACTGTCGGCTGCCCAGCAGCAGATCCAAGACAGGAGCAACCAACTTGATTAGGTAAGATCTGCTCCTTTTAGAACTCCTTGTGGGCCAGGAGGAGCAGGAGTGCTCCCCCCAGACCCCTCAAGGATCCTTGGACCTCCCAGCCCCGACCTCCCCTCCGATCTCGCTGGAATCCCTGATCCCCTGCAAAGCCCTCCTTCCACTGACTGCCGGGGACCGTCCCCACGGGTCCCCAGCTGCGGCCTCCTGCCATTGGTTTGCCACTCCCGTCCACCGGCCAAGCAGTAAATCTAGCTGGGTGTCGGGCGGGATTCAGCAAAGTGTTATGTGAATGAGGCCCTGTTTTTAAAATCGGCAGGTCTCCTCATTCACTGCCTTGCCGTGTTCGTCACCCGCTACCAGGCTCCGACACACCCTTCCCACCCTCCCATTAATATCAAGGCCACACTGTTTGATTTGCTCAACATGTGTATGATTGACAGTGATTTTTGAGCTTACTGACAGTTATTCAAGTCCATAACGGCTGAGGGACCCATTCATGAGTGTGATTTGTTCAAATCATCGAATCGGTTTAGAAGTTTCAGAGAGAGGGGTCAGGCCAGTTAGCTACAGTGGTTAAGACTATTAGAAGAAAATAGTAACTGTATATAAAGATTAATGATAAAATAACAGCTTAGCATAGATATTACAAACATTATCTTCCTTTCAGGGATAATATATTTACTGTAAATATATATGTATTATATTACTGTTATTCATTCGTTTGTTCAGTTATTATTCAATAAATTTGTTTGAAACTTTGAAAATTTGCTCTGCTGCTATTTGAAGATGTGAAAAAGATCTTCTGAAGACACAGGATATATCCAAAAAAAATTACAGAAAGGTCAAAGCTGTTAATTATCCTGAACACATTACCGAAACGTACCTAGATATCAGGAGCAGTGAAGATACTCTTGAGCATGTGATGAGCTAGGAATTCAACTAGGGAAATAAACTAAAATATAGAACAACAACAATTTGTATACTTCGACCTCTTTTAATGTCCCAAGGCACTTCGGCCTAAACAAGATGGTCACCAACGCAAAGAAGGGAAATTAGGATAGATGACCAAAACCTTGATCAAAGAGGTAAGTTTTAAGGTGGATCTTTAAGAGGAGAGGGAGATGGAGAAGCAGAGGGCTTTATGGAGGGAGCTGCAAAAGAGTGCAACTTAGACGGGTAAAACCACAGCCATCAAATGGTGGGGAAAAGGGAATGGGGGAATGCACAAAAGACCAGGGTCAGAGTAATGGAGAGTTTGGTGGGGGGGTGGCTGGGCTGGAGGAGGTTAGGGATAGGCAAGGCCATGTAGCAAAGAAGGGATGATGCGTAAACATGACTTGATGTGAGATAGGATACAGGCAGAATTTTGGATGAGCTGGAGATTATGGAAGGTAGAAGATGGGAGGGCAGCAGGACAGATTTGGAATAATCAAGTCTAGAGGTGATAAAGATATTAATGAGGGTTTCAGTGGCAGATGAGTTAAGGTAGGAATGGAGGCAGGCTATGTTACAGAAGATGGGAAAGAGGGGGCCCAAGGATAGATCCCTGGGGAACTCCAGAGGTGGCGATGCAGGGGTAGGAAGAGAAGCCATTGCTAGAGATGTTTGGATAGGTAATATTAGAACCAAGTGAGGGCAGTCCCACTGAGCTGGACAAAGGCTTCTGAGGATGACAGTATGATCAATTGTGTTGAAGGCTGTAGAGAGGTTGGAAAAACAAGGAGGAATAATACACCATGGTCACAGTCACAGAGAATGTAATTTGTGTGCCGTTACATACTGTGGGAGGGGTGAACACCTCATTGGAGAGATTCAAACCGGTTAAAATTGGCTGTTAATTGTCTAGAGGAAGCCAGGTGAATGTGTAACAGAATGGCAACCTCAAGCATTGAACAAGGACTAAAGGTGAATTGTTTCATCACTGCTTGAGAATATGGCCAATGGTGACATTCATAACTGTTCTCCTTAGGATTAAAATGAGAAGTCGCACAACACCAGGTTATAGTCCAACAGATTTATTTAATTTTACAAGCTTTCGGAGCAGTTCGCTCCTTCGTCAGGTAAGTTAGCAGTGAGAGAATCTCCCAGAATTCACAATTTATGTCTGTGTCAATATGCGCGATCTTCTTGGCGATTCTCTCCACTTTGAGCCGGCAGTTTGCGGTGTCAATAGAGGTCATGATGTGGAGATGCCGGCGTTGGACTGGGGTGGACAAAAATGAGAAGTCGCACAACACCAGGTTATAGTCCAACAGATTTATGGGAGATTCTCTCACTGCTAACTTACCTGACGAAGGAGCGAACTGCTCCGAAAGCTTGTAAAATTAAATAAATCTGTTGGACTATAACCTGGTGTTGTGCGACTTCTCATTTTTGTCCACCCCAGTCCAACGCCGGCATCTCCACATCATGACCTCCTTAGGATTGGCATTTATACACTTAACTCTGATTGGCATGTGTAAGGACTATCACATACATATATATATCTCAGCATGAGGCACATATGCTGGTATATGACACATGTGGGAAACATAAAAATCGCAATGTCTAATGCAAGTAGGAAATGGATTTGAACCAGTCATGGCACAGTGCACTAATACCTTATCATAATAACCATCTGGGTTTTCAGAATGATGTTTTTGGTACCACTGTAGGATTTCCTTAATTGTTCACACAGATTAGGTTCATCACTGATGCTACACAATATCCCACTCCTGTAATAACACATTCATCTGTTGCTCATGAAAAGACTAAATATTTTTAAATGATTTCACTGCTTAGTAACCAGCTTTCGGAGTGATTCTAGCTGTGAATGCAAATATCTGTCAAGATTAATGAAATGCAGTCATTATGTTTGAATTAGTTATACTAACCAGCTCTGATTATTTCCCAAAAGAGAATTTTAATTTCAGCATTTTCTCAATCTTCCTCAAATGTGTACTTAACAAAAAAAACACCTGACTCTACATCATATGATCCTGTTTTGATATCACAGAGCATTCTTCAATATCCTTACCCCTTGTACAATTTGTGCTCCACTAATATGTAGGAAATTACTAAACAGCGAGCAGTGAAAAATTATTGAATGTGGGGAGAATTCATTACAACAAAATTCTCACCAATTTTCTCCCTTTCCTCTCTCAAAGATGTTGACTCCTTACAGGGTTACAGTTCCACAGATGCCATCCCCCTCCAGTACAACACCCAAGTGGCCATCATTTATTTGTGAGCCTTAGGAGCAAGTGTCGGCAGACTATTTGACTGTGGGAGAGGCCATCACAGCCAAGCCTGATTGTGTCCTTAACCAAAGTCCTGATATGCAGATTTCCAGAAGGGGTCGCTCAATAGCAATCTGGGACAGGAACCCGTGCTGATTTTTCTCTCCATAACCCAAGGATGCTTTAGCTAATTGTAACACCTCTACACTGCTGGGACCAGCTAACTCAGCACAGATCAGGGATCAACCTGGGGCTTATCTGTATGGCTCAGCTACTCACTGGGTAGTCTTGCTGAGCCATTGGTGGTGCTAGGAAGTTAATTTTAATTAAAAGATTCTACGATTATTTTAAACTTGTAAGTAAATCAGAGACTAATAAGCTGTGGTTCCAATGCAGCTCTTCCATAAAGCCAGCCGCAGCAAGCAATTCATGTGACTGAAAGACAGACAGGTGCCTTCAAAAGAGCTGTGGAATGGCTGGACTTGGGGGTGTGGGGGGGGGGGGTGTGGAAGAGAGGGAGACTGACAAAAGATGGAAGTCGCTGTTAATACACTGAATGTTTATACAACCAATTAGAAAAGACAGCTTTCATTAAAACCGTGGGTTTCTTTCAAACAGGTGGAGCCACATGCATGGTTCAGTGGATTTTAAAAGTTCAACTATGGGACAGAAAGAAAGCCCATTCATGTTAGAAAAGAATGCTTCCTAATGCTTAGCCAGTTGGTTCTATAATTGTGCTGTTGATGCACTGGGTCTATCATGAGACCTGCATTAAATGGCTGATGCATGAATAATGGCTGAATATTTCAAGCAGAAAAAAAATCCTTTATCTTCCATTTTACATATCGCTGTGATTAGATTATCACACCCATGTGAGATTTCACCAGTTACCTGAAAATGAGCTACCAGTCATCCATACTAAAGTACTTGCTAATGATAGATATTGAATATTAGCCTGAAATCTACAGTTCATGCAGAACCTTTAAAAGCTTTACACTGTCGTCTGTTTATTTTTCTGCTTGTAAATAGTAAATTAATAATCTCTGCACATGGAAGCAATAAATATTAAAAATGAATGCTAGTTTCTACTTAATTCCTTTCAAATTTTAAATTATTTTTGAAGTAAACACTGAATGCTAATTTGGCAGAAAATGCAGTTCTGGTTTTTCAAATTTACCAGTTTCTTTTTCAAAATTTACCTTTGTTTTGCCTAAATATTTTATTTAGTTCTTGTACTATTTTGTTAATTGTCTATGCTCAGTGTAATAAGAAACATGTTTCTTGTTTCATGAATATAACACTGTTTTGCATTTGTAATATAGGTAGGGTTACATTTTTCTGCCTTTGTCTTGTTTTTGCTGCAATGAACCACAATGATTTCACAGAATGTGTACATTTCCTTCTACAAAATTGATAATCATTTTTAAAATGTCATTTTGAATATAATTTTGTGCCATGAAGTAATTATTATAGTGTGCAAAAACACATCAATGAGATAATAAAGCTTCCATTCAACTAAAACATTATATGGAGAATAGTGACACCGAGTGCTACCTACAGACTGTTCTGTGTGCTAATAAGGCTGTTCAGCTAGAATATTGACAGCAGTGATTAATGGGCCAAATTTCACTTTAATAAAAATATATCCATTATCTTAAATGCAGATACCATGGCTTACCCTAATGCATGATACACTCAGAGGCACTTGATAGAGTAAATGCTGTGAAAGAGAGTTTAATTAGTCAATGTACAATGATGCTGATTGTGAGAGATTAGTTAATGCTGGTGTTTACTTGCAAATAAATGAAGCTGTCAGTGATGCACTGCAAACACTACATCCCAAGCTTTCTGGATTCCGCTCTGAATTTCAATCACTCCTTTATGTAGTACTTTCACTGTGCTTTTTTAAAAAAGTATCGCTAAATAGTTGTAAAGACAAGAACCGATACCTACTTCTTTCAGCATTTTGAATATGAGGCACATACCAGTGTTAACAATGTGTTGCCTGTCAATTAATTAAATAAAAGAAATTGGTGGCAGCTCCATTGAAGCTTTTGAGCCTGTCATCGCCAACAGAATAGATGGAATGGCAGTAATTGTAGTAATACTATTTTCCGAGTCCTTTAGGTGACAGCTGACAAGTGTACTCAGTAAGATTTAGTTCTGTATAAAAATTATCCTATAAACCATACTGGCTAGTTTCTAATGATATAATGGCTGTAGCATATGGTATCAAAGTAAATTAATTTAGTTAGTAATCTTTAGTTGCAGTCAAGTAACAGAACATTCTCAATTATTTTTCACAATTTCCTCCATCCTTTGTGATGTAGCGTCTATATTACTATCTCAGATGAGGACTCTGTACTCAAGTTAAATGTTCAGAGTGGGCAAAGTAAGTTGTTAAATTGCAACCTGTTCAATTTTATGCATTCTTTCTCCAGACCAGATTCATGTAAATCTTGTCAATGTGGTGAGAAATCTTATGTATATTAGTCCTCTGTATAATGATACCAGAGCCTGTTTCTTGTTTTTTGCTTAGTTTAAACTAATCTTCTATTGATGGACACGATAAGTTGAAGCTGCTACAAATCTGCCGTTGATAAGGGTTGGATGTTTTTAAGTAATTAGAAAGCCAACAGTCCAAATCTGAATCAAGATGAAACCTAGAAGGTATAAAAACAGTTATTAATGTTCAAATACATTATGATATGTTTTGTCATATGTTGAAAGCTATCTGATGTATTCAGTATTCCAGTTAAGTCATTGAAATGTGGACCCAAGTGGTCATTTAAAAAATCCTAAATTTTTGATGCTAGGTTTTAATATCAAGCAGGCATTTCAAATGCAACATCTCATTCTTCTAGCCTATTAAATGTGCAAAGTTTCACAACCTGCCCCATTGCTGATTATTAGTTGAATATTTGCATAATCACTATACCTTGAATATTATAGTAATTAGAAGAAAAGCTAAGACTGAATATTAATAATCATGAATGAATCGGTACATATAGACTGTCGTGATAAGAGCTTTGTTACATGGATGGGAAGCACAGATAAAATAGCAGAACAGAAATTGGTCATTTTCAAGTTACAGCAGCTAGCCCCGTACATGCCCTTCAGAATGTGTACATGGATCTCTCTTCAGTGGCTATAAAGGAGGAAAACTGCACTGTAATTGCCCAATTAGGACTAATGCTGCATAATGTTGACTGTTAGTGTCCACATATTGTGTGTAGAACTAATTGTAGTGTAGGCAAATGAATGGACAGGAGACAAACAAGCTACTAGAAAATAATTACTTGGAGTGTTTCTTTTCAGTACCTGTACAGGCAATTTCATTATAGTCAACAGCCTCTAAAGCTGCTTGAAATGGTGGTATTTGTCATTTTCATAGAAACTTGATAATGACATTAATTTGTCTTAATGGTCTACTCTATTGTTATAAATAGTAAAATTAGCTTAAATTGTCTTGCTTCGGCTGGCTTTGGATGGCTCCAAAGGGCTTACAGCAGTAGATGAGTAGATAATTTGGTGTGCTTGTCAAATTTCCAATAATTTGTTATGTGGAACATGAGTAATGCTAGTACCATTAATGTTCATTTTCCACAAAATTCATTACTGCCCTTTTCCCTTTTATCTTTTTTAATGCTTGGGCCATTTTTATATGTTTCAAGTACACCACAAAGCCTATTCATCCACTGCTAGCTATTAACATTCTGTACATAGTGAACATGTAGTGGGAGTACTGCCCGGGGTGTTACAATGAGGACTGCTGGTGGCTTTTGTGTTCGGAGACAGTATAGAGGGTGGGAAATATTTGCAGTTTGTTATTTTGTGGTCAGTTGAACTTTTCTTCATATTGTTTCTTTTTGGAAAGCAACAATTACATAAATAAAGATAAAAAGAAAGATAACAAATATTGGAAAACTATGATGAAAATAAAAAAAATACAAAGCATATTGGTCAGCATCTGGCAGAGAAAGTTGGGATAATGTTTAAGATATAACCCTTCATCAAAACATAAATAAACATCATAAATTTAAATCTGAGTTGAATTATTGAAGAAAATACTTAAAATCACAGTTCTTACTGATGATTACATTAGATTATTTTAATTTTTCAACAGCAAGTTACTTTCCTTACAGAAGTAGTTAAAATTTTGTTTGACAGGTAAATATTTTACAGTGTGGGAGTGAGCTGCAGAGGCAAGTGGATCAGGTCAGTTAATTCCAACAGCAAACAGGCAGAGGGATAATGATGCTGCACAAATAATAAATGAATGTAGCTGTTATAAATATATATGTAAGATCTTTTCATTATAGATATTTCAGGCTGGGTTCTTTTTGAATAATGATCTCTTTGCCTTAAGCAAGGGTAGCTTATTTTTCAGCTTTTTATTTGTGGTTGATGTCTTGTCATATTATAATATTTGATGTTGCATTCCCTTATAATGTACACAGAGAACGCTGTTTTCCAGTTATCTACTGTTGATTATTATTTTGTAGACATCTTGGACTGGATTTTCCTCCAATTGGTGGGTTAGCATTGGGTGTGGGACTTCCTCCTACCCAAGTGACCCTTCTGCTTACTTGCAACTTTTCCCTGGGGTGGCTCGAATTATGGTTTAGAGCAGTAAAACTGCTGGTCGTTGGCTTACTGCTGGGAAGGAGGGAAGTCAAGTTACACTGCAGGGCTTAAAATGCTGCAGTTGATTAAAGGGACACACATTTTTTTCTGAAAGGAGGAGCCACAAGTGGAAGAATAACAGAAGGAAAAACAGCATTGGAGGGGGGTGCGGGTGGTCAGTATCAGGAATGGACCTCGAGTTTACTGATGCATCCATGGGTATTCATCTCACTGAAGTGAGGACTAGAAGGGATTTAATCCTGGGAACTTAGAACAGGAAACTCCATAAAATGGTGACACAAAATTATGGAGAGAGGTGGTAGAGGCAGTCAGTGCAATCTCCATGATTCCATGCACTGCCACACAAGAGGTATAATGTAAGTGAAGGCAATATGCTAATGCTATAAGAATAATAGAGGCATTGCTCCCCTCATTACCTAGTTCTGTGTCATTATCTGGGTGAAAGGAAACCTGCCCAATTCACAAGCAACTTCTTAAACCAATAATGCATCTTGTTAACTCTATACCACTGCGTAAACTCACGCTGCTTGCCATAAGAGGCGTGTGCTAGTCTTAAAGGAGAGGTGCTGATAGGGAACCAGCATCTTTAAACATTAATCATGTGAGCTGCAGACACCTGGATAAAGAGAAATGTATTCCCACTTAGATTCTTTTATCACTGTGTTCTATCCTTGTAAGAGAAAAAGTTGCTCATAATCAGTGATAAAGAAACACAACTAGAGGAGTACCTCTCACATTCCAAAGTTTGAGTGCACGAGGAGGAAGTTTTGCAGCTAAGGCACACAGGAGAGGCTGTGGGAGATGGGGAAGTCGGAGGTAAATTGCTAAGAGCAGGCTGGTGAAGGCAGGGCAAGGGAGAGCAGAGTTAGGTTTAGTGTTATGTGGAATATCAAAGTATATAAATGGGCATTGATACATGACACTATTTCTTCAAGGTCATGTGATTGTTCACACAGGTAAGAATGTTTTTATGATTTTAATATCCTAGGAGATGGTTTGGAAGAAGAGGAGAACTAATCAGAGGAGCAGCAGGGCACTTTCGAGCTTCACAACTCCTGCACCATCCTCACCAACTCTTGTAATGGCATCTTATGTACTCCCAAAAGCCTATTAACGAGGTATGGTACAGATGCCTTTGGGAGTGCAGGTCTTAATGAGGTAGTTGGAGGCGTGGAAGTAACCAGCCATCAGGAAAGGATTTTTATTTCTCTACAATTTTTTGTTGTTAAAAGCAATTGGCATTAAGCTGCTGTATTGATGGATCTCTTGCTCCACCTCCCCTAGCTCTTGTGAAACTTCCTCAGGATGTGGGATGGAGGTCTTCAGCTTCTGGAAGTAGTCACCCTTTCTGCATAGCAACGTGATACAGCATGAAGCAAGCTATTCTAATTCTGGATTATGAACTGTGAGGTCACATAGGGCAGTAATTTATACAGTGGTGGGCTGCTGTCTGACTAATGTAATATCGGTCACCCGAGGCTGATCCAGTGGCAAAAAAGGCAGTCTTCACTTTCGCTGCTACAGATAATGCTAAAGTGGCCTGCACCTGGGAAAGTTTTAGAAAGATGCAGTAAAGTTCGCCCAACACTTGGGAAGACACAGCTACCAACAGGCCACAATGGCAGCATGTCTGGCGGGTTGGATTGAATGAATTTGAGGTTGTGAGATCTGGCTGTGAAGCGTCTGGCAAGCAAGGCAACACATTTATCTGCTTCATCCAGCTTTCAATGCAATATGTGTGGCCCTTTATATGCATCCAGGATTGGTTCTTCTCCCATCAGTGCACCCATAACAGCTGAGCGCACTGGATACAGCAAAGGCTATGGGTCCCGACAACATCCCGGCTGTCGTGCTGAAGACTTGTGCTCCAGAACTAGCCGTGCCTCTAGCCAAGCTATTCCTGTACAGCTACAACACTGGCATCTATCCGACAATGTGGAAAACTGCCCAGGTATGTCCTATCCATAAAAAGCAGGACAAATCTAATCCGGGAAATTACCGCCCCATCAGTCTACTCTCAATCATCCGCAAAGTGATGGAAGGTGTCATCGACAGTGCTATCAAGCAACACTTATTCACCAGTAACCTGCTCACTGATGCCCAGTTTGGGTTCCGCCAAGACCACTCGGCTCCAGACCTCATTACAGCCTTGGTCCAAACATGGACAAAGGAGCTGAATTCCAGAGGTGAGGTGAGAGTGACTGCCCTTGACATCAAGGCAGCCTTTGACCGAGTGTGGCATCAAGGAGCCCTAGTAAAACTGAAGTCAATGGGAATTGGGGGGAGAACTCTCCACTGGCTGGAATCATACCTAGCACAAAGGAAGATGGCTGTGGTGGTTGGAGGTAAATCATCACAGCCCCAGGACATTACTGCAGCAGTTTCTCAGGGCAGTGTCCTAGGCCCAACCATCTTCAGCTGCTTCATCAATGACCTTCCCTCCAACATAAGGTCAGAAATGGGGATGTTCGCCGATGACTGCACAGTGTTCAGTGCCATTCGCAACTCCTCAGATATTGAAGCAGTCCATGCCCGCATGCAACAAGACCTGAACGATATTCAGGCTTGGGCTGATAAGTGGAAGGTAACATTCGCGTCACACAAGTGTCAGGCAATGACTATCTCCAACAAGCGAGAGTCTAAGCACCGCCCCTTGACATCCAACACCGCCCCCTTGACGTTATCATCGCCGAATCCCCCACCATCAACATCCTGGGGGTCACCATTGGCCAGAAACTTCACTGGACCAACCACATAAATACTGTGGCAACAAGAGCAGGTCAGAGGCTAGGTATTCTGTGCTGAGTGTCTCACCTCCTGACTCCCCAAAGCCTTTCCACCATCTACAAGGCACAAGTCAGGAGTGTGATGGAATACTCTCCACTTGCCTGGATGAGTGCAGCGCCAACAACACTCAAGAAGCTCGACACCATCCAGGACAAAGCAGCCCGCTTGATTGGCACCCTATCCACCACCTTAAATATTCACTCCCTCCATCACCGGTGTACCTTGGCTGCAGTGTGTACCATCTACAAGATGCACTGCAGCAACTCACCAAGGCTTCTTCGGCAGCACCACCCAAACCCGCGACCTCTACCACCTAGAAGGACAAGGGCTGTAGGCACATGGGAACACCACCACCTCCAAGATCCCCTCCAAGTCACACACCATCCTGACTTAGAAGTATATCGCCGTTCCTTCATCTTCGCTGGGTCAAAATCCTGGAACTCTCTCCCTAACAGCACTGTGGGAGTACCTTCACCACACGGACTGCAGTGGTTCAAGAAGGCGGCTCACCACCACCTCCTCAAGGGCAATTAGGGATGGACAATAAATGCTGGCCTTGCCAGTGACATCCAGATCCCATGAACAAATTAAAAAAAACTGAGACTCACCCACTGATTTGATGGGAGACTCCATGAAAGTTTATCAAGAATGGCCTCTGTGCAGTATGTTACTCAGCGATACCTCTGAGCTGTTCATATGGTGGTGGTGTTTCCTGACATTGGGTTCGAGGTGCTAATTGGATGAAATTGTGGGAACAGTTTGGCGACGCCCACCTGACTATTTGCATGAAGCATGGCAAACCCAGGCCATACGACTATTGGGACTGGCGATTTTTGGAGAATAGAATTTGGTGGCCATTTCCTGGGGTGGGATCTTACTCATTTTTACACCTCAAACCCACTTGAAGATGGACAATATTTCAAAGGAAAATCTAGCTCCTTTGTCACAACTGTTCATCCTTCAGTGTGGATGTCATCAGCTATAACTTTCATCTTGACTGCTGGGGAAATAATGAAAACAAAATTCCTACAAAATTCACGGTAAATCGAACTTTGTTCATACAGGTTATGACATCATCAGAACTCCTTCATACCTGTTTTAATTGGACCAGTAGTGGTGGCACTGGGAACCCCAGTTCAAATTTTTCAAATTTAAGATTTGGTGTCAGACACTGGTAGCTGTGTCTGATTGCAACTGGCAGTTGTTTCTTCTAATGGATTGTAAATTCATTAACATTACACAGCCATAACATTTAGGCCAAACTGTAATCTTTCACCGTGTGCGACCTCAACATTACTATCAACTATCAGAATGATTTTTCTTAGTCCAGATACTGAAAATGGTTGTAAGCAACTCCAGGTATGATCTCTTTTCACAGCAGCATGGAGGAGTTGCACTGTATTTGGAACATGAGCATTGCAACAAGGTACCTTTGAAATTCATTGCACTAAAGTATTTCTAAAGGAGAAGATATTTTTGGGAACGGGGCTATTGTTTTTCACCTGCTGATAATTCAAACTATCAGATACCGCTGACAAAATTCAATCATTTACTTCTAGGTGGGCTATTCTCCCAATTAACACCTTGTTGGTATAGAAAGAAAGAAAACTTTCCTGTCCTTAACTCAAGGAGAATTATGGGCCATAAAAAGAGGCGGAAAAAGAAAGTTAGACTTGCATTTATATAGTGCCTTTTACGACCTCAACGTCCCAAAACATTTTACAACCGATGAAGTACTTTTGAAGTGTAGTCACTGTTGTAATGTAGGAAATACAGCAGCCAATTTGCGCACAGCAAGCTCCCACAAACAGCAATGTGATAAAGACCAGATAATCTGTTTTAGTGATGATGATTGAGGGATAAATATTGGCCAGGACACCAGGGATAACTCCCTTGCTCTTCTTCGAAATAGTGCCATGGGATCTTTTACGTCCATCTGAGAGAGATGGAAGATAGAAGATCATTTCTCCTTAGATAGAACATTTATTGACTGCCCTGATCAGCTTGAAAATACTAATTTACACATTAGTTGGGATGATTGACATCCAGGTCTGTTCTGCAATCAAGTGGGCTTTTATTGGTATCCTTAAAGGAACATGAAGCATACATTGAGCTGTATGACCGGGTAATTCAGAATCATCTCATGTAGGAATTTGTGGCTTCAGACTGACGGCTCATCTACCAGTCACAAAATCTGAACTTAACTCGGCTTAAACGCTGCAGATCATATCTCATATCTAATACGCCAGAGCACCATGTCTTATCAAAGTAACTGTACACTGACATTACCTCATATGATTTAATACAAGGTGTTCTGTAGCATTCACCAAAAAAGGGGGATCATTTTGGTACGGGGGAAGATCAGGTAAACAAGAAAATAGGGAAGCTTAGCTCCATATTATGCTCCAATTATAAGATACCTTGCCATCAGATTGAGGGATAAATATTCTCTAAGTATAAGCTCAAAGCTCAAAAAGAGGCTCTCATTATCAAGGAAGGAATAAAATATGTAACCAGTATTGGGTTTAAGTTCGCTATCCCTCCTCTTTGGAAGAATATTGTCCTCTTTAGAAGGATGTGCATTGAAAGAATGTCATTTTTTAAAACTTCTGATTTCATCTTTAGTTTGTCTTTATCCTAAACACAAAGTCCTCCCAGATGTGCCTAGATTGAGGTTTAAGACTTGGGCAACATTCATATTGTCATTGACCCATTGAAGGATATTGATCTTGCTTTCCTTGGATTAGTGATCACGGATGTCCAATGCAAATGCCCCGCAAAAGAAATTAAATTGCCCTGATGCTTGGGTATTGTAATTCATAATATGTATATTTAAATGGCATATTCCAAAATAACCATAGTTATTAACTTGTTCTCACTATCCAGTCTGCAAATTCCATTCAGAATTGTGTTTCCTTCTCATCAGATAACTATACAGAGATTGCTTCCAGAACTACAACTCTCAGCCTGCCCTACATTTGCATGTCCTCACTCTGATTGGTTTAAAAAAAGCAAAATTAATCAATTATGCCCATGGTTCTGTACTGTAAATTCTGCAGTTAAATTAAAACTCTAATGTTTTAGGTGAATCTAAGAATAGAGCACCTGCCATTGCCCTCTTCATTCTCAAAGAAGAGGAAAGCAGATCTTGACCAGAATAGCAATAGAAACATAGAAGATAGGAGCAGGAGTAGGCCATTCGGCCCCTTGAGCCTGTTCCGCCATTTAATGAGATCATGGCTGATCATCCAAATTCAGTACCCTGTCCCTGCTTTCTCCCCATATCCCTAGCATATGATTTTTATATGCAGTTAGTGGTAGGTAATCAATTTTTTAAATCAAAACGCCAACGATCTATGTAGTTTGAACTGCAACAGTTTAGAGTTCAGAGATGTGGGCATAATGCAGAAGTGATGAGTTTTCCTACTTTTAACCAATCAGAGTGGGGAGGCACAATTGTATGGCAGGCTGAGAGTTGTAGCTCATAAGCAATCACCGTACAATTATCTTTATGTAGATTGTTAGCTTTTTTAGTGAGGAGGAAGACATAACATACATGGGAAGTGGTGTTGGCGAGTGATTCCATTGATTACTTTTTAATGACAAGATAAGGGGAGAAAAGGTGAGTTGATGTTGAAAACACAGTCAGGAAAAGCAGAAAGTAGAGAACATTAGGGAAAGAAATTAAGAGAAAGTTTGAGATTGGCAATGGCATCACTGCCAGCGGGGCGTATGACATTTCAGTGCGACACAGTGAGAGGGCGACAGTGAGAGGGCGACACAGTGAGAGGGCAACACTGTGATTTACATAAAATTACACAGAAATTACAACATGGAAACGGACCATTTGGCTCAACTAGAACAGTAGCCCTACTCCCATGTGCCTGCTCTGTTCTCAAATCATTTTATTTACCTTTCCTTCAACCACTTATTCTTAAATGTTGACATGGTCTCTGCTTCAATCGCTAACTCTGGTAATTAATTCTACAACCCTCTGTGAACGTGTTAGATTCTGACAATTTCAGTGTCTCCAGGTCAGACTGGGGTCCTTGTACCCAGCATTCATTTCAGTAAAGCAGCTGGGTTTATTCCCACTTTGGATACTGTAACATTGATATTTGTAGAGAAAAAGTTTCAATACAACGTAGGTATCTACAAACCAGAAACATGACTGTATCAAAAGTACTGGCTGATATCATTTCATTATCCTTTAGTTATAAATATAATGGCCCGGATTTTGCAGTAGGTAATGATGGCAAACTGTCAGTGTGCCCCGTCATTACCCCATTGAAACTGACCGTAACGTTAGGATGTAGCGCATGCGCAGATAAACGCAAAATTCCTGAAGTTGCGGTCAGTCATTCGCTGCTCCGACACAGGCTGCACTATGGAACCCCCCCACCCCCATAGCCGACAATCAGTGAAATCAGTGGAACGGATGTAAACTTAAGCTTTTCTGCGCTAATATTGCTGTTAAACATCCCATTAAATGTTAAGCCTTGCTGGAATAGGTGTAACTGGGGTTTTAACAGCATATTGACTGCTAAGCAACCATTCTGGCCCTGAAAAACTAATTTTATATTTGTGGAATGTCAAATTTCTCCATTATGATAAAAATTTATATTTAAAAAAAGTAAAAGTTTGTTCATATTTCAGCTTCTACCATAACAGCATGTGTATGTCCCAATCTTTATTTCACTCTCTAACATTTTTTAAAAATGCAAATAATCAGTGCTATTTTATTTCCTGGTTTGCTGTCTGTGAGACTTCTTCAATGTGATTGGCTGCTTAGACAGCTTGATGACGTCACTGCTGCACTGTGCTAGAAATCCCCTTTTCACAGTGCTACAATCAAATACATGTCGAGGAAGCTAAACTTCTCGCCCCAGATATCGCGAGATCACTGCGGGCAGCTTTCTTTGAGGTCAGCAGCGATCACCGTCGCTTCGCCGCTGACCGCAAATTATAGGCCCTTGTGTTTATTATATTTAGAAGGATGTTTTAAAGAAGTTGTTCAAAACCACTATATCTTCCAAATCTTGTCACCAGCTTATTTCAGGGAGAAAATGAATTTATTAGGAAATACAAATTTTGCTTTAATTTAATATTAATGTAATTGCAGTAAATCCCTGTTTCTTCCTCTGAATTTAATGTTGGGTACAGCTACAAGCTAAAATTCTGGCTGATTTTCCCCTCCCTAATTTGGGGTCATAAAGGACAATTGTGGTATTACTATGGTCAATGAACAGTGCAGTCTAGGGATCAATCCTTGGACCCTCTTGGTCTGTATGGCTCAGCACTACACTCAGCTATTGGGGGAGTGCCCTTACCCAAACTTAATTCAGATTGGTTGAAGCTAAATTGGTTCACGTGTTACGATGCAGCTCCAGTGTTGACTGACCTGCTGAGCGTTTCCAGCATTTTTGTTTTTATTTCAGATTTCCAGCATCTGCAGTATTTTGCTTTTGATTTCATCCCACTGACTTCAAGAAAAATGGCAATTTTTATACCCGATTGATTTCATTGTTCTTATATGAAAAATAAATATGCATCTGACAGCCTAAAGGGCAAATGAAGGGTTATGCTTAAAGCACTACTTGTTGTATTTGCTGTGCTGCTGTATTGAGTTATTTTTTATTTAACAGGGTTAAGGTTAATTTTTTTAATAATTTGTGAATTTTGTACTTACTGTTGTGAAGAATTACAATACATGTAATCACTTTTCCTCCAAATTCACATGCAGGAGTTAGACGTAACATGAAGTAGTTAGAAGCACCAGTGTGCTTGATTTCCAGTGTTAGAACATTTCCATTTCCATCCACCCCAGTCACATTAATGGCCTGTCTGAATAAAAATTCTGTGTTATGGTTTTGCATCAACTAAGAATTAATTTGAGATGGTACAAGAGGGAAATTGTCAAGTTTTGAGATTTTTGATCGTTTTTTTCTCCACAGAAAAGATTTGGGATTGAGTTGGATTTTAAAACAAAGCTAATCTGCATAGGTTTAAAAAAATCTACAAGCTGCAGGCATTGAGCATGTGCATTAAAGCCAGATGGGCCAGTTTGTGGAATAAACCAGTTCACAGTTTATTTCAAATTGTTACAGTTAGGGTCATTTGTTCATCCTAGGCCTATTAGCCAGGATGGCCACCCTAGTTTAATTGATTGGCCTACTGAGGAATTGCGAATGCAGCTGAACACTGTGCATTTGATCACCTTTTGTGTAGACTATGAAATAGTACCATCAGAGCTGGATTAAGAATTTTTGGTCCCTGGACACCAAGAACATTTGGGGGTCCTCCGCACAATCCCCCCACCCCAAATTCAGTAACACACAAACATGTAGTAAAATGCATGAAGAAATAGAATGATTACAGACTATTATTAATAAAGCAAATCATATCATAATATTAAGTGAAACTGCTTAATTTTGTCACACACAAATAACAGCGAATAACAGAGGACAGTAAATTCTGTAAGTTTAATACCAAAGGTATTTGCAAGAGAGACTTGTGAGACTATTATAACCAGGAGACAAAGAAAACCTTTATTCCATCTTTCTAATTCTAGAAGTTACTAGTCAGTTCATTAAGCTGCAGCATCACCCAGTCCAATTTATAGCTATATTTTCACTTCAGATATGTAAGGGGCAATTTGCAGGCTTGACGCTCTTGTCTCGGAGCCTTGTTTGCCGAGTGGATGCATTGGAAAATTGGCACACGTAGCACCTGATTGTATGACTCTTCAAATTAAAATCAATAAAAAATGATGTGCAACCATGCTGGATTTTCTGATACGTGTTTCCAATAGGCAAGGCTTCTTGTCAGTAGCACAAAGTCAGAAAATTGTCCCTGTAATGCACAATTTAGCTGCAGACCATCATTGGAACATTACAAATTCTCTTTTGGTTATTCACAGCCAACTTCACTGGAATCAAGCCAGAGTGATGCTACATTTGTGCTGTTATTTAGAGTAGCATGTGGTGCTGAATTGTCAATATGGACATTTTGCTTTTAGGAGTTATAGTATAGTTTATAAATAACCCTTTTATGCGTATACAAAAGTAGGTAAATACCAGCTTAGCTCAATGCCAGCACTCTCATCTGAGTCAGAAGTTTGTGGGTTCAAACCCTACTGCACGACTTGAGCTCAAAATCTAAGCTGACACTTCAGTGCAGTGCTGAGGGACTGGTTCATTGTCAGAGGTGCGATTTCTTGGATAAGATATTGGCCCATAATTTCCGACAGGAGGCTTCCTGCGTGCGGATGCCTCCAATCGGAAAAAAATCTACGAACTTACCTGAGGGCTCCCGAGGTCCGGACACTTCCACTCCTGGGCCTCTCCACAGTCGAAATGCGCAGGGCCCAGGTATCTCAGGGGCGCATGCAGTTCGCAAGCGTCCCTGGGATCACGTGAGCCAGGCCAGCCAATAGAAGGGAATCTCCCTTCATACTTTTGACAGATAGACCTGTCAAATATATGAATGGAGATCACTCCAAAAACACAGTAAAACATTAAATAATTTTTTTAAAAAACCATCATGTTTTTAAAATGAGTTAAAATTACAATAAATTAAATATTTTAAACAAAAATTTTATTTTTTCCAAAAAAAATTAAAGTTATTTACGGGGCTAAAAATAAACTTACCTTTTTTAAAGTATTTTTAAATTATAAATGAGTGAAAACATTTTTTTTTTACTTTCTTCAACTCTTATGCTGGTAAAAGCAGGCCTTACGCCTGCTTTTACCAGGCGTAAGATTTCTAAGGGTTTTCAGCGGGCGGAGGTTCTGCAGAAAGCGGAACTATCCGCCCGCAGAGGCCCTTTTCTAGGGCAAGCGTCCGATCTGTCAAGAGCATTCTTGGAAGATTGGAAATACCGGTTTTCAGCGCATGCGCTTGGCATGCCTGAAACTGGCATTTCCGATGTCCCTACGGGTGTGTACACAGCCCGTACACACCTGTAGGCATCGGAAAATACGGGTCATTAAACTGAAGCCCCAACTGCTTCTTCAAATTGACAGTAAAGATCCCACGGCACTATTCAAAGTAGAGCAGGGAATGCTTCCAGTGTCCTGGTCGACATTTATTCCCAACCAATACCACTAAACAGATTAACTAATCATTTATCTCAAATTGACTGCCACGTTTGCCTACGTAACAACAGTGACTGCACTTTAAAAAGTAACCAATTGACTGTGAAGCACTTTGGGACATCCTGCAGCTGTGAAAGGCATTGGCCCAAAAATTAGTCTTAGTACGCGAGAGTACGCACTGTGTACTCTCGCGTATTCTGTCTCCAATTGCCGGTTTTCTGCATGCACTGCGCATGCGCTGAAAACCGGCACTTGGTGAACTCAAAAGGGGGCGGTTCCTAAGTGAACCGCGTGCGCGCTACAGGCTGCGCGCACGCAGTGCACTTAGTGCTTTGAACGCGCAGGTAAGCATGGAAGATTTTGCACATAAAGAAAGGAGGCGTAAGACCCTCTTTTAACAAGGTAAGTAGTTAATTAAGTATTATTTTAAAAAATTTTCAACAGGTTTATCTTTTTTAGAGACTTTAAAGAAAGGTAAGTTTATTTTTATAACTTTTAAAAAGATTTTAAATTTTTTGAAAAATTTAATTTTTTGTTTCAAGTGGTTAATTTATTTAACTATACTTATTTTATTAATGTGATGGTTTTTAAAAAAAATTTAATTGAGGTTTAGCTGTTCTTTTGGGGGGGTATAGATTCATAGCTTTGACAGCCCTTGCTGTCAAAACTATGAATGAAAGATGGTGTGCTGCCATTGGCTCTAACTGAATCACGTGATCCCACAGCTCGCACGAATTAACTGCGTCTGTGGGATACGCACACACTGCACAGCTGCAGCCTTGAAACTAAAGTTCGTGAGAGCTCGGAAGGAAAAGGCAGGCGCGCAGTGAGATATCGCGGGGAAGCCTTACCCCCGCAGGAAGGCTCCGTCTTTAATTTCTGGGCCATTATATAGATGCAAGTTCTTTCTTTCTTAAGCACAAGGAGTACACTGCACACATATTTACATTCACAAGCTACAATCCTAATGAAAGCATCGGAGAAATAGCTGAATTGTATAAGACAGGTTACAATGTTGCTTACAATTTACTTCAGTTGGACCAAATCCTTGGTTGCATACACTAAACAATAAATAATTAATAAATTGAGCCTTAGTTGTATGAAGAACAGAACAAATGTAATTACATACTGACATTACATAGCAGAGTCTATTACCAACAGAAGTCACATAGAAGAGGCCACTGGTCTGCTTGAGCACCAACTAAAAGGCCAATCAAACTTCCTTAAAATGTTGTCTAATTTTGGCATGAGTGTACTGTAACAGACATTGAATGTCACAAATGGTGAAGTATTGTCTTTTGGGATAGAAAAGTGAGGGAGTGTGAAATTATGCCTTTTATTCAGTCAAAAGACAATTCAATTCACACTATGATTTAAGCAATATGCTCTGTCCAGTCATATCAAATAACATAAAATAGCTTCTCTTACCCATGATTTTAAAGTGATCAATGGACCAACATGCTATTTCTAGATAGTAGATAATCATTTATATTTTCCACAATGCTTCTTCCATCATCAGTTTATTAGCAAAAAGCGCAAAGGAATGCTGTGGCAGCAGAAACATCTTAAATAGTAATTTGATTCTAAGGCACAAGAACAAGGACAAAAAAAGTGATACCTACAGGATTAGGATTCATATGAGCAGTGGTTTAACATCAGCATAGCAAGAAAAAATACAGAGCGATTGTTGCAAGAACAAATCATCACAACTGCACAGAAAATAAGAAATGGTGTTTATTATCCCTTAAATATGGAGTAGCATGAAATATCCCAAGTATCGTATTAACATTTTCCAATATTTTCTATAGAAAAATCATTAAGTATAGGTCGAGCAATATCTTACTTTGAACAAAGGGCATACTTTTTTACCTACATCAGGCTCAGATTAAAGCTACGTACAATTCTGTCTCAACTCTTTATAGCATCAGATATTAGCCAGCTTATTTTTTTTTTTATATATACCTTTACATTATTTAACTGTGATGCGGAGATGCCGGTGTTGGACTGGGGTGCACAAAAGTGAGAAGTCGCACAACACCAGGTTATAGTCCAACAGTTTTATTTGAAATCACAAGCTTTCGGAGCGGCTGCTCCTTCGTCAGGTGAAGTAAAGGAATACAAATCGACAAAGCATATATAGACAGAGAACAATGCATGTGTAACGTACAATGGCAGACGACTACATTTAATCCTCCTGACTGTTTATCTGCCGAGGTATGACGAAAGGCAATCAGGTCAGGCAGGAAGGCACCACATCAAAGACATAGCAAGATACAACTGAGACAATGAGGTGGGGTTACAGGGGGTCTAATGTGTCAAAAGCTGCAGTCGGTATGGAAAACGATAAACTTTAAAAATTTTTACTTATTTTTACTGGAAATCACAAGCCAACGACGACTCGAGTCTGGATGACTTTACATGACGTCGTTGGCTTGTTCAGATGTAATTGTCTCAGTTGTATCTTGCTGTGTCTTTGAAGTGGTGCCTTCCTGGCTGACCTGATTGTTTAACTGCCGAGGTGTGACAAAAGGCAGTCAGGAGGATTAAATGTAGTCGTCTGCCATTGTACGCTTCACATGCATTGTTCTCTATCTATATATGCTTTGTCGATTTGTATTCCTTTACTTCACCTGACGAAGGAGCAGCCGCTCCGAAAGCTTGTGATTTCAAATAAAACTGTTGGACTATAACCTGGTGTTGTGCGACTTCTCATTATTTAACTGGGTTGCATGTGTCTATAGAACAGACTGCAGCCTTTTCTGGAGCTGTTTAAAATACTTGAGTAGGTGCTAGGAAGTGATGATCAAGGTTGGCTGCTCCAGCCCAGATACCCGTTAGTAGATAGATTGGGATTTACCATTGAATTTTGTTACAGGTACATTTTTTCCTTGGCCAGTGTTATTGTATCATGATTGTTCAAGTGACCATTTGGCAAAAATAACAGTTTGTTGAAAGAATAAGAAAACAATAGTTATGTTGATCGAGGGATTTCTGGTTTCAAAGTTGCACTGGCTGAAAATGGAGCTTTCGTGGCAGACCGTTTTGCGATGCTACATTCCACACGTAGCACCACTTTCAATTTCAATGGTGCCGTGAGACTAGCTTTTTCAAAACTGCAAGACTTTATTGGGGCTAATACCCACTGGCCAGCCAATCAGAATGCGTGAAAATCTTAGGGGGAGAAATTCGGTATAGCCCTGTTTGGGGCGCTAAAACTTTGAAAGTTGAAAAATTAGTGCTAGGCGCTAATCATTCCCGCCTCCTGCGAAATTCAGCTTTAGCGCTCCAAGAGGGAAGTGGAGCGCTAAATCAAGTGCTAACCACTTCTCTTAGGGTGCTAAAGTCTGAGAGCGGGGCGGCAACAGCAGAGCGCTAAACAATTTTGAGCGCATTGTAACCGGGACTCTTTCATCACAGAGGCTGCTTTCCTCACTTAAAGGGAAGGGCCAATGATGCTGCACAAGCTAGTTGTCGTCAGTTCTGTTTTGCAAGGCGACCTAGGCGACTGTCATTACAGCCCCAAACACTCTCACAAAGTGGAGGGCTTGGACATCTTGCACCAATGAAACATTAAAAACTTTGCACAGCACCCGTCTGGTGCAAATAACAAAGGTTGCGCTAGCTGAAAAGCATTCCCTTTAATTAACGCTCCCGAAGCGGCCAGCTGAGTTCACAATGCCTCCTCTAGCTGGTGTTGTCAGCGCAAGGTGATAAAGCAGGGGCCGTGAGTGAATTTTCCATCCGGGGCGATGCACACTTTATGATGTCACAATCTGCGAGGTGCTAGAGGCCCAGGCGGTAAGAGTTAGCGCTAAACCGGCACTGAAGTTCACAGGCGTCGCTGCATTCGCCGCGCCTGGGCACTAACCCCTTAGCGCCCCGGCCAGGCGCTAACATACCGAATTTCTAGCCCTTAATCTTTTACAAAAACTCACTTTTCTTTCATACATTGTTCTAGGACACCTTTTTCAATACTCCAATAATGAATCTGGATGATATGTAACACAATTAGAGTACATCAAAATTAAGATTTCTACAAACTATAGTCTGTTAACACATAAAATTACAAGTCGATGCATAGTTTATTCTTAAATATTTTATTGGGGTGAAAACATGTAGGAGTGGTTAAAATTGGTTATGGCACAGCATTAGAACATCTCAATCACTAATTCATTCTTATAATTCAGACATTTTGAATTAGGTTTCATCCCTCTTCTAACATTGAGATTTTGTGTACTTACTACATAATGGATATATAAATTTAAAAAATGCATTTTAAAGTCAAGCTTTAAATGTACATTGGCAACTCAATAAATAACAGACAGCTTAAGTTACAATTATTTTGTCAAATATTCAGTTCATCTATTCATTAAGCTCTGTAAAACTTTAAGGATGATGTGAAAAATCTGGTGCATTCTAAAAGAAATCAATTATGCTGTACCATTTAATTACAAAGTATTACTTGAATGTGGTAGTATTAAGTGTAATGGGGGAAAAATTGAGTCGTGCCCCCTTTGGGGCGCTAACTTCGCCGGGGTGCTACTTTTATCGTCCCGAAAAAATTAGCGCCCTCGCAGCCAAAATTCACTGGTAGCGCCCCAAGAGGGAAATGGGGTGCTACTGGAAGCGGCCCACCTCCCTCTTGGGGCACTGCGAGTGAGCGGCACGTCGCGCTTAAAGGGGAGGGGCCTAGCCCAGTGCTACCCGGGGCCCAGCTGGGCCACCAGGGATTGGAGTGCCGGCAAAAGAGCCCGGCACTCAAGAGAAGTGCCGGGTTCATGGAGCACAGCCGGCACTCCGTGGGAGGGGGGGGGGGGGCGCGGCTGCAGAGGAGGCCGGGGATGGCAGAGGGGGCAGATGCTGGCAGACGGCCAGCAACAAAAATGGCCACCCGGCACCTCCCCTTTAATTTGCGTCGCCCTGGCCGCAGGTAGGCCCCCCTGACACTGTCGGACATAGCGTCCGGCGGTAAGTCAGGGAGCGTTACCAAAGATCGCGGCTGGGGCGCTGTGCACGGCGATGACGTCATCTCCGGCGGCGCAGCGCCGCGGGGCACTAACGATTACTGCTGCCGCTAACCTCCCGCTGAATTTCGCGGGAGGTGTTGGCGGCGCCGCGCCCAGGCATTAGTTGTTTTGCGCCCCGTTAGCGCCCTCTTAGGGCACTAACGGGAGGCGCAAAGCAACCAAATTTTTAGGCCAATGTCTTTCTTAGCTCCAATTACACAGATATTAATCTGTACAACACTGAATATATCTAACAGTTACAGTAATTGCAACTTGTTTCCTGGATACAATGGTATTAAGTAGCTTTCTAGTGTATTTTCCCCAGATTTATCTAACAATCATAAAGACGCTGTACATAATTGAATGTTTTCAATTACCAATGAAGATTTTGACCATATCTATAAAGTGATGTTATACTATAGATCAGTGTTGTCCAATATGTTAGTCACCAGCTACATGTGCCTAATTGCATTTTTGGTCAGTGAATAAAAAATGAGTACGAGACACACACCATCATTGAGCATGTGATCTCAATACTCATATGTACATGGTGTAAATATGTGTACTTCAACCTTTTTGTGCATTTGTTGATTAAATTGTAAGACAAAAAGCATAGCATTCGAGTGTTTTTTGATCGTTGTGTGTGCTTCACTTCCTTGGTTACTGCTTATTGCCTTCCTGCTAAAATGGTGTGTAACATGGGTAAAAACGCTGGGCTTCAGCACCGTGGAAACAGCAGCAACATTGTATGAAGAGGGGAGTTATCATTGTAGTCAGCTCGACCAATAACTGCTCCAGGCCAGAAGAAAGCAACCCAACTAATGATGGGCATCTCTTACAGGTCCCGTCATGGAAAAGGTCAAGCAGCATCCAACTGTGCTCTGGATGGAGAGCAGGGGCAGGTCTGGGGCATCTCATTGTTCAAGTTAACATTCTCAGCAATCACTCTGATGAAGTCAAAATACTGCTCGCCACTGCTGGCCAAAAACTTAGAAGCTGCACTAAGGTATGGTTTATACTGATAAATCCATTCCAGAATTCCAAGATTCGGTGAAAGAGAAAGACTGCGAAGTTTCGCAGTGACTGGTGGCAGATGTTTGTTAAGCAAATATGCATGTGAAGTACATTTACCAGTATTGTGTGTAAGGCATTTTTTTTTATACTAAAATTAGTGCATGTGGCTAAACCGGTGCTGCTGCAGCCATGCCTGTAGCTAGTCAGCGATTTCTGTTGGACAATACTGCTATCGATACTAGTCTCAGACCACTACAGTGTGATGCACAGTTGGCAGGCCCAAGTTTTACTGCTGGCTGCACTTTGCAATAAACTCAGCATCAAAGGTACACTGTACATATGTACAAGCATGCATACACAGTGTTCGTTTCCCTGGGCATGTTAGGAGTAGGCAGGAGCTTCAGTTCTCTGCCAGCATTGAAATAATTCAAAAGTAAGTTTACAAAATACCCAGGTGGTTTACTAAGTTGCTTAAGCAGCTTTTTAAACATGACTTCACTGTTATACTATTTCCAATGCAAAACCCAAGTGGTCTGAGACTACCCACTGGAGCTCCTGGCCTTAGTTCCAAGGAGTCGGATTGGGATATGTTTTTGCATTGATAGGAAAATGAGATATGATGGCACTGTACATTTGCTTCAATGTATAATCACGGCGTTGTCTGACAAATGCCTGTTTCCAGTTTTAATAAAAAGCTGGTTTGCTGGCCATCTAATCCATGAACTGGTAATAGGAGTCAGCATTCCGGATACCTGACTTTTACCTGTTGTACTGCCCACTCTTTGATTCATTCAGCACTATTAAAGTGCTCTCGTCTTCCAATTTCCCACTTTAATGATGCGTCTGCAGCAGAAGTATGAACCTGTTTTTTCTCTTTACAGAAGTGACGAACCCTCTTTGTACTTGCATTATTTTCTGGTATATAACACAGAATTTGGAATTTATGTAAATCTTAATGTATCCCGAAAGATTGTTTATCAATGTGGCTCCTAATTAAATGTATAAGTCCTAATATGTAAATAATAAAATATATTTAAAGCTTTTAATCATTCTTTTCACATCATCTTTTAAGTTCAATTGGGCTAAAAGAAGCAGCTGTAATGAAGGTTCAGCCACCAAAAGCTTTTATTTTCTTTTACGCTAATCTTATGACTGAATGATTAGAGATGAAGAAAAAAAACTGTGAATGTAGGAAATTTGAAATAAAAACTGAAATTTCTGGAATTGCACAAGCGAGTCAGCATCTGAAAATGAAAGTTCAGCTTTTGGGTGGGAACCTTCTTCAGAACTTATACAGAGTGGTTCTGATGAAGGGCCTTATCCAAAATGTCAACCTATCTTTTTCAATGCCGACTTACCACCTGTGCATTTCCAACATTTTCTGTTTTATTTCCCAATGGAAAGATTACTTTATTAGCAACATTTTAAATAGTAAAATTTAATCAAATAAAAGCATATATACAGTAAGAAAACCTGTTTTCTATTACTGATCAACTTGGAGACGTATTCTATTTTAGATCAGAATTTTTAAATGTAAAATCTCCCTTTTAATATATCAATAAATCATACAATTCATATCTTCAATCCAACTATTGGGATGAGGTATTAAGACAACAAAACACTTAAAAGCTACTTTAAAATAGAAAAGGTGAACTCTTAAAAAAGATAAAAACAGGCACTCTTAACAGCTTGACAGCAGGTTTAGGGCCTTGAACCTCAAAAGTGGCTATATTAAAGCTGGGCATAGTACATGTGTACATTTGAATATCTCAAATACACTCATGTCCTACACTCAATATTATGTTATAGCTTTGGAAGTTCATGTCCCCTGTGATGCAAGTGTTGCTAACAGTTTCACTTCAACAAAAATGTACTGTAGTAAGAAGTAAGTGCACATACAAACATCAGCTTGCAGGATGATTCAGTGAAATGAATTTAAACACTGTAGCTGTATTCTGCTTTTAAAAGTCATTTTACACTGAAGCTACATTCACGGTAATATGAAGTTCAAAAGTCACTAAGGCTTGGACTGGCTGTGGCTGTCTGAAATTTATCTGACTGGTAAGGCTTTTTAGATCTGTGGGTAATGATAATATCTGATTACATAATTTCTGATAATCTTGAATTCGTTTTCCTTCACTAGTCATGAATAAGGGTTATTGATTTAACAACTGTTGAATAGATGTGCTGATCACACAATGGAGTTGCAAATGCGAATAATTTAAAATTTTACAAAAGAGTACATTATAGCTTTATATCCTGCTGGCCACTGATCGATAAAAATACTCAGTGAATCCTTTACTATTTGAATCCAAAGTTCTTGTACAATGCATGATTCTTAATTGTTTGGCTTATTTTAAATAAGGCTTCCAGGCCACGATATGACAGTTAGTGTTACTTTGTTTCGCTGCTCTTTCAGCATTGGGACAAGAGCAGAATGGCTCATGCCTGCTGTTGAGAGTCCATTCACTGCTACAATCATATCACCACACCTGTGGAGAAGAAAACAAAAGGTATTATCCTTTAGATTTCACAGGTTTTTATCTTTTCTGTTTCTAATCATTTATCAAAAATGACAGTTTACAATGTTGTAAGAATATTCACAATAGCACCCAGCTACAAAATAGTATGGTAACATAATTGTATTATCTTATTGACTATAAGTGGATAATTTTGAAATATAGGTGGATTTTCTGATTTGTGGACTCTCATTGTTTACTGGCATCTGCCTGGCTGCTTCTGGACTGATGTACTGCTAAAACGTCCAGTCATTAATTATTCCAGGCGGATTCTTGCCTGCACAGTGGACAACAGCTGAGAGCTTGAATGGTGAGAAGAAGGATTTCCTGAGTTCCTGCAGGTACCTAACATACTGTAGCAGCAGAGTTTAAAGTGCTTATTCTTTTCTTCTTCCTCTTCCCCCAAACTGCAATGATAGATTAATCTTTAGATTGAGAAAGAAACATATTGCTTAGGAATACATAGAATTTTACAGCACAGAAACAGGCCATTTGGCCCAACTGGTCTAGGTCAGTGTTTATGCCCCACACAAGCCTCCTCCAACCCTACTTCATCTAATCCTATCAGCATAACCTTCTATTCCTTTCTCCCTCATGTGTTTATCTAGCATCCTCTTAAATGCATCTATGCTAGTCGCCTCAACTACTCCTTGTGGTAATGAGTTCCACATTGTAACCACTCTCTGGGTAAAGTTTCTCCTGAATTCTCTATTGGACTTATTAGTGACTATCTTATATTTATGGCCCCTAGTTTTGGTCTCCCCCACATGTGGAAACATCTTCTCTAAGTCTACCCTATCAAACCCTTTCATAATCTTAAAGACCTCTATCAGGTCAACCCTCAGTCTTCTCTTTTCCAGAGAAAACAGCCCAAGCCTGTTCAATCTTTCCTGATAGGTAATAGAAGTAGATGAGATCTTGTATGCAGAAATGGAAGTAAGTAGGTGTTCAATTTGAAAACTGTTATTATGTGCCTGGATTGCAATATTAAAAGGAAATGGATGGATGATAGAAAATCGAAAGTCATCGTGACTCACTGGGACATATGTACAGCTCCTATCAATTATTACTGACTGAGTGATGCGAGTGGGAGAAAAATCTGCGTAGTTGCATAAAAAGTGCACAAACAAGGAAAGTGAATACAGAGTTTTGATTACAGGCAGACTAACAAGTCAAAAAGTTGCAAACACATTTAACTGAGGCATTTCACATTATAACGATGCTAAGTCTTCAGCATCTTTCATTTACTTTAGATCAACTGAATACTGAAAAGCACAATCTGTAAAGATCTGGCAAAAATAAACTACAAATGCTGTAAATCTGAATAAAAACAGAAAATGCTGAAATACGCAGCAGGTCCTTCAGTATCAGAAAAGGAAAAAGACAAATTAACATTTTGGGTATTGGCCCATTGTCAGTTTGGCAGCTACAAAATAGCTTTGTAGTCAGTTGTCAATGGAGATGCTGTGTATTTCTAGTATTTTCTGTTTTTTTTATTTCATTGAAGATCTGAATTGTGTATGATGGCGAGAGTTTGTTAAAAAGCAATTTCAGTAGTTCTAAAAGTCAGTGGTCAGCAAGCTGCAGCAGACTCTCATTTAAGGTTTCCCCTAATGACCTAGAAACAAAATATATAAAAGAAAAAACTAAAATTAGACTCAGTGGATCATCTGCTTTTAGCTCCAGTTTCATATGGACTGATGGGAAGGGTGTCTCAAGACACTCATTATTTCTCACCAATGGAAGGTTCCTGAAAGTGCAGCAGGATATTAACAGATAGTCTATGAAATAATGATGCAATGAGGCAAAAGAGGACTGCCCTTGTTAGAACTCTGGAGCACCCTCCCTGGAGAAACACAAGCCAGGACATAGCTGACAGGATGATTGTTCTCTCGAATACTCAGAGGACCTAGCAGCAATTGTGGAAAAAGATGGCAGTGTTGAGGAAAGGTACCAAGATAATGCTACTTTGTAGATTCCTACAGCAAACTATTTGTTTCAAGTATGCATGCCACAAACGGTGTGCTCAGAACTAACTTTTCTTTTGCTGCTCACCCCTCCTATCATGCAACTTACAGCCCTTTCAATGCTTTGCTTGCATGGGCATACAGTAGCATGGCACACATTCAGGATGCCAGTTATATCTGGAACTGTTAATGGTACTTCACACACCAAATCCTTACAACACACCCTAGCTGCATAATGCATGTTTAGTTACTTACACAGAGGATGCGTTGCTGGATAGTCACGTGAACGTCATCAATAATCCCCTAACTTTTGTGAAATGCAGTAGTAGGGGTATGGTAACACAGTGGCTATGTTACTGGACTAGTAATCCAGAGGCATGGACTAATGATCCGGAGACGTGAGCTCAAATCTCATCATGGCAACTGGGGAATTTAAATTCAGTTAATTAAATAAATCTGGAATAAAAAGCTAGCATCAGTAATGGTGACCGTGAAACTACCGGATTGTTGTAAAAACCCATCTGGTTCACTAATGTCCTTTAGGGAAGGAAATTTGCTGTCCTTACCTGGTCTGGCCTATGTGTGACTCCAGACCCACAGGAACTATTTTTGAGCCTACTCCTGAATGAGCTCGTTTGCACACAATTAAAAATCTCCTCCATTGTGCTACAGTGAATGAAATCCCTACATAGTGGAGATTGTTGGACGCAGTATGCAAAGATTAGAAAGTAAATATGCGTTAGATTTTAATTCAAGTTTCACCTAAAAAAACTTCATTCGTACAAAAATACAGAATGTTCAACCATGGAATACTACAGGTATGTCGAGGCATCCAGATCATCAATATACTTACTTTTTGAAAGAAAGACTTGCATTTATATAGCATCTGTCACAACCTCCAGTCGTTTCATGGTCACCATTACTGAGACTGGCTTTTTATTCCATATTTATTTAATTAACTGAATTTAAATTTCCCAGCTGCCGTGGTGGGATTTGAACTCACGTCTCCGGATCATTAGTCCAGGCCTCTGGATTACTAGTCCAGTAACATAACCACTATGCTACCGTCCCCCTACTACAACATTCCACAAAAGGTAGGGGATTATTGAGGACATTCATGTGACTATCCAGAAATGCATCCTCTGTCAATGAAGTACTTTTGAAGGGTAGTCACTATTATAATGTAGATAATGTGGCAGCCAATTTGTGCACAGCAAGGTCCTACAAACAGCAAAATGATAATGACCAGATAATTTGTCTGGTTGGATGTTGGTTGAGGAATAAATGTAAGCCAGGACACCAGGAGACACCGCAGAAGAGTTAGTTTTATAAAAATAGCAAATGCAATTGCAAAGCCAATTATGTGTGTGGCATGCATGATGTGGTCTTTCCTAGATCCACAAATATCCAGGAAGAGTACACATGCATTAAATGTTGGAAGGTTGTGTTGCTTGAGATGAAAAATGCTGAGCTCAATCACGATCTGAACACACTCTGCACCATACAAGAGGAAAGGTTTGTGGAACATAAGTTCCAGGAAGTGGTCAACCCACAGGCAGCGAGGATTCAAGAGTAGGAGAAATGGGTGACCACTCGTAGGGCAAGAAAGAAAGCAGAGAGGAGCAGGAAACCCCTATGCATCAGAAACTGTCCAATTGTTATTCAGTGCTGAATGCTGGTGATGAAGACAAGATCGGAGATACGAGATGGGTAACCATAAGCAGTGCCATAGCACTATGGAGCAAGTGGTTACCCATAGGGGTAAAAAGAAAGAGGAGAATAGGTGAGTGGTAGTGGTGGGAGATTCAATTATTAGAAAGGTAGCCTTGTTTGCAGGGCATGTCATGGCAAAGGGCAAGCAGCATCCAATCGCATTCTGGATGAAAAGCAGGGTCTAGGGTGTCTCATTGTGCGAGTCAATATTCTCAGCAATCACTCTAATGAAGTCAAAGCACAGCTTGCAACTGCTGGGCAAAAACCTAGAAGCTGCACTAAGATGCGGTGCATACGGATAAATCCATTCCAGAATTCCAAAATTTCATGAAAGAGAAAGGCTGCAAAGTTCGCACTGAATGGTGGCAGATGTTTGTTAAGTTAATATACACGTGAAGTACATTTACCTATATTGTGCGTATGGCTTTTTGTACTAAAATGAATGCATGTGGCTAAAACAGTGTTGCTGTAGCCACGCCTGTGGCTCGTCAGCGCTTTACATCGAATCGACAGCACAGAAACGGACCATTCAGCCCAACTGGTCTATGCCGGCGTTTATGCTACACACAAGCCTCCTCCCACCCCTCTTCATCTAACCCTACCAGCAAAACCTTTTATTCCTTTCTCCCCCATGTGTTTATCTAGCTTCCCCTTAAATGCATCTATGCTATTTGCCTCAACCACTCCTTGTGGTAATGAGTTCCACATTCTGACCATTCTCTGAGTAAAGAAGGTTCTTCTGAATTCCCTACTGGATTTATTAGTGACTATCTTGTATTTATGACCTGTAGTTTTGGACTCCCTCACAAGTGGAAACATTTTCTCTACGTCTACCTTATCGGAATTTTAAAGACCTCTCGCAAGTCACCCCTCAGCCTTCTCTTTTCTGGAGAAAAGAGCCCCAGCCTGTTCAGCCTTTCCTTGTGAATCTTTTTTGCATCTTCGCTAATGCCTCGGGTATCCTTTTTATAATACGGAGACCAGAACTGTGCACAGTGTGGTCTAACCAATGTTCAATACATAACTTCTCTGCTTTTCAATTCTGTCCCTCTAGAAATGAACCCCAGTGCCTTGTTTGCTTTTTTTTTTAAATGGCCTTTTTAACCTGCGTCGCTACTTTTAGTGATTTGTGAATCTGTATCCCTAGATCCCTTTGCTCCTCTACCCTATTTAGACTCTTATTATCTAAGCAGTATGTGGCCTCTTTGTTCTTCCTACCAAAATGCACCACCTTACACTTATCTATATTGAAATTCATTTGGCAATTACACATTCATTCTGCAAGTTTATTAATGTCTTCTTGTATTTTGTCGCAATCTTCCTTTGTGTTAACTGCACTCCCCAATTTGGTGTCGTCCACAAATTTTGAAATTGTACTTCTGATTCCCAAGTCCAAATCATTAATGTAACTTGTGAAAAACAGTAGTCCCAGCACCAATCCCTGTGGAATACCATTTCCCACCTTTTGCCAGTTTGAGTAGCTACCCGTAACCCCTACTCGCTGTTTTCTGTTTTGCAGCCAGCTTGCTATCCATTCTGGTACCAGTCCCGACTCCACATGCTCTGACCGTAGTCATGAGTCTGCTATGCGGTTCCTTATCGAAGGCCTTTTGAAAATCCAAATATATTACATCTACAACATTACTCTTGTCTACTCTTTCTGTTGCTTCTTCAAAGAATTCAATAAGTTTTCTACTAAAATGAATACATGTGGATAAAATGGTGTCACTGTAGTTATGCCTGTGGCTGGTCAGCGATTTCTATTGGACAATACTATAATAACTAAAACATGCCGTGCCATAATGATATGGTGCCTGTTAACTTTTCAACTGACAGAATGGCAGAGTATGTGAGAAATTCATAGGTGGGAAAAGGAGCAGCAATAATCAGTACTAGCCTGGAGATTACCCTCTCCAATGAGTTCTACAGAGCGGCTAACCATTATGTCTAATGTTATTAAGGGTATGAGGTTAGGCGTCCCACTGCCAGCCTCTTCCTTCAGTTGTGTGTGTTCTTTCCTGCAATCATAAGGAAATTAAAGTGCTGATTATTTCATAAGCCCTGCCGTGCAATTGGTCACTGTCCATCCTAAAACAAGAATGCAAGAACATGCAGCATGCATTTGGGTGTTGGTGGAGACTCGAAGGGTTTCTTTGTAATGTGAAAGGCGTGTCCTGATTTGAGATAGTATTACATAGGCCAGAGGGCTCCCTAAAGATGGCCTAGCATCCTATATGAGCACACAGCTGGTTAAGGTGAAAGTATCTGCTGCTACCATGCCAAAACAGAATAGTGGAAAGAGACAACTTCAGCAAACTTCTTCAATGTTAAATGTCTTAAGCATTTGGGATGTCAGGGTCCTGACTGCTGACACAACATTGGCCTGCCTAGCCACCTCTTCTCTCGCTGCTTTCTGAGAATAGTTCCCCTCCAAACCAAACATGGTAAACTGCCCTTTGCCTCACCTCTCTGAGCATAAACGTAAAGGCACTATCTAAAAAGGGAGCAGTACTCCTTCCTTCCCGGGGCCTTAGTGATTCCTCAGCTACCTTCAACAATTCAGCAAGAAACAATAGGCTTGCAAAGAACTTCCTTAACACCAGAAATTGCAGTTTCTCCTTTAGTAAGCAGCAGCTGCTCATTATGCTGCTGCCCTAATATCCCTCCTCTCTTCCTACAAATGGCTGTTTGTCTCCGATTCTCCAGATTTTCTTCTCCCTTAATTTGTCTTTGTTCATCTTCCATTCTTTGTATGGCTAATACACACATTCTCTCATTGTCTGCACGTATGTTTGTCCCCAACTCTTTAAGGCCGATTTTTATCATCCTGCGGAAACCGGGTGGGCCGTCAGTTAAAATGGACACAGTAACTTACCCTCTCCAATCTCTCTGCCATCCCGCGTGATGCAATTTTCACCTGCTCTTTTGAGCAGGTGAGAAGCACACCTGCCGGAAGGCAGCGAGATCCTTCTTTAAGTAAGCAGATTGGGCTCCGACTACATCATTGGGGCCCGACTGCATACTTAACCCGAGGCCTGTGCGCGGAAGCTATCATGATGTCCCTGCCAGGCCAACCTGCCAGCAAGCGGATCTGGGGCCAGAAGAGGCCCAAAAAAGTAAGTACTTTTAATTTTTTTTAATGTTTCATTGGACCTTGTAGGTCTTCGGGCTCCACAAGGAAACCTGGAACATCCCTTGACCTGGGCTTCTCTCCCCCTCCACCAATTGCGATGCCCTCCTGACACCCTTTTAACCATTCCTTTGGGTCCCCGGCGGTGGCTTCTACCACCTGAAATCTCACGTCCGCCCGCCGACCAGCTAGCACTTCCCACCAGGTTCGAGTGGAAGACTGAAACAACAACAGAAAACGCTGGAAAAACTCAGCAGGCCAGGCAACATCCGTGGAGAGAGAAACAGAGTTAACGTTTCAGGTCGGAGACCCTTCGTCAGAACTGAGAAAAAAAGCAGGAAATGAAACAGATAAAAAAAGAAAGTGGGAGGCTGGGGGGAGGAATAAAAGAACAAAAGGGGTGGTCTATGGTAAGTAGAGACATTAAGAGATGCTCAAGGCAAGAGTGGAAGACTCCTGGGTCTCACACTGTGGAGGGTTGGACAGTTTCCCAACCGCCTCAGCTCTCACCCGCATGATTCCCGCCAGGAGTTTTAATTTGTGTTCTTGTCTCCCCCTCTTCTGGAAGTCTCTCATTCTCTTTGTCTTCTCTCTTCTGCATCTCTCTCACTCTCCCTGCATGCTTTGGACAATTTTTTTTGCTTCACTTATACTAACTAATATAGTAACTAATTTAAAATGGTTGATCAATTTTATATCAATGATTTGTAAATTTCACATTTGATATCAAGTGATTCGGACTGGAACATAAGTTAATTGGTCATTATATAATTTTCCTACTGTATTAATGTAATGGTTTCTGGTGGAGTGTGAAAGATGATTATTTTTTATAGTGGTTAGTAGGGGAGCGTGGGAAGCCTGTGTTTAAAACTATATATTTCATGACTACAAGAACCTTGTCACTGTCAAGTTGTTTTAAATTATTGTTCTTTACTATATTTTTATTAAATCTATGTGCCAATTTTTGTCCACTGATGTAAGTCAGGTCTAAATGGTTAAGAACTGGCGCTAATCCCACCGGAATGGTAAGGTACTAACATTACTCAAATGCTTCCGGGTCAGCTCATTTGCATAACTATTCATAGATCCAGATGTAGACTTGGGCAGGTGTCAGGGGAAGCAGAACATTTTCATGTACATAAAATTTAAGGTGGACAAATATTCTGAAAGCATTTAGAAAGGCTCAAAATTATCTCAACTCTTCAACAGTCCTTGCCAAGGCTGAAGGGGCATGGGATTAAGATTGACAGACAAAAATGAAGGGAAAGGAAACCCCATGTGAAGGCTTGAGGCTGCATCTGACTGGATCTATCAGTCCTATGGTGCAGCTAGTAGCAGGCTCCTTGCACAGATGGCACAGCTCTATTTCGGGCTTTCTGCTGACCCAGACCCTAAAAAGCACCAGTATTTGCAGATGTGGGTGCATAGGTGCTGGCAGAGCAGCTATTATGCAGGCTGACTTGCTTGGCATTCTTTATTGTCCTCAAATAAGGGTATTCCCATTGGGAGACCTATTGATGTCAGTAATGATGGTGAGGCAAAAAATAATTCGCACAAAAACCTAGGTGCCAGGAGAAAAATGAAAGAAAAATATGAAAAATGGGTCAAAAAGGGAGTTTGCTGTGCGCAACATTGACTGCTGCATTTCTTACATTGTAACAGTGACTATACTTCAAAAGTACTTCATTGGTTGTAAAATGCTTTGGGACGGTCTGAGGTTGTGAAATGTGCTATATAAATGCATGTCTAACTTTTGTTTTCTGCCTCTTTTTATGGCTCATTTAGCTGGTACATGAGGCCCGTTAAGGACAGGAAAGTTTACGCTCTGATCTTGTTTTATCGTACTCACGTAATATCTATAATATATTAAAAATCTTACAACTACGTGGACTTCCTGGCAAGTTTTCCCTTTATAAATTCCTATATCCACATTTATAATGGAAATTGCCTAAGTAAACTTGTCATGGTGTAATTACACCCTCCCGCCAATGGAGCCGCTGCAAGGTGCAAGAAATAACTATTGAGATCCAAAAATGGGGTTTTAATTCTTAAAGAACAGAGAAATAAACTGAAGAAATGCGGTCGGGAATGGATGGTAGGAATATCAGCAAGGTCAGATGACAAGCACAAAAGATAAATGGCTGAGGCCAGGACACGGAAGTGATGAGGGAGTCATAAAATACAAGACAACATGGAACCAGAAAGTCATAAAATGTTCTTAAAGAAACATAACAAGACCTTTAGAACAGAGATAAGGAGGAAAATGACCTCATGAAGCAGGGAGGGGGCTGTCAGAGATACCCTCTCCCTTGTAATTGAACAATGAGATGGGTAAAAATGATTGACACCAGGCAATCACCAGCCCATCGAAATAAAGTATAAAATAGGGGACAGAAAAGGAAATAGTCAGACAGCTAGGGGCGAAGGCTTCCTCAAGGTGGAAATCAATGCTGGCTTATGCCTAACACCTTGGTCAAGTTTAGCCTCTGAAGTGGATCAATGCTGGCTGATGGCCTAACGCCTCCAACAGCTCGAGGGATGACCCAACGGAAGTGACTACTGCTGCCGGCTGCAGAGATCCGCTGACCCAAGACCTCCATGCTGTCTCATCGGGCATCTAACCATCTGTCCGTCCTGTCGTGGCATTCCGCTTCAGGGGTCATAGATCGCTCTCCACTGTCACGGGTTGTATGTCTATTATACTTATCTTAACGACAGGTAATATCTGATTATGCTTTGAACTGTAGCTCTTTAACAAAATACCTTAAAACTCCTAAGACCCTTTGGGTATCTGTGTGTGACCTGTGATCCAAATCTTACAAATGTAACCATCGGTGAGTGGGAGTGATTACTGCGTGGGCAGTTCGCATTATAAGTGTGGATATAGGAATTTATAATGGTCATATAAAAATAAGGACAGAACATTCGCCTTTAAAATGGTGACTGAATTGCATCTGCTGTTCTAATTATCCCACACCCTCTAACCCTGCTTCACCTGGACTACACTTGACCATGACTCACTGTGTGCAAAGCCATGGGAAATCAACTACTTATTTTTTAATTTTGCAGCATTTGCAAGACTCAGGACCTGCAAACTCCACCATTGTGTAACTCCGGAGTGAATATGAAACCGCAACAGCTTTTAACCTTATACAAAAGTGCAAATGATTCATTGTTGTAGTGAAATCTTAATATCATAGCTGCGGAATTTTCTCCAAAGGTTTTCTTTATCACTATGGAGTTTCCTTGAGTAACAACTACGGGTCTGTAAATGGGCTATATGAAAGATTATTCCTTGTATTTGGGATTTATTTACAGGGCTGATGCTCAGAAGAATTGGGCAGACTAATCGCAGAACCTTACTGCTAAGAAATGACTTCACAGAAAGAAAGGAGGCAGAGGACAAGGCCTAAAGGCTGGAATTGGCTCTCAGAGGGAGCAAACATGTTGCGGGTGGGGCATTGCACCCGGAATGTTGAGAAAGAGCCAGGGTCGGACTGAGAGGGAGTGTAGCTGGTGGGAGGAAGAGTGAACAGGCTTGGGGCAAGGTAGGGGGAGCAGAGAGCATTCTAGTCCTGCAAAGTGAAACACACAGGCATGATGGGCTAAATGGCTGCCTTATGTGTTGTAAACTTCTATGGTTCTATGCTGGTAGCTAGTCAAGCTAAGAACTATCATTACGGCTGCATTGCAGATTTTTTTTGTGCTAGCAAAATTAACTCTCATGGGATATGATTGTTAAGATAAGCAAAACAGAAAAAAAGAGCACGAATTCTTAACCAATCAGAAACAGAAAAACACTTGACAAACATTTGAACCAAGCACTTGACAAACATTGGACCAATCAGAAACATTAACTATGAACCTTAGAAAACTCAAACATAAGCCTGCAGACACAAAAAATATTTTGATTAAATTAGTTATATAATAAAATGGTATAGATTCCAACAATGAAACAATTCTAACTTAAGCTATTTTTACCATGTGACTTTGATCAACAGTGTTTAGTTTTTGCAGATTAAGGAATTTGAAATGTCATTAATTATTTACTAGGTATGTGCAAGTTTTCAATATTTAGCACAATGAATCAAGTGTATGATGTAATTTTAAAAACGTTTCAGAAAATTTGGGCCACAATTAACTTTCATGCAACATATCACATTAGTTGCATGCAACATTATAGGAATCAACCCTAACTAATGATTGTTAATGATTGTGAAGCTGTGGAATTGTTTGCCACAGAAGGCAGTAGAGGCCAATTCATTAAATAGATTCAAGAAGGAGTTGGATATATTTCTTAAGGCTAAAGGGATCAAGGGATATGGGGAGAAAGCAGGGACAGGGTACTGGAATTTGGATGATCAGCCATGATCGCATTGAATGGTGGAGCAGGCTAGAGGGGCCGAATGGCCTACTCCTGCTCCTATCTTCTATGATTCTATGATTAACACTACAGTGCTCTCATCCACATATTTTGAGACAACTATTTCATATAAACAAAATATATATTAAAGAAAAAGTGCAGGGAGAGGAGAGTCAAGATTTTAAAAATGTAATTGTGTTAAAGTAAGTCATCTTCATTCTCTGAATTCTCAATTCTTCGGCAGGGAGCCATTTAAGTCTAATTTGGTACCTAAAAAGATCCATTATATATTGTTACTTGATTATTACAGCTATTGTAAAATTAAATAAACATACATTTGGGACTACATTCAGCCTCAGCAATGAAGGAGCTATTAACATATAGGATTTATCATTTTAAAATGGAGGCTTCTCCAAAGAGATGGTTCTGAATAAAGACAAAATAAATGGTTACTTACCTCAGTCTTCCATCATAATAAGCTGGTGTCCCAAATACAATTGTTTTGATAAAAAAGGGCTGATTACAATGATTTTCTTCATAACCACCGACAATACTAAAGCCCCAGCTTCCTGAGTTACTCCTCCGTAGGACAATATCATGACTGCTATGAAGGGAGCTGAAAAGAAATGAAACATTACAATAAATGCTTATTGCAGCTCCGTTATGTTTTCATTTGATTACGAGGTATTCTTTATTCTTGGCATCCACCTCACACTTTAGGAGACAGAAAAAGTAGCACAACCAGGAAGAGATGAAAGGAGTCTCTTGTGTGGGTGTTAAGATTCTGGCAACTGGAACAAATTAATCAAAATGTAAATCATCTATAGCTGAGTGATCTAAGCCATAATTCTTTCTACTGGTGTGCAGATTACTCCATGTGGCAGCTTTGCAGCTGTTCTCAACTGAGATCTACTTTAAGTCAGCTGAAATAACAACAAATCTTAAGGAGTGCCCTTAACAAAGGCCTTCTGCCTGCCACGCAATAACAGTGAAGAATAGATTCCACCATTCATTTACCTTCCTCTGTTTGGAGATAGTCTGACTAAGTCTTTGGGACTACAGACCTCAAAACTGTTGGCAAAACTCACAAAGACTTGGTATGATCTACATAAAATGCCAAAAGTTTATGATCATCAACACAGTAAAAACAGCAATTCAGTTTCGATTTGTGAGGAAGGAAGTTCGAAGCTGGGATAACAATATCCTGTTGAAGGATAAATTATAATATCATGAAATAACAACAGAAAATGCTGGAAATACTCAGCAGGCCAGGCAGCATCCGTGGAGAGAGAAACAGAGTTAACGTTTCAGGTCTGGGACCCTTCATCAGAACTGGAAAAAGCTGGAGATGTAACAGATATTAAGCAGGTGCAGAGACAGGGGGTGGGGGGGGGGGTTAGGCGGGGAGGAAGGAGTTGAAAGAACATACTGTGCTTATGTAAGAGGCAGAAAAGATAAAATGTTGCAAATGGGAATGGCAAAATCATACAGCATGAAAAATGGGGGCAGGGATTATTGTCTGAAATTGTTGAACTCGATGTTAAGTCCGGAAGGCTGTAAAGTGCCTAATCGAAAGATGAGGTGCTGTTCCTCGAGCTTACGTTGAGCTTCATTGGAACAATGTAATAGGCCGAGGACAGAGAGATCAGAGTGGGAGTGAAGCGGAGAATTAAAGTGACAGGCGACCGGAAGCTCAGGGTCACCCTTACGGGCTGAACGGAGGTGTTCCGCAAAGCGGTCACCCAATCTGCGTTTGGTCTCCCCAATGTAGAGGAGACCGCATCGTGAGCAGCGAATACAGCGAATACAGTATACAGCAACATTTTATCTTTCCTGCCTCTTACATAAGCACAGTATGTTATTTCAACTCCTTCCTCCCCTCCTAAACCCCACCCCCCCTGTCTCTGCACCTGCTTAATATGTTACATCTCCAGCTTTTTCTAGTTCTGATGAAGGGTCCCAGACCTGAAACGTTAACTCTGTTTCTCTCTCCACGGATGCTGCCTGGCCTGCTGAGTATTTCCAGCATTTTCTGTTGTTATTTCAGATTTCCAGCATCCGCAGTATTTTGCTATCGAATTATAATATCATTGTGGGCATCAACTTACAGTAAGACCTGACCGAATGACCATCACGCCAAATTACTGATTAATGCTTGATTAATGATCAATGCTGGAAGCTCACTACACCACCTATCAGAAGCCACCAGTAGGCAGTTATCCATGAGAGAAACACGACAGCTTAGGAATTCCAGTGCAGGATACATTATTTACAAAGAACCAAAATTAATATATCCAGTACAAGGATGGAATTGAGTTTACACATCCAGTTCATAAAGAGAATAGGAATGATCCTCAATGAAACTTGGCAAGAGATGATCATGGAAAGTTGCTACTGGTGCAATATAAATGTGAATGTAGCTTGAATAGAAGTAGAATATGCCGGAACTGAGGATATACCACAAACTAAAGGACCAACCCATTTAGCAAACATCACTGGAGTTGATGCCAAAGGCTCAACACCAGGCAAGGCCAAAAAGCACTTTGGTGTGTTAGCACCAGTCAGTGCTCCTGGCCCCAGTCCCAACTGGCATCAACATGGAGCCTTTGGAAAAGTGCACTGATGGGAGTTTTGAATCAGATGTACTAACTCGGCAACAGCAATCCTACACTTGAGTATGTCAAACATTTTTCTTGATGGGTAAAACAAACAGTCCTCACCCCATGATGGACAGTGCCAATCTCATGCACTCCCTTGATATGTAGAAAATGTTGAAAATGAAGAACTAGAGAAATGTAAGCAATCACACGTTATTCGGTAAGCCACAATACTCGTTGAAGGAAATAAATTGATGCAAAATTTCTTTGGTATTTCTGAGTTAACATTGAAAAGAGTCATAATGCCACCTGTTTAACAAGGCAGAGTACATAAGTCACTCACCTTGGCAATCCTAGCCACATGACCCATGATGGTGACCAACTGGTATCATATTCATGATCATGGTTTGTGCTCAGTTGCTCATCTGCAGCTTGGCCCTGCTCTTCTATTGTTTGTACTTCCAGTGCCTTCAGTATAACATCTGGTGAGGTAGCACTAGCTTTCAGTGTGGCCACTGCTTCACTGTGACTCAGACAGGTCAGGTCAATACCATTGATGCTCAGTAGTACATCTCCTGTTTAAATAATCACAGACTTATTTTCTGCTTCCCATTAATCAATGTATTTTAGTCTTGTGGTGCTTGCATTTCCCCAACAGATTAAATTACAAATATCCTCTCTTTACTTTACCATCTGTTCTGACATTTTCACGAGAGCATTGAATAACATGTAATCCTAGCAGACGTTTTGGAACTTCCATCAACAAAAAAAAACTATTAAATTGGGAAAACTTAAAAAAAAATGATTTACTGAGGCAGAAAAATAGATGGTTTATTGCACTGGTTCCTTCGAAGAAATGAGGGGGCTGATACTTTTATATAGTCAACATCAATAACTCAAGAGAGATATATTTCAGAGCAGCAAAGCTGATTTTGCTACCTTATCTCAGCTCTCATCGCCACAGCAAGTGATGGCGTTCTCTGCTACAAAATGACTGTTCATCTATCAGCCTATACAACAGCTCATAAAAGCTAGCATAAACAAATGGAATAGAGTTAGAATGTCAATCATAAACAGGCATTCAATAAACAGGCACAAGGAATAATAATATAGGGCATGGGGAATTGTTGTTGAAAAGGTGTATCCTACTATGCTTTGAGCATGCTAACATACAGTGTCACCCAGTTGCGCCAACTCTTCTCTACTTCAAAGTCTATATTCAGGCAACATGCTACTAAATGTAGATAGTAGCAAGTGCTCTAGTTTATCATCAGATGCCATAAGTTTAATTTATAATTATCAAAAATAAACATTTACATGAACATTTAGCTGTATTACATTTGCACAGTTAACCTCTCCAGCTAAAGTAAACGTTGGTCCCTTAGAGGATGAGACTGGGGAATTAATAATGGGAAATAGGGAAATAGCAGAGACTCTAAACAATTATTTGGGATCGGTCTTCACGGTAGAAGACACTAAAAACATCCCAATAATAATAGATAATCAAGGGGCTATAAGGAGGGAGGAACTTAAAACAATCTCTATCACTAGAGAAAAAGTACGAGGCAAACTAATGGGGCTAAAGGCCGACAAGTCCCCTGGACCTGATGGCCTGCATCCTAGGGTCTTAAAAGAAGTGGTTGCAGAGATAGTGGATGCGTTGGTTGCAATCTACCAAAATTCCTTGGATTCTGGAGAGGTCCCAGCGGATTGGAAAACCGCAAATGTAACGCCACTATTCAAGAAAGGAGGGAGACAGAAAGCAGGAAACTATAGGCCAGTTAGCCTAACATCTGTCATTGGGAAAATGCTGGAATCCATTATTAAGGAGGTAACAGCAGGACATTTAGAAAATCATAACACAATCAAGCAGAGTCAACATAGTTTTATGAAAGGGAAATCATGTTTGACAAATTTGCTAGAGTTCTTTGAGGATGTAACAAACAGGGTGGATAAAGGGGAACCAGTAGATGTCGTGTATTTGGATTTCCAGAAGGCATTCGATAAGGTGCCACATAAAAGGTTACTGCACAAGTTAAGAGTACACGGGGTTGGGGGTAATATATTGGCATGGATAGGGGATTGGCTAACTAACAGAAAACAGAGAGTCGGGATAAATGGGTCATTTTCCGGTTGGCAAGTAACTAGTGGGGTGCCACAGGGATCAGTGCTGGGGCCTCAACTATTTACAATCTATATTAATGACTTGGATGAAGGGACCGAGTGTAATGTAGCCAAATTTGCTGATGATACAAAGATAGGTGGGTTAGCAAGTTGTGAGAAGGACACAAAGAGTCTGCAAAGGGTTATAGATAGGTTAAGTGAGTGGGCAAAAATTTGGCAGATGGAGTATAATATGGGAAAATGTGAGGTTATCCACTTTGGAAGGAAGAATGAAAAAGCAAATTATTATTTAAATGGAGTGAGACTACAAAATGCTGTGGTACAAAGGGATCTGGGGGTGCTAGCACATGAAACACAAAAAGTTAGCATGCAGGTACAGCAAGTAATTAGGAAGGCTAATGGAATGTAGGGTATGGAGTATAAAGGGAAGTTTTGATGCAACTTTACAGGGTGCTGGTGAGACCGCACCTGGAGTACTGCATACAGTTTTGGTCTCCATATTTAAGGAAGGATATACTTGCATTGGAGGCAGTGCAGAGAAGGTTCACTAGGTTGATTCCTGGGATGAAGGGGTTGACGTATGGCAAAAGGTTGAGCAGGTTGGGCCTATACTCATTGGAGTTTAGAAGAATGAGAGGTGATCTTATTGAAACAGATAAGATTCTGAGGGGGATTGACAGGGTGGATGCTGAGAGGATGTTTCCCCTATTGGGGGAATCTAGAACTAGGGGGCATAGTTTCAGAATAAGGGGTTGCCCATTTAAGACAGGGATGAGGAGGAATTTCTTCTCTCAGAGGGTTGTGAATCTTTGGAATTCTCTACCCCAGAGAGCTGTGGAGGCGGAGTCACTGAATATATTCAAGGCGGAGATTGACAGACATTTGAACTACAAGGGAGTCAAGGGGTATGGGGAGAGAGCGGGAAAGTGGTGTTGAGGCCAAGATTGGATCAGCTATGATCTTATTGAATGGCGGAGCGGGCTTGAGGGGCTGACTGGTCTACTCCTGCTCCTGTTTCTTATGTTCTTAACTGAATACAAAAAAGATAATTTAGCTGTATTTGTAAAATACTACATAAATTTAAGCATTTCATAAGAGTTCAACAGTGAATTTCTGCTTTATGTTGTTCACCTCGCTCTAGCTATAAAGATTTAGTTATAAAATATATGAAATGTACTTTGATCTGTAAAAGCAATGCTTTAGCAGGCCTACAGAAATGGCAGAAGTTGAATTTCATAGATCCACAAAAGTTTTGTGAATAGGATGTTTAGTCAGCACTTAAATTTTTCCCAACTGCATTCAAATTCTAAGGTTAAGAATAGCAGGTACAATTTGTTTAATCCCTACTCTGCATGGTGAAAACATATTGGCCCGTATTTTCCGATGCCTACAGGTGTGTACGGGCTGTGTACACACCCGTAGGGACATCGGAAATGCCGGTTTCAGGCATGTGAAGTGCATGCGCTGAAAACCGGCATTTCCGATCTGTCAAGAATGCTCGACAGATCGGACGCCTGCACAAGGGAAGGGCCTCAGCGGGGGGAGAGTTCCGCTTTCTGCAGAACCTCCGCCCGCTGAAAACCCTTAGAAATCTTACGCCTGGTAAAAGCAGGCGTAAGGCCTGCTTTTACCAGCATAAGAGTTGAAAAAAGTTTTAAAAAATGTTTTCACTCATTTATCATTTAAAAATTTAGCCCAGTAAAAAACTTAAATTACTTTTTTCAAAAAATTAAATTTTTGTTTAAAATATTTAATTTATTGTAATTTTAACTCATTTTAAAAACGTGATTTAAAAAAAAAATATTTAATGTTTTAGTGTGTTTTTGGGGTGATCTCCATTTATATATTTGACAGGTCGATCTGTCAAAAGTATGAAGGGAGATTCCCTTCTCCTATTGGCTGGCCTGGCCCACGTGATCCCACTGGGATACCTGGGCCCTGCGCATTTCGACTGTGGAGAGGCCCAGGAGCGGAAGTGTCCGGAACTCGGGAACCCTCAGGTAAATTCGTAGATTTTTTTACCGATAGGAGGCATCAGCACGTAGGAAGCCTCCTATCGGAAATTACGGGCCATTACTTTGTAAAATTAAGGTATCCAGCTGAATCACCAAAGGAGTTCCTGTGAGGCTCTGGTCAGTGTGCAGTCTTACCACGTTTGATCCTCCCTTCTCTGCAGAGGCAGCCATGTGGCTGTACACTGGTGACAAAGATTGGCAATTCACCATTTTTGCTGCCCCGTCCTCCTGCTACAGTCATTCCTAAAGACTCATGAGGCTCTTTCTTTACAGTGATCTGCTTTTCTTGACAAGTAACACATTGAGAGAGGTCCTGAGGAAATAGGGAAAAACTTCTGTTTTCATTCAACGTATTAAAATATTAATGTAATAAGAGTGTCTCCATGAATACATTTATACATGTTGGAAATTATTTGCATTGTAGCTTATTTCATGATTTCTTCATTCATTTACCCTCAATGATGATCACTCAAAGATGATATCTTATGTGACTGTAACCATGGTAAGCTATCCCTCCTTACCCTTCTCGACCTGTCTGCAGTCTTTAACACGGTTAACCACACCATCCTCCTCCAACGCCTCTCCTTGGTCATCCAGCTGGGTGGGACTGCACTCGCCTGCTTCCATTCCTATCTATCCAGTCATAGCTAGAGAATCACCTGCAATGGCTTCTCTTTCCTCTCCCGCACCGTTACCTCTGGAGTCCCCCAATGATCTATCCTTGGACCTCTCCTATTTCTTATCTACATGCTGCCCCTCAGCGACATTATCCGAAAACATGTCAGGTTCCACAGGTACGCTGACGACATCCAGCTCCACCTCACTACCACCTCTCTTGACCTCTCCACTGCCTCTAATTTGACACACTGCTTGTCCGACATCCAATACTGGATGAGCAGAAACTACCTCCAACTAAATATTGGGAAGACTGAAGCCATTGGCCGTGATTTTATCAGTGGAGGCGGGTTGGGTGCGGGTCAGGTGGTCGGCGGGTTCCGGTCCCTCCTCCGCTTTCAGCCGGTCAGAAATTGCAATTTTCAGTTAAGTGCCCTATTGAATCTCTACTTGCGCACTACCCGGCCCAATTAGTGGGTTTGGGTCTGCTGCTCGCCTCTGCTGACGTCTGTCAGCCAGCTGTATTTAAGGGGCCCATGCAGCATTGTTTCAATTTCATCCTTTTCTGCTGGTTCTCGTTTTGGCAATTGTAGACATGACTGCTGCAAGAGCCAAGGTCTCTCCCTGCTTTGATGATGACTCCCTCCATACTCTTTTGGATGGAGTGAGAGGGCGCCAGGAGGTAGTCTTCCCATCATCTGGACGGAGGAAGCCTCCTCAGCAAAGCAAAGCAAAGCAGCCTGGCTGCAAATTGCTGAGGAGGTCAGCTCCAGATCTGTCTGTGCTCGCTCCTGGGTCCAATGCAGAAAAAGGTTTAATGACCTGGTACGCTCAGGAAAAGTGAGTATAACATCACACTGACCTTCAATCTGCTCCCCATCTCCTCTCATCACCAGCACCCTGCATTGTCAACCTACTCCTGCACATCCCACTTTACCCTTACATCACTTGCACCCTTAAGCATCCCTCTCTCTCTATGCACACAATCACGTCACTATTCTACTATGCATCCCTCACACTCGCTATCACTGGTATGCAATGCCAACAACTAACAACGCACAGGGAGTGCCCTTGGTATTGGCATCTCACTCCATCTTTGTCTCCTTCTAAGTATCTATGCTATGGATTCTCTACACTCACTCCATCATTCTCACTCAAACTCCAGTTGTGTCCCTCATTGCAGGAAAAGAGAGCCCACAATAAGAGTGAGAAGCCCAGGACAGGAGGAGGGCCACCTTCCATTGCCCATATGACCACTGCTGAGGAGGCTGCTCTTGAAATCATCGGAGGTGCTGAGGATCTGGAAGTGGGGGACGGTCAGACGGGTGCAGCAGAGCAAGCTGGAGACAGAATAGATTTGCATCCTCTCATTTACATTGCATGAGTGACTGATATGGCATCTGATGCTCATACAGATTGAGTTATGATCATCTGCACAATTCAATGTGCATGCTACGATAATATCATATCTCTAACTCATGCCTTTACTCCCCCACAGGACCATCGAGAGCCCCCCTCCCCACTGTCCAGGAGGAAGAGCCGGAAGACTCCTCAGAGGAAGCCGCAACCTCTGAGGGCGCAGCGTCAGCAGAATTAAGTGCACCCAGCACCAGCGCAGATTCGCACACCTCGGTGGGTCCTTCGCGAGATAGAGTAGTGTTGTCACCTGGTGTATCACAGCTCACAAGTGAGCATCAGCAGATGGTGGAGACAGGGACAGCAGTGGAGAGTCCTCGTTGGAGGCCGCAGGGTGCTCCCAGCTCTGCTCAGCTGCATGCGGACCCTGTGCCTCTGGGGCCATCCAGAAAGTCAGCGGTGCTGGAACTCCAGGAACAAGTGCAGGACTCTCTGGCAGGTTTTGCATCCAGGGTAACTGCAAGTGTGGAGAGGATGGAGGAGTCCATCTCTAACATGAGCAGTGCCTTGAACGCACCACCACAGATCGGATGGCAACCTCCGTGGAAAGGATGGCTACGGTCAGGAAGGAAATAAGTCACCAGAGTCAGGAAAACATGGTGAATGTTCAGAATAGAATGACATCTCTGGAGGAGCGATGGACAGCTATGGAGCAGAGAAACCAGAGCTTCATGGAAGTCCTTTTGAGGAGGACTGCTAGTGCAGATACGGGTCCTCATGGCCCCCCTGATGTGCAGCAAGGTGCTGTCCAGCCACTTGCTAGCACTGAAGTGCGGCTGACCCATGAGAGGGATGTTGGTGGCAGGCAAGATGAAGTCTGGGCTCCTCTCCAAGCGCTCACATGACCATGCCACTGCGGAGCCCTCGGTCAGAGCCCCAACCCAACAGAGATGGGCGTCTCAGCCCCTGCACAGCCGCAGGAAGGAGCAGACTGTTGCCCAGCCCTCCCAGGTTCGCAAACCCAGAGGACGCCCGCCAAAGATGTCGAAGCAGGAGCAGCATGAAAGTGAGCAAGGTGCCTCCACATCTGCTGAAGCCACAGGGGAAGCACTACGTAGAAGCACGAGTAAGAAAAAGATTAAGCACCTATAGTCACAAGGGTGATTTGATGTAAAACATTTTTAAGATAATCATCGCCATTTCAATTTCAATAAAGAAATGGGATGGCAAACTTTCAAAGAGTTGGCGTATGTGTGCCCATAAATGGAAGTGTCATAGTGAGGTGCCAGGGTGCCTTTCATATGTAATGATGGTGGTGAGAGTGATAGGAACCCACAGGTTCTTCTACATTGTGTATGGTGTGTTAAGAAGGTGCCAGCCACATGTGTTTGGTTCGTCTACTTAAGCGAATCTGGCAAAGATTAGTGCATCCCTTGCAATACGGGCAGCAATGTGCTCACGTGCTGCTGGAACTGGCGCATCCGCCTCCACAAGGTCTTCCTCCTCCTGCTCCGCCTCCTGTTCCACCTCCTCCTCCTCATCTGAGGAGGCTATGCGCTGAGCCACTTGTTCCTCAGGCAGCTGGAAGCCACGCTGCTGTGCGGTGTTGTGCAGTGCACAGCAGACCACGATGATTCTGGAGACCCTGGCTGCTGAGTACTGTAGGGCTCCACCTGATCTGTCAAGGCATCTGAATCGTATTTTGAGCAAGCCGATGGTTGCTCGATGATGGCTCTGGTGGAAATGTGGCTGGCATTGTAGCGCTCCTCTGCTTCGTTTGATGGCCTCCTCAACGGCGTCATTAGCCACGTCTTCAGGGGATAACCCTTGTCTCCAAGTAGTCATCCGGAAAGTTGGGTTGGCGGATTGAAGAGTGGAGGCACAGTAGACTGCCGCAGGATGAACGAGTCATGGCAACTGCCAGGGTACTTTGCGCAAACATGCATAATGTTCTTCCTGTGGTTACACACCAGCTGGATGTTAAGCGAGTGGAAGCCCTTGCAGTTGACAAATACAGCTGGGTTGTGATGGGGTGCCCTAATGGCCGCATGTGTGCAGTCTACGATGCCCTGTACCCTTGGCAAGCCTGCCATCTTTGCAAAGCCAACCGCACGCGTGGTTACACTTGCTTCATCCATGGAAAAGTGGATGTAATTGTGCGCCTTTGCAAAGAGGGCATCGGTAACCTGCGTGATGCAAGTGTGTGTGGCCGACTGGGAGATGCCGCTGATGTCTGCTGATGAGCCCTGGAAGGACCCTGAAGCAAAAAAATTGAGGGCGGTGGTGACTTTGACAGCCACTGGAAAGGGGTGTCCACCCGCTCCTCTGGGCTCCGGGTGTTGCTGCAGCATTGCGCAGATGTCAGCGACTACCTCTCGCGAAAGCCTCAGCCTCCTTTGGCACTGCTACTCAGTCATGTTGAGGAAGCTCATCCTCAGCCTGTAAACCCTGTGTTGGGGGCATCTTCTGCGCTGATGCCCTGTGCAGCATCAGGTGGGTGAGGAGGAGGTTGGCGATCCTGTTGTTGCTGCTGCTGTTGTGCCTGGTTCTGCTGCCGCCGCGGCTGCTCTTCCTCCGAATCTGAGGACCAGGATGACAGGGTATAAATGGTTCCCATTCCGCTGGTAGATATGTCAGTTGAGGATTAGAAGTTATAAGCGCTCAGTCAGTGTGGGGAGAGGGTTTTCCCAGGAGGTCAGTAGTCCTGCAAAAAGTGTTCCTACACCTGAAAAAACAAAGTTCTGTCAGCTGTAAGTCAGCCATGTTAGAGCTCCGTTTTTATGCTGGAGCTGCAGCTGTCAAGAAGTCAGGCACTTGCTGAACCCGGCACAATCAGCTGGCGTGGTTTGGGAACGGCGTGGAACACGCTGAAAATGTACAAAAATCGAAATACCCTGTTAAAATAGGCTTATCCAGGCAGTTAACAAGCTGGTGGCGGGACCGATCGGGACTCCCAGAGCCGGTATTTGGCAAAGTGGCGTGGAGGCGGGTTGACGGCGGGATCACAACCCGCCGTCAATCAAAAAGATTTTAACCTCGGACCTGCCTCCAAACCCGCCCTCTGAGCGCCGGCAAAATCGCGGCCATTGTCTTCGGTCCCTGCAACAAACTCTGTTCCCTAGCCACCGACTCCATCCCTCTCCCTGGCTACTGTCTGAGGCTGAACCAGACTGTTCGCAATCTTGGCGTCCTATTTGACTCTGAGATGAACATCCGACCCCTTATCCGCTCCATTACCAAGACCGCCTACTTCCACCTCCGTAACGTCACCCGTCTCCGCCCCTGCCTCAGCTCATCCGCTGCTGAAACCCTCATCCATACCTTTGTTACTTCCAGACTCGACTATTCCAATGTTTTCCTGGCCGGTCTCCCACCTTGCTCACTCCGTAAACTTGAGCTTATCCAAAACTCTGCTGCCCGTATCCTAACTCACACCAAGTCCCATTCACCCATCACCCTGTGCTCGCTAACCTACATTGGCTCCTGGTCCGGCAACTCCTCGATTTTAAAATTCTTATCCTTGTTTTCAAATCCCTCCATGGCCTCGCCCCATCCTATCTCTGGAACCTCCTCCAGCCCTACAACCCTCCAAGATCTCTGCACTCCTCCAACTCTGGCCGCTTGCAAATCGCTGATTTTTATCACTCCACCATTGACGAATGTGCCTTCAGCTGCGTAGGCCCTAAGCTCTGGAATTCCCTCACTAAATCCCTCTGCCTCTCTCTCCTCCTTTAAGATGCTCCTTAAAATCTACCTCATCACTATTCTAATATCTCATTACATGGCTCGGTGTCAAATTTAGTTTGATAACGCTCCTGTGAAGCGCCTTGGGATGTTTTATTATGTTAAAGGTGCTTTATCAATGCAAGTTGTTGTTGTTATTAATTGATTTTTCCTTCCTATGGGGAAGTGGGTAGCCTCTGCTTGCCCCTCTTCCTGTCAAGATTGGGAACACTCTGCCCAGAGACTCACAGCTATCATTCCTAGCAAACTTAAGAGGCCAAGAAAATTTAATAAAAATTCTATTATTTTTAAGTTTGGCATTACAGAGTGCATGAATAATATTCAAGAATGGAGTGATATTCTATCATCGCAGATGCATACTACTTAAGTTAGATATGAGCAATGAAAAGTATCACATTGGGAATTGGAAAATGATTCCTAATGGACAAAAAATAATTATATTGCTGAATTATATCTGAAGTAAATAATTTTAATTGAACATTTAATATCAGGTGATAGTCTAGCATACTAATGTGAAGTTAATTGAGAATATTTCAGAACCATTCTGATAACACAGCTAATCAGTTGACAGCGAACAGGCTGAAGTAATGTAAACCATGCATTTTAGTGAGATTCATTACAGAATTAGTTTTCTCACTCACCTTGTGAGTACTAGGTCTGCTGTGGAGCAGGAGCTGTGTATGCTGGGATGGATGCTGATGACTTGTATGAGATCCCAGTTCTCGAATAATATTTGAAAGCTGCTGCTTTGCTGTTCTACAGATTATGAAATTAACTCTCTCACCACTGGCCTGAAAAACATGAAAATAAAACCTTTATTTATAGGTAACTTTATACCCTATTCATTAACTCTTGAAATGAAAACATTTCAGAAGGAATAAAGAAAGGAAAACTGGGAATTGTTGTGGTGCAATGGGTTAGACACTGGTCTTTTATCTTAAATATGCAATAAAAACCTACCCAGATTGCAATGAAAGTCCCTTCTGTCTGCTGGCTGTAAGGGTCCTATTTGAAATGAATTTGGGCAGTGCCAATTCAGTTCCTATGGATATACGCCTACAACACAAAGTTTCCCCATATATGGTAAGTCCATTTATTGCAGTTCTAATATCTTTTGGCTTGTTTACCAGGTATTTATTCTTCTTGGTATCTTCACACTTTGAAACTGAAAAAGTAGTACAATCAGGAAGAGCAGTAAAGAAGCTCTTCTGCAGGTGTTAAGTCTGTACTAGCTGCTAGAGCCTCATCAAATGTAAATTATCTGCACCAGAATGATCCAAGCAATAATGGTTGATGTGAGAAACGTCACAGTGGTGCAGGAGTGGCTGCACTTCTGAGGTTGGGGCTGAAGCACATTGTTGGGACAGAGTGGAGGGAGGTTTGCTCTGCACCTGGTTGTGCTAAACCTATTCTGTGAGTTATTTTGTGCACTTAATCCTGACCTGGGAGTGGCTGATGGCTAGCACTCGGTGCCTGAAATTCAGAGTTCCATTCCCTAGCACTTACATCTCTCAGCTTGACAAGCTCAAAATATGTTCAAGAATGAAGAAAACCCCCCAACAATAGCTGCATCTTGCTTTGCTCCACGATGTCATTACTGTCTGTGCAATATGAAATTAAGCCACATTTTTGTAAAGCTCCTAATTACACATAATTATACTCTTAGTTTTATTACTGTATTTGTTCAAAGCAAAGCTACTAGTAGCATTGCAGCATGGACTTTATTAAAGCAATTTCAAGCCAAATGTTTGACTATATACCAAAATATTTGATGCACTAAAATCATTTTACCTGGATAATTTGGGCAGCAAGTTCGGGTGTTCCATGCTTCAGGTCATGTCCATTTATTGCAAGCACCCGATCATTGCTGCACAATCTCCCATCCTGAGCAGCCAAACCACCTTCCAGAAGGTCCAGGATGAAGATGCCTGCCTCATCTGTTCTACGAACTAATTTAATACCAAGCTGCTCACTAGAGTCCCTTTTAAGCAAAGTCACATGAAAGCCATCTTCTCGCATACAGCTGCCATCAGGGTGGATATGTGTTCGACCACCAAATCGTCTCTCCCTTAGAGCAGTGAGATGTAGAGCAGCGCAGGGCTGTGAAAACACACACCTAGCATAGTTGTGAGGTACATTGCTGATATCAACACCATTCACCTGGAATAAAATAGAAAACAGTGCAGCACCGTATTTTATGTTTACAGGGCATAAAATATATAGTGATCAACACAACAGAACATTATGACATTTATTCTCTGACATTTATTGCATGACTGAAGTCATACAAGGACATCTATAACCAACAAAAAATTAGCAAATCTACATCCCCTAACTCTTCCTCTTCCCCTACCCCTGCTAGAGCTCAACTCCCACTTTGGGAAATTTCTGTGTAGCACAGAAAAAATAACTAAATCCACAGCAGTTTTAGCTGTCCGTTACAGAAACCAACCAGAAGATCAGGTATTTTCAATAATGGGCGTCTGATCCACAACAGCAGTTTTATGCCCGGGCGACACGTTAAAAATATATCCCTTGGTTTCCTCATTTTAACACTGACCTTTGGATCCAAGTCTTTTATATGTCAAATGAGAAATGCTTTAGTAAATGCACAATTACATAGTATACATATACTAACTGTAGTTGAGAGGCATAGTTATAAACCATCAATCCAACTATACTGTAATGCTTAAAGATCAAAAGCACCATTGCTGGAGATTCAAGGTTGCGCTGTACGTTAAAGGGCAATATTTGATCTTATAGCCTGGTCAACAATATTACCAATATTTTCTGAACAAAAAACTTTTGATCAGATTTCCACAGGTTTGTGAAATCATATTTTAATTAGTTTCCAGGAAAATTGATTTAATGGACAACATAATATTTTTTGATAAGGTAGATTTAGACATGCATAAATATGTGAGGGAGAAAAATAGAGAGTGAGAGAGAGAGAGATTGATTGATTCTGTACTTGGCTTGTATGGAGGTTTAATAATTCAGATGTCTCTCACCTCCTGAAGGCATCTAATAGCAGAAAGGATCTAATCTGAGTTACTTCTGCAAGTAACAATTTGCTGACAAAGCAATTCCCAACTGAGTGAGTTTCTGGTACATCCAGATATTCAAAATGGCAGCTCACCACAATGATAAAGAAATGACATTAAAGTTACAATAGCTCCAACATTCCAGGAAACATTAAAAGGAATTATTTTCACTTACCTAGACAGGAATTAGTGAGCACAGTGTGGGTGGGGAAAGTTTTCTTTACAAAACACAGCAAGAATGTAAGCTTACCTACATCTTATACTGAGCCTTGTTTACTTTGAAATAACAAGTCAAAATAGATTTACGAACAATTTTTAGTTCATTACCTGCAATATTTGGTCACCAGAAAGAAGCCTTCCATCTTTTGCAACAATACCATCTCGATAAACTTCCTGAATTACAATATTTATCAAAGGAGTTTCATTTCCACCTACGATGCTCAGGCCCAGTTCCATATAGGGATTGGCCCTGTGGATTTCAATACTGGTAATCTCTCCTTCAGGCAGACCAGGTTGCTTTGGTAGTGCTGCAGTTAAAAAATATAAACAAGTGCATTTAAACCACTAACACATTTCCCAATTAATTATTGCTCAGTATTTTAAAAGTTATTTTTGTGAATGCTTTTGCACTTAATAGTTTAGTTACACAGCAAAATATACATGATGGGGTGGTGCTGGTGTGCTGTAGGTTTGTGTTTTTCCAGTTTGTTTCCTCTTCTTGGACAGGACATCCAGGAGATGTACCGATAAGCCTAGTACTTGCCCTAGGGGAGGGACAGAAGGTTAAAATGTAAATTATCACAGAAGGCATTAACCAAGTCCAAGGAGCAGGTCACATCTTCCCTTTGATCAGTCAATGGCGCAGGCATGTGGATGGAAAAACTTCTGGAAACAGAAGAACAGCAGCCAAAAGTCATGGTCCACATTGGAGCCATGATATAGCTAGAAGTACATTTGAGGTCTTGGAGATAGAGTTTAACAGGTAGGCAATAGATTGAAAAACAAGACCTCAAGCGTGGTATTCTCCAGATTGCATCCTCTGCTACGCACGGTACAGGTTAAAGAGAGGAAGATTTGGAAGGTCAACGCATGGCTGCATGGTTGATGCAAGATGGAAAAGTTCATATTCTTGGGGCATTGGAGCGATTGCTAGAACAAGGGATGAAGGAACGGCGTTCACCTGAACCAAAATAGCACCAATGTTCTTATAGAGAAGGTAAATAGAGTAATGGTGGTGAATCTAAACACAATATGGCAGAGGGAGGGGTAAAAGATTCTGTTTGAGACCAGAGAGGGAGAGCAAGATTAATAAAGCTATTGGATTTGAAGAAGGCTAAGCTGAAATATATAGTGTAAAACTACCATCAGAGGAGAAAGGAAATTAAACAAGCTATGAGATAATGAGAAATATAAATACTGTTTTAAAAGGGGCAAGGGATATCAAAAAATTGGAGAAAACCAGGTAAAAAAATAAGGGGAAATGTACCAGAAAAAATGGCATCATGATTGAGTTGTATGTATGGGAATGCACAAGTGTTTAAATGAAAATTGGAAAGTTAACAGCATTAGTAACTAAGGAGCGATATGATACAGTATCTATAATGGAGATGTAGCTTAAATTTGGACAGGACTGGGAACTTAATATTTCTGGATTTAACATTTTCAGGAGGGATAAGGGAGGGAAAAAAGGGAAATGTGTGCAGTATTAGTGAAGGATTCTATCACAGGACTACAACGTAAGGATGTCCCTGGAGGGTTGCAATAAGACTGAATCCATATGATCGAGTTAAGACATTGAAACAGAATTGATATAATTATTGGTGTGCATTACAGTCACAAAAAAATGGAGATGAGTTAGAGGTGGAGATCTGCAGACAGGTATGCAAGAACAACAGGGCAATAATACTATCCGAAGATAAACTGTTCTAAAAGCAATGAATGTGGTCAGAGTGGGGAACACTTTTTAGAATGATTCCTAGATCATGGGGAGATTTACCGTATCAAAATGCTGTCTAATTTTGAACACCTCTAACAGATCTCCCTTTAAGTTTCTCTGTTCTACTAAACAAAGCCCCAGTTTCTCTCGTTCCTCCTCGTAACGTAAACCTCTCAACCCTAGTATCATTTTGGTCAATCTTTTCTGTACCCTCATGGGGTAGGTCAGCGAGACTGGAAGCAGAGGTGGAGGACTGGTACTTGGAGCAAGGGAGAGCACTCGAAAAGGGAGTTTGATGACTGTGAGGATTCAGGAGGTTGGAGGTTTGGAAGAACTTGAGTATGTGGACAGTCAAGGAGGGTGTTGCAGCATGCAGAGCCTGGAAGTACAGGACACTGGAAGGAGCAGTGATTTGGGACCGATAGTGATGGCTGGGATGTGGAAGGAAAGGGTGAGCTGGATAGACTCGGTAGATGCACTCGAGGGGGATGGGCTGTAGAGGCACAGAGAGCAATGTAGGCTCCAGGTGCACTGAAAGGTGAAATGGGAGCGCCATGAGGAAAGATAGGGACTGGAAGCACTGAGGTGTGAGACTAGAAGCACACAGGGCCCTGAAAGTAGGTTCAGGTCCTGACTATAATTCCAGGTCTGAGAATGGCCAGATCTGGAATGACCAGACCAAACCATGGCAGAATTGGTGGCGGTTGGGAGAAGCAGAAATGACAGACAGCAGGCAAAAGGTACTGTGGGGAAGGCTGAAGAAGTTGTGGTATTTTTAGATGCGGAGTGTCCAGAGGTAAGATAGCGTGATTAAAGTGTGGGCAAGCCTTGGGAAGACAGAGAGTTGGACAAACTTAACTTTGTTTCTGCAAAATCCTGAAACTCTAGAGCCAAATATTTTGTTTTTATAGTTTTAAGGGCATCATTGCTCACAACTCGTTCAAGTAACATGTCCATCCTTGAGAACAAATATCACCAAGAACCAGCTAATTTAGCTGCTCTCAAACACTTTTGGGTTGAACCCTCCCAAAAATTGTGCCCATCTCGCTATAGATTCTGGTAACTCAGTCTGTCATCACCACTGCTCTGCTATCCCATTTATTACTCTCTTGCTCTCCTGCTTCACGTTTTACCCTCTCTAGATCTCTTCCTTCAATTCACTTTCCCTCACCATTTCACTTCATGTCTCTTCCTGCTTTCCTTCTCAACACCCTACACTTTTTCATATTAATCTTTCACCTTTCCCTCTCCTCTTTCACATCTTAGTGGTGCAGAAAGCATTCGTGCAAGCAAGCCAGCAAGCACTTGAACTGGGGAGGGAAGCAGGTGGGATGGGAAGCATTCACTGCAGGCTGGCTGCTAAGCAGGTGGGCTGCAAAACACTCAGAATGGGGGACCAGAAGGGACGCATTTTGGTTGGGTGGGCACTTTGATTGTTTATTTCCTGTTATTTGCCAGTTTGAGATTGATAGCTTTTTTAAAAAAAATGCTTACTGGATGCTTACTGGTTGCTCATTGATACTTAATGACTAAATAAAACTGCTTTTGATTCATTCACATTTAGTCAGCTGAATATTTGATTGTTGATTGAACAGATAGGTCCTCATTTCAGCCAATTGCTAATTATTGCCTTGAGATATGATGCCCTGAAGTGACATCTTTGAAAGGCATGATGCAACAGCCTCACCAGGATGCAAGACTTTTAAGCATACTAGCAGAACATACGTGGCATTGGTCACTGTGATTCACTGTTCCAAGGCTGGGGGGGATGAGGTATTAGGATGTGGAAGTGCATATCATAAGTAAAATAATTTGGAAAAAATGTTTGGAACAGTAAAAAGAGACAGTAAAACAAGTTTCTGGATAATAGTATTTTCTTCACATGTGGTAACTAGATAAATAGATAACACAGATGCATAAATAAATCCTTATGTGAACATGGTTATTTTTGAATTCTCTATCAATAATTTTAAAAAATAGGTGCTTAGTAAAGCCTTTGTCTCGCTCTTAGCCAGCCCCTCTTCACTTCCCTCTGAAGTAAAAAATATTTCCTATCAAATCTTACCTCAAAAGATTCTAAAGTTCATGCTACAGTTTCTTTGGAATTATTTGTAAAAACAAATCAAAAACTAAATTACTATTATAACTTGAGAAAAGTTGCACTTTTGAAATGTTACACTTAGAGAATCATACTTATAATGTTGGAAAATTCTCCACAATCTACACCCTAATACTCCTGCATCCTGAGAATTCCAGGCACCGGTTTAGTTGTTACTTCTCTTCATCTGACAGTGACAACCCTAGGCTAATTCAGAGAGGCTGAAGTCTTTTGAGTAAAAATGTTACTAAAAATACTCAAAGAAACAAAAGCAATTAGAGATGCACCGACCTCATCACATTGAGCTAGGCCTGCTTATTAGAATAATTTGAGTTAATTCCGCATACAGTGAATCCTGAGAGCAACAGTTCTTAAAGGACTGCTACTCTACTGAACATAGCTGATTGCTTTGGAAGGTTGTCAAAAGAACATGGGCAGAACTGCACCCGTTAATGACGATAGTTCAGATGTTCTGCTGTAAAAGGTGCAGCAGACGACGGCATCCTTATTTGGGGCTGAGAGGAACTCCCCCATCCATCTCAATGTGTAGCAAACATAGCAGGAAGTGGCAGACAAGTGGATGGATGATGTCTTCCATGTCCACAGGTCATGGGATCAAGTGAGGAAGAATTATCACCTCGACGAACAATCCACAAAGGTAAGGTTGCCAAAGTTTAATATTTCAAATTAAGTTTATGTCCACAGTATGCATGCCACTTGGAAAGTTTTTCATACCTACACTGCCATGTCCAAAATGCTTTCGGGTGAACTTTGTGGCTGGCGCTTAAAAAAAATTCTTATGTCACGTATAACTTGCATGTTTTGCCATCAAGTCAAATTGCTATGTGAAATTACTTGCATTGCTGTTTGATCATCCATTCATACAAGGTGGAATGTAGGCTGCGCACTGGGGTGTCACACTATGTCCTTCCATACATCATAAGCTGCTAGTTTTGTTTGTTTTTAAAGGAGAATGCTGTACACAAAGAGAGAGAGAGAGAGAGAGAGAGAGAGAGAGAGAGAGAAAGTCAGAATGGTGGTGCTCCACAAACCTTCAAATTCTTAATCGTTATCAATAGGCAGCTCTTCAAATTATGCGGGTACCGCCGTAACACATTTTCCTTTTCTCTTTGTGTAGGGGCCTCCGAAGCCACCAGACGCGAGCAAGAAGTGTGGGTGTCTATCAGAGTCCTGAGCATCCAAGCATCATATCAGATACATAAATCTTGGGGAAATGAGATGGACAGATCAGGAGGGAGCACCTGGTGAAGCATGTGGCACAAGTGAAGTGGAGCAAGTGGAGGTGGTTGCAGAGGACCAGAAAACTTGAGTGCAGGTCATGCCCAGATTCTACTGCAAAGCCCATGGATTATTACTGTGCAGGGGCTGTCTATAGAGAGGAGCTTATTCATGACCAGAAGCACTTCAGAGAATGTTTAGAGCTTCCTGTGTGGTACATGGACCTGCAAGGTCCTCCTTAGACATCTGTAGAGTAATGAGAGAGCAATTGGGAATTCTGCAGTCCATCAATAGAGCCAGTTTGCAACTGCACATGCATCTGCAGCAAAGTCACGAAGGATAGAGGTCCAAATCTCAGTTGGAGTTTTAGTTATGAAAACTATGACTTTGGTTATTTAGAACTAGGAGTCCAATTAAGGCGAGGGTTTACATGTGGCTTGAAGAATAGCTTGAGAGAACCTTGAAGGCAGGCCTCATTCTCCAAGTGGTTGGCAAGGTTCTGTTCTCACAAAGATCACTGGTCATCCACAAGGTATACCGAGCAACTGGGGCATGGTTGGAGGAGACACTGATGAGGCCGCTACCACTCAGTAATGCCGCATCTGCCCAACCCAGTAGGCCCCTCAAAGGACTAAAGGGGCAACTAGTGGATAGGAGCAGCCAGCCATAGAAAGTAGAATGTAATGAAGTGTGATGATCAGGAAATACAAGCTTGTCATATCATTATAAATAGATACAATATATAAATATTTGATTAATTAATCCAATAATCAAAAGAACATTACCCCTATCTTTGTGTAGCTTTAGTTAGAATTCTGGGAAAGATAATTGGGAATAATAAATTTATTTTGCCTCACTGAATAGTTGTTTCATAAGAACATAAGAAATAGAAGCAGGGGTAGGCCATTCGGCCCTTCGAGCCTGCTCCGTCATTCAGTAAGATCATGGCTGATATTCAACCTCAACTCCACTTTCCTGCACTATCCCCATTCCCTTAGTATTCAAAAATTTATCGTTCACTGTCTTGAATATATTCAATAACTGAACTTCCACAGCTCTCTGGGGTAGAGAATTCCAAAGTTTCAAATGCTAAAATTTCATAAAATAGAATTATTGTTTAAATGAGGCATTGGACATTTCTTTATTTTTGTTTATTTTCTTTTACTCTTTCACGTTGTATTTTCATCCAACAGTTATAATAATGTTTTTGCTGAGTGGTTTGTATTAATAGATGGGAGGATCAGGCCTTTGGCGTGATTAGGAGCGCTTCATGTAAACTGTTTTTAAAAAATAAAGAATTGGGGCCTGTTTGTGTTATATTCTTTATACTGAAATAGGTACATCACTAAAGCTCAAAATTGAGTGGTTGTAGGTTTGAGAAGTGGCATGCCTCCCTGAAAATAAAGCTCTCCTGCTCAAGTCAGGGGGAGGAGAAGTAATAATGCATGTCAGTATGTGAAGGAATAAGCTATATTCAGAAAAATACACCATTCTATGAAATAATTCTGGCCTTTGTAACATGACAAACTGGGCTTGAAAATCCAAAAACCTAACAATGGAGAAGCTGTGAACAGCATTCAGGCTATTGAGATAAGATAAGTTGTTCACACCGAATCAATAGCCTTATTGAAACAGGAGGTTGGAGGTTCCTGAAAGTCTGAAGCTTTGGAAAAAAGACAATGGTATACCCAGTTAAGGTGTTTTAAAGTACATTTCGTAAACAGGCACATAAAAGAAGAGAAACATATGCCTTCGTAAAAATGACATCAAGTAAAAGAAACACCTGCCGTCAAATCATTTTTATGTTAAACTTGGAACACCTACGGAGGGGAGGCACGAGTCTGTGTTACAACCAGCTGAGGTGATTAAGAATTGCATAGATCATCCTAGTTAAGGTGTTCTAAATGCAAAAGATACAAACAGAAGACCTTAATAAGAATGACATCAAATAGATGCACCTGCTCCACATCGTTTTTATGATAAGCTTTGAACACCTAAAGGTAGAGACACGATTCTTAATGCTACCAGCTGAACTGACTGTAAAAATAGCAGGGGTCAGCAGAAAAACGACTAGAGATAATTAACTTACATCAGCAGAAAACTTCAAAGGAAATACCACTGCAAAAGGGTATAAAAATTGAACTTTCAAATGGGATGATAGATTCGCTGTAAAGGGGCAAAGCGATTCTCGGCTTCAGAGGCAAGCTCTGCAAGTCTACAACTCTTTGTACCTCGGGGATCAAAAAGGTACTGTATTTGATTTTGGTGGATATCCTGGAATAAACTAAGAACTATAAAACTAGCGAAGTTAAGATTTGAGAATAAGGATCTCTGATAATAGAATTGTAAGTTTTTTGTAGTTGAAACCGTTAATGTTGCGATTGAAACACCTACTGTAATTACATGTCGGTTCTTTAATAAATCTATATATTTTTAGAATTGTCTCACATAATACTTCTGTATCAAACTCGTGAACTCAATCTCTGTACGCTCTTTGGTGAGGAGTTGCAGAATTCTGGGAGAGTTTTCCAGACCCTCATAATATCCGGAACGTTACAGTCTAGCTAAACTTATTAAAAGTGCTATCTGGAGGACGGTAACATCTTCAGGCTGTTCCTTTCCTTTAGGGAGAGATAGTCTGGACTTTTAGACCCAATTAAGCATCTTTAGGATTCGGCTACCTCAAACTTTAGTTGAAAGTGAACGTCTGGGGAATACGCCTGATCCGGGGTAGCCCTAAAGGGGCTAGGACTAGTAATTATCCCATTAAGTAGATTGATTATATATTGTTTGAAAACCCTACATGGTACAAGATAACATAACTTGTCTCTTGTAAATAATGGAAAGAGAAATGTGTAATATTTGCTTTTAAAAAATCAAAACATTTGCTTCTTTTCTTTGCACAAAAACAACCTTTAAATGAAGAAGTCACTATATGTGCACCAACTTTGGCTTTGTAGCTAGTGCCTGTTTGTACTGTAATGTCACACTGGGAGAGTCCATCACAGTTCTCTTTAATCACAAATTCAAAGAATGTAGTGCTCATTTTAAACATCTTGGCCTCAATAGAACGCAAGTAAGAATAATGGTTAAAACTTATGTTCTTAAAAGAAAGAGACTGTGCTACAGAATCTATATCACTCTTGCAGTTACATAGAGTTATATGGGACCCGATATTTATGGGGAGGGATGCAGAGGTCCTGAGAATTTAACGTGGGGGGCAGGTCAGACGATTGCGGCAGAAGATTTGCTTGAGGGGCCGGGGGTGGGGTAAGCACTCCTGCATTTCCTGGCCAACGAGCAGTGCTATAAAAGGCACTTACCTGCTGGATCTAGCTGCTCCAGCCTCCCTTTAGCTGCTGGGTTTCCCAAGCCCTGGGAAACCTGGCTGGCCAGCATTAAATTTAAATCGCTGCCAAAATATCAGGAACGTGAACCATTGTTCTCCTTAGAGCAGAGAAGTCTAAGAGGAGATTTGATAGAGGTGTCTAAAATCATGAAGGGTTTAGATAGAGTAAATAAAGAGAAACTGTTTCCAATGGCTGAAGAGTCAATAACCAGAGGGCACAGATTTAAGGTCATTGGCAGAAAAATCAGAGGCGACATAATGAAAAACTTTTTTACGCAACGAGTAGTTAGGATTTCGAATGCACTGCCTGATGGGGTGGTGGATGCAGATTCAATAGTAGACTTCAAAAGGGAATTGGATAAATACTTGATGGAAAAAAAATTGCAGGGATATGGGGAAAGACCAAGGGAGTGGGACTAACTGGATTGCTCTTTGAAAGAGCCGGCTCAAACGCGATGGGCTGAATTGCCCCCTTCTGTGCTGTAATATTCTATGATTTACAGATTATAATTGTGAACCTGCCTCTCCAGAGCGGGTTACTTGGATGCCCCGAAACCTGCCGCGGTTGAAATGGAAGCAGGTGCATTCACGGCAGGTTGTGGTCGGGTTTCTCAAATTTACTGATTAAAGCCCCTGACCTTCTCCCTCCTGTGGTGGGTTGGGGGGGTGGAGGGGAGGTTAAAATTCTCTCCATAGAGTCTACAGCACAGAAACAGGCCATTGGCCCCAACTGCTATATGCTGGTGTTTATGTTCCACACGAGCCTCCTCTCACACATCTTCATCTAATCCCAGCAGCATATGCTTCAGTTAGAAGTATGACAAGAAGTATTACAAGAGAGATAAAGTGAAGTAAATAAAATACTACCACTACATCCCATAGTACTGAAAGGATTACATACTTGATTGCATATTGTGATGAGAATTGACTGTTGATAACAATTTAGATTTTTCTAGATTGCGAGCCCAATACTAGATGTTTCATTACAGATTTGGCCATGAATCATTTCTGATGATTAAGGGTCATCAATAATTGAGAATCTTGTTACGTCTTATTGCAGTCATTTTCTAATCAGGAGCTGATTTGGGAACAAAAAACATAGGTCTTTAGTCTTATAGATGAAGCATTAAATGCTTTTAATGCATCAAAATCTTTACTGAAAGCAGAAAACCCATGGATTACAAAATAATTGGCTCAAACAGCACCAGTTTAGGTGTTAATGAGTTTGAATCTTAGAACTGGCTGATATTCAATGCTGGTGACTACCAGAAAGCATATCACACTACCTGTGGAAAAAAAATTGCAATATTCACACTTGGCTAACCTACTGTTAAAATTTACAGATGACCACAATTTACTTTCAGAATAACTTGTCCTTACCAAGCTCTAATAAAGCGTGAATACTTTTCAATATGATAAACAGTGAGAATTGCCATAACATTAAGTAATTACTATGAAAATAATTTTTTGTATGTCACGTAATTTATTTGCAGTCATCAGTTCTTAAAATGTCAATTCACAAACTATCTACCTATAATTTGATACTTAATCAGGTGCCTCGCCCACAGAAATTACAAGGATGGCTGGTGTGGAAAAAGGAAAATGTTACATAGCAGTAAGTGGGCACTCTTCCATGGGAGTTCAAAACATATCAATAGGCAGAATGGAAGGGATTTTATCCTGTATCTAAACCAGACTATTGCTAATATCGAGGGTGAGGGTACCACCGATGTTCTTCACATTGATGAGCATAAAAGTATAAAAGCCCTGATTATGTAAAAATAGCAGAAATTGGGTTGTGATTGACTCATGACAGAGGCTCATCTGTGTCAGCAACGCAGAGGGTGGGCTGCACTGAATATTGTAACAGGAATCACTTTCTAATTTTAATGGGCTATTGGCACAAATCTAGCCAGAGAGCTCTGTAGTACAGTTGTCTGAGGAGCAAACAATCCAACAAGGCAACACTTCTTAAAGGGCTGCAGCTCACTGTTAAAGAGATGGTCTACTGGTGGCCGAAAAGTGACATTTTACAACAGCACAACAGTTAACCCTGCTCTCTTAAGAACTATTACCCCCCTCTCCAGTGTTTCTTCTCCTTCAGAAAAATGCAGGCATCGTTAATTGTCATGTGAAGGCGCTGTGGACGTTTCCTGGATAACAGCCATTGATGTGTATAATGATGTTTCTGTGCTCAGATCCCACTTGAACATAAATTGACTGTAAACCCTTTCTGTTCAAGTTGATATGAACAGCCTTGTTGCTCACAAGTGCCATCTTTGACATCTTGCACTTTCTACCCAGTAAAGCTCTGTGCCCTGTCCAGCTGATGCTTTCTTTCCACAGTGATAGTTATGAAGGTGTTACTCCTTGCAAACATAGTATTTGTAAATTCTTGATACTTGTGTAGATTACAGACTGCCTGATGTGGCAAATATCCCCTGTGGTGGTTTGGAACGATCCTGAAGCGTGAAAGTCTTATGTTATAATTTTCACTTCTATGGGAAGAGCCTGTCCTGTTCCAGCTATAGTTTGCAGATGTCCCATAGCAGATGGAACAACTCTGATGGCCTGTCTTGTAAAGCATAGACAGTGAAGTTGCTCTCCTTGGATATGTCCAGGGACTTGTGGAGGGATTTATAAATGTGGGCCTGGCAGAAAAAATAACGTTGTTAAAATGCAAAAATGGCAGACAACTCAGCAAAACCTTCCAATACATGGAACAAAATGAGGCAAAATGCAGCTGAAAACGCAAAAAAAAGAAACATTTTTACCAGCAACCAAAACTGTTATTTCTATTTAGCATACGTAGTTGAGAAGGCAGGCTTTCAGAGACAACCAATGCGCATATTCCATTTGGGCGAGGTGCTCACTGTGGGCGGAGCCTCCTTCAAAGTCATGAGATTTAGCATGGGACTAAATTTTAAGAATTTTACGATTGAAATGAGAATCAGGCATGCTTGTAGCGTGGCCTCATTCTCTCCCTGCAGGATGTGGCAAATCGAAAGCGAATTTGACACCCAACTTCCACCACCAGTGAAACCCTGCGCTACCAGCAGGCCCTTACAAAATCAGGGCTAAAACTTCACTCTTCGGTTTAAATATATTAAAATGACTAAGAATTAAAATAATCATTTAGCTTTTGTTTAGAATTGCCTACAGTTTTAAGCCACTTTATGTCATTGAAATTATCACTATTACAGTGATGGACAGGTGCAATGATGGCAGGCATTACACAACAAATACACAGGCAAAAAATAACAGATAGTGAAACAATAGCCCGATACGAGACTCCCAAAACAAGCGCTCTACTCGGAGCTCCGACACGGCAAGAGAGCCCCAGGTGGGCAGAGGAAGCGCTTCAAAGACACCCTCAAAGCCTCCTTGAAAAAGTGCAACATCCCCACCGACACTTGGGAATCCCTGGCCCAATACCACACGAACTGGAGGAGAAGCATCCGGGAAGGCGCCGAACACCTCGAGTCTCTTCGCCAGGAGCAAGCGGAAGCCAAGCGCAAGCAACGCAAGGAGCGCCATCAACCCAAGCACCCCACCCACCCGCCCCTTCAACCACCGTCTGCCCCACCTGTGTCAGAGACTGTAGGTCCCACATTGGACTCATCAGTCACCTGAGAACTCATTTTTAATGTGGAAGCAAGTCATCCTCGGTTCCGAGGGACTGCCTAAGAAGAGAAGACAGTGCTACAGCACTCGACTCTTGACTAGGGTACGAGAGTTAAATACTGGTCCTGACCGACGATGACATGCAGCCTTCCTCTGGGGCACATTTTATTCTTTACCAGATCATCTTGGTGAAAAAGTGAAAACTGTCTCTCAAAGATTCCCTTAACATATTACTCAAGCATGCTAACTGACAGACTGCCCAGGGAGTGGTGTTATCAAGTCTGTGGGCCTGACTGTTCGTGCCTTCAGATCCAACTGGATAATTTGAATGCATAGGAAGCACAGCAAAAAAAGTTTTTAAACATATTGATATTTATCTAAAATAGATTTCAAGTAATGACTTTTAAGACATTAGTGACTGATTAGATTAATGCAACATACTGGGAGAATGGATCAATTTGCTCTATGGCAGCACTGAAGGCTGAGTGTAAAAATATAGGTCGAGGTTGGCTCTACTCAAGAATAAATCCGTTGAAGATAAATGAGTATTTTTCAAAGACATGTGGCAGAACATGCAGTCTAAATATACACCTAAGTACAGCAAAAGCAAAATAAATTTAAAAATCATCAAAATGGATCAACAGGCAAATTAAAAAGGAGACTAGGGAGAAAAGAAAAGAAAACAATCACAAAGCTTCAAGGGAGACTGGCTCTTAAACGGAACACAAGATTATACAGAAACAAGCCAAAAAGGAAATCAGGGGTGCAAAGAGAAAACTAGAAAGGGACATAGCAGCAAATGCAAAACAAAAGGCTAAAAATATCTTCCAATATTATAACAGCAAGCAGGCAATCAACAAGCAAGTTAAATAGAGTTAACGTTTTAGGTCGATGACCTTTTGTCATCGACCTAAAATGTTAACTGTTTCTCTCTCCACAGATGCTGCCTGACTTGCTGAGTATTTCCAGCATTTTCTGTTTTTATTTCAGATTTCTAGCCTCCGCAGTATTTTGCTTTTGCAAGGAAGTTAAACTCTTAGTGGTCCAAAGGAAGTTGATGAGAGGATGAACTGGGGATGATTAACATGGTAAATGACTTCCTGGAGATTTTTGACTAGGATGGACATGGACAGTATACCATCACCATTCAACATTAAACACATCACACTGGCTGGAGTCATAGAACATAGAACAGTACAGCACAGTACAGGCCCTTCGGCCCTCGATGTTGTGCCGAGCATTGTCCGAGACCAAGATCAAGCTATCACACTCCCTATCACTCTGGTGTGCTCCATGTGCTTATCCAATAACCGCTTGAAAGTTCCTAAAGTGTCTGACTCCACTATCACAGCAGGCAGTCCATTCCACACCCCAACCACTCTCTGAGTAAAGAATCTACCTCGGACATCCCTTCTATATCTCCCCCCATGCACCTTATAGTTATGCCCCCTTGTAACAGCTGCCTCTACCCGAGGAAATAGTCTCTGAACATCCACTCTATCTATCCCCCTCATCATCTTATAAACCTCTATTAAGTCGCCTCTCATCCTCCTCCGCTCTAAAGAAAAAAGCCCCAACTCCCTCAATCTTTCCTCATAAGACCTCCCCCCCAAACCAGGCAGCATCCTGGTAAATCTCCTTTGCACTCTTTCCAATGCTTCCACGTCCTTCCTATAGTGAGGTGACCAGAACTGCACACAATATTCCAAATGTGGTCTCACCAAGGTCCTGTACAGTTGCAGCATAACCTCACGGTTCTTAAACTCAAACCCTCTGTTAATAAACGCCAACACACCATAAGCCTTCTTTACTGCTCTATCCACTTGAGTGGCAACCTTCAGAGATCTGTGGATATGAACCCCCAGATCCCTCTGCTCCTCCACGTTCCTCAGAACCCTGCCGTTGACCCTGTAATCCTTATTCAAATTTGCCCTACCAAAACGAATCACCTCGCACTTATCAGGGTTAAATTCCATCTGCCATTTTTCGGCCCAGCTCTGCATCCTATCAATGTCTCTTTGCAGCCTACAACTACCCTCCACCTCATCCACTGCTCCACCAATCTTGATGTCATCAGCAAATTTACTGATCCACCCTTCAGTCCCCTCCTCCAAGTCATTGATAAAAATCACAAACAGCAGAGGACCCAGCACCGACCCCTGTGGCACACCGCTGGTAACTCGTCTCCAGTCCGAAAATGTTCCATCCACCACCACCCTCTGCCTTCTATGAGATAGCCAGTTACTTATCCAATCGGCCAAATTTCCCTCTATCCCACAACTCCTTACTTTCTTCATGAGCCGACCATGGGGAACCTTATCAAACGCCTTACTAAAATCCATGTATACGACATCAACTGCTCTACCTTCATCTACACACTTCGTTACCTCCTCAAAGAATTCAATCAAATTTGTTAGGCAAGACTTACCCTTCACGAATCCGTGTTGACTATCCCGGATTAAGTTGCCCCTTTCCAAATGGTCATAAATCCTATCCCTCAGGACCTTTTCCATTATCTTACCAACCACCGAAGTAAGACTAACCGGCCTATAATTACCAGGGTCATTCCTATTTCCTTTCTTGAAGAGAGGAACAACATTCGCCACTCTCCAGTCCTCTGGCACCATTCCCGTGGACAGTGAGGACCCAAAGATCAAAGCCAGAGGCTCTGCAATCTCCTCCCTTGCCTCCCAAAGAATCCTAGGATATATCCCATCTGGCTCAGGGGACTTATCGACCCTCAGGTTCTTCAAAATTGCTAAAACATCTTCCCTCAGAACATCTACCACCTCCAGCCTATCCACCTTTATCACACTCTCATCCTCAAGAACATGGCCCCTCTCCTCGGTGAACACTGACGAAAAGTATTCATTCATCACCTCTCCTATCTCTTCTGACTCCATGCACAAGTTCCCACTACTGTCCTTGACTGGCCCTACCCTCACCCTGGTCATTCTTTTATTTCTCACATAAGAGTAAAAGGCCTTGGGGTTTTTCTTGATCCGACCCGCCAAGGACTTCTCATGCCCCCTCCTAGCTCTCCTAAGCTCTTTTTTTTAGCTCATTCCTTGCTACCTTGTACCCCTCAATCGACCCAACTGAACCTTGTTTTCTCATCCTTACATACGCTTCCTTTTTCCTCTTGACTAGACATTCAACCTCTTTTGTGAACCATGGTTCTCTCACTCGGCCATTTCCTCCCTGCCTGACAAGGGACATACTATCAAGGACACGCAGTAATTGCTCCATGAAAAAGCTCCACTTTTCGTTTGTGCCTTTCCCTGAAAGTTTCTGTTCCCATCTTATACGCCCTAATTCTTGCCTAATCGCATCATAATTACCCATCCCCCAATTATAAACCCTGCCCTGCCGTATGGCCCTATCCCTCTCCATTGCAATAGTGAAAGTTACCGAATTGTGGTCGCTATCTCCAAAGTGCTCTCCCACATACAAATCAAACACTTGGCCCGGTTCATTACCCAGTACCAAATCCAACGTGGCCCCAGCTCTTGTCGGCCTATCCACATATTGTGTCAGGAAACCCTCCTGCACACACTGTGCAAAAACTATCCCATCCGAACTGTTTGACCTATAAAGGTTCCAATCAATATTTGGAAAGTTGAAGTCACCCATGACAACTACTCTGTGACCTCCACACCTATTCATAATCTGCTTTGCAATTTCTTCCTCCACATCTCCATTACTATTTGGGGGCCTGTAGAAAACTCCTAACAACGTGACCGCTCCTTTCCTATTTCTAACTTCAGCCCATATTACCTCAGACGGCAGATCCCCCTCGAACTGCCTTTCTGCCGCTGTTAAACTATCCTTGATTAACAATGCTACTCCTCCACCTTTCTTACCACCTTCCCTACTCTTACTGAAACATCTATACCCCGGAACTTCCAACAACCATTCCTGTCCCTGTTCTAACCATGTCTCCGTAATGGCCACCACATCGTAGTCCCAAGTACCAATCCACGCTCCAAGTTCTCCTACCTTATTCCGGATGCTCCTTGCATTGAAGTAGACACACTTCAAGCCATCTTCCTGTCTGCCGGTACATTCCTGCGACCTTGATACCCTCCTCAGTACCTCCCTACACTCACCACTGGCTCCTGGACTACAGCCCTTTTTCCCATCCCCCTGACAAATTAGTTTAAACCCCCCCGAAGAGCCGTAGCAAATTTCCCTCCCAGGATATTGGTGCCCCTCTGGTTCAGGTGCAAACCGTCCTGTTTGTACAGGTTCCACCTTCCCCAGAATGTGCTCCAATTATCCACATAACTGAAACCCTCCCCGCTACACCATCCCTGCAGCCACGTGTTTAAGTGCACTCTCATACCTAGCACAAAGGAAGATGGTTGTGGTTGTTGGAGGTTAATCATCTCAGCCCCAGGACATCACTGCAGGAGTTCCTCAGGGCAGTGTCCTAGGCCCAACCATCTTCAGCTGCTTCATCAATGATCTTCCCTCCATCATAAGGTCAAAAGTGGGCATGTTCGCTGATGATTGCACAGTGGTCAGTTCCATTTGCAACTCCTCAGATAATGAAACAGTCCATGCCCGCATGCAGCAAGACCTGGACAACATTCAGGCTTGGCTGATAAGTGGCAAGTAACATTCGCGCCACACAAGTGCCAGGCAATGACTATCTCCAACAAGTGAGAGTCTAACCACCTCTCCTTGACATTCAACGACATTACCATCGCCGAATCTAGGGGTCACCATTGACCAGAAACTTAACTGGACCAGCCACATAAATACTGTGGCAACAAGAGCAGGTCAGAGGCTGGGTATTCTGCGGCGAGTGTCTCACCTCCTGACTCCCCAAAGCCTTTCCACCATCTACAAGGCACAAGTCAGGAGTGTGATGGAATACTCTCCACTTGCCTGGATAAGTGCAGCTCCAACAACACTCAAGAAGCTCGACACCATGCAGGACAAAGCAGCCCGCTTGATTAGCACCCCATCTACCACCTTAAACATTCACTCCCTCCACCACCGGTGTACCCTGGCTGCAGTGTGTACCATCTACAAGATGCACTACAGCAACTCGCCAAGGCTTCTTCGGCAGCACCTCTCAAACCCGGGACCTCTACCACCTAGAAGGACAAGGGCAGCAGGCGCATGGGAACACCATCACCTGCAAGTTCCCCTCCAAGTTGCACACCATCCTGACTTGGAAATATATTGCCGTTCCTTCATCGTCGCTGGGTCAAAATCCTGGAACTCCCTCCCTAACAGCACTATGGGAGTACCTTCACCACAAGGACTGCAGCGGTTCAAGAAGGCGGCTCACCACCACCTTCTCAAGGACAATTAGGGATGGGCAATAAATTCTAGCCTTGCCAGCGATGCCCACATCCCAGGAACGAATTAAAAAAAAGACAAAGGTGAGAGATAATGTGGATTAATAGCTAGCTAAATGAAAGGAAGCAGAGAGTAGTCGTAAGGAGCTAGTTTGCAATAAAGGGGAACGTACTGAGTGGATTTTACCCTGTTCAAAGTACACATAAATGAATTGCAAACTCAATGCTAAATAGTTAAATTTGCAGATGGCACAAAGCTGGGGGGAGGGGTGGGAGGGATCCATGGACTCAGAGGAAGCAGCCAAGATCTTACAAACAGAACTCAACAGGATTTGCACCTGGGCTGATTACTGGCAAATGAAATTCAACATGGACGAAGGCAACCTACTGTATATTTTAGAAGTAAAAAAAGGTAGATGTACTCCATGGACGTGATATATCTTACTATGCGTGAAGTTGAAAAAGACTTGGGATTGACTGTTGGTTGACTTGCTGTTCACCAAATGTACACAATGTAAGGTGAAAATAAAGAAAGCAAACAGAATGCTGGGTTATGTAGCCAAATCAGTCGAGTTTAAATCCAGAGGTTATGCTGAAACTGGAGTTTGCCTTAATCTCACTTGGAGTACTGCCTATAGTTCTGGTTACCATGACAATAGTGCAGAGGAGGCAATAAGGCTATTCACTGGTTTTAGAGGAAAGAGCTACGAGAAATGACTTAAGAAGGCTCTTAACCCTTAAAGAAGAGATGTCTTAGAAGGGGTCCTACAGAAGCATTAACATATATGATACTTAATATGATAGTGGAAGTAAATTTAGGGCCAATGTTAGGGATTATTTCTTTACACTGATGGTGGCCAATGGGTTGCCTGGTTGAGTGGATGAAATTAGGACAGTGGAGCGGGGTGCATCACAGCAGAACCTCATCATTTAAGAAACAACTAGATGCTGTAATCAACAGAAGGAGGGTAGGAGTGGTACTCTGGAAGCAAGAGATCAAATAGGCTGGTGGGCCTTCTTTTTCTGAGCCTATGTTACGTGTGACTTGTCCCTTTAAAAAGTTAATGGATAGATAGGTCACCGTTTACCCTGTATGCGCTATTTGCTCTTTTGATGGATTTTTGTTTTATGGGGTGGGAGAGAGGGGGAAAAGTGATGAATTGATCACCTAATTTCCAATTTTCTTAGCTTGTTCCCCTCTCCTAAAGGTAGAGACTCTGAATATTGGCATGACGGCCTTCCGGTTGTTCACATAAATGACCACTCTCTGTCAATGAGTACTGACCGGCACTTCAACTGTGTGTGAGGGATGGAGGAAGGACATCACAGCCAAGCCTCACCTTGTTCTCACTTGATATCCATACCCGTGAACTTTCTAGCAGAATCACCAAATAATTATCAGGCTGACTTTCCCCTTTTCTAGCCCAGGTCACAAAGGCCAATTCTGGTGCCCATCATTGCTCTGGCTGAGATCAGCTAACTCGACACAGACCAAGCAGGGACTGAACATGGAATCTTCCTGATTTGTGTGGCTCAGTATTACACCATCAAGGATTCCCTATTTCCTCACGTGAGCATCAGTAAGGGTGCAGAAGTTGGTTCAAAATCTATTAAACACAAAGCTGAGGAACAACATTCTGAGAATGTGATTCTAGGGCAGCTGTTTAAACTGCAAGCAAGAATAAAGGGGAAGACCACCTTCCTCTGTAGTTGGACTCTGGGGTTCATCTCGGAGATCCCAGCTCGCAGTGCTGTTTGTTCGGTGAAGATGAATGCTGGAATTTGTCAGCTGCCTTTTAGGACGGATTGGCTGAATATCCATAGAACGAATACCTGCAGATCCAGAAATAAATTCACTTAAAAACTATTCTATAGCCCCAGAAATAAGCAAATATAATTTGAATACATCCTTTGACTGATCAGAGGCAGAATTAATTCCTCCCTGCTATATCTCAAAAAAGTTAAGCTTCTGCATGTTTGTGGGTAGGACAGTCCAGTTACATATCAAAATAGGAGTAAGCCATTTAGTCCCTCAATTCTGTTCTCCCATTCAATTATATTGTGGCTGAAAATTTCAGCATCCACAGCCTTTTGGGGAAGAGAGTTTTCCAGATTTGCACTAGCCTTTGTGTGAAAAAAAGCTTTGTGATTTCACTTCTAAATGGCCTAACTCTAATTTTAAGACTATGCCTTCTTGTTCTGGTTTACCCCACCAGACAAAATAGTTTCTCTTTATCTATCCTATCGAATCCCTTTATCATTTTAAACTTGTTCATTAGATTACCCCTCAACTGTCAAAACTTAAGGGAATACAAGTCAAGTTTATGCAACCTGTCCTTATAATTTAACCCTTTAAGCCCCAACATCATTTTAGTGAATCTGTGTCATACCCCCTCCAAGGCTAATATATCTTTCCTGAAGTTTGGTGTCCAGAACTGAACACAGTCCTCCAGATGATGTCTGACCAAGGCTCTACAAATGAATTCCAACTATCTTGAGATAAAGGCCAACATCTCATTAGACTTTTTGATTATTTTTTGTACCTGTGCACTAGCTTTTAGTGAGTTGTGTACATGGACTCCTAAACCCCTTTGCTCCTCCACAGCTCCTAGTCTCTCACCGTTAAGAAAATGCTCCAATTTGTCTCTCCGATCCAAAGTGGATGGCATCAAACTTTCCTACATTGAACTCCATCTGCCATAGTTTTGCCCACTCACTTAGTCTGTCTATGTCTCTTTGTAACTTCCTGCTTCCATATACACCTTACTGTGCCTCATAACTTAGCATCATCTGCAAACTTGGATATACAACTCTCCATTCCTTCAGCCAAATCATTAATATATATGGTGAAAATCTGAGGCCCCGGTACAGATGCTTGGGGAACCATCACTTGTCACATCTCACCAATCAATCAGAGAATGCCCTTTATCCTTACTCTCGGTCTCCTACCTCCCAACCATTTATCAACCCATGTCACAAGGGTACCTCCAATTCATACGCTCTTATTTTGTAGTCCGTAGTTATGTGATTTCTCCCTCCCTCACTTCTTAAATAATGGCATGATGTTTGCAGTTTTCCAATCCAAAGGCACAATACCTGAATCTAGAGAGCTTTGGAAAATTATAACTAACGCATCTGCAACTTCCTCATCTATTTCTTTTAATACCCTGGGGTGGAAGCCATCGGGTCCTGGAGCTTTGTCTATCTTAAGTCCCATTATTTTCTCCATTATCTTTATTTTTACTTATATTAAATCCACCAAGTTCCTCCTCTTGACTTATTTTTAGGTTCCCACGAAACACTGATATTTTGTCCTATTCCTCCACTGTGAAAACGGATACATAGGGCTGGATTTTGATACTGGGGCGGGTTGGGGTCATGTCATCCGCATTTCGTGTTATCCACCCATCTGCAATTGGATGTGGGAGATTGATGCAATTTTCACTTAATTGGGCAATGTGGGAACCCATGAACCAATTAGTGGTTTCAGTCTGAAAGTCGCCTCTGATGATGTCATCATTGCTGCTGCATTGAAGGCTTTCAGACACTGCCTGGCCTTTGCTGTGAGAGGACCTGGATGCAAAATGAGCAGCATCTCAGAGAGGGAGAGAGAGAGAGAGAGAGAGAGAGAGAGAGAGAGAGAAGAGAGAGAAGGAGAAGGAGAAGGAGAAGGAGAAAGAGAAGGAGGAGGAGAAGGAGAAATAGAGAGAGAGAAGAAAGAGAGAGAAAGAGAAAGAGAAAGAGAAAGAGAGAGAGAAAGAGAGATAATTTTTTTTGCAACCAAGTCCTCCCAGGCAGTCTCTGAAGACATTCAATGCAGCAGCATCAGAGGCGACTTTCAGACCTAATACTACTACTACCTTCATCACATCTCCGTTGTAATAGTGGACCTGCAGCTGATAGTCAGCTATCCACTTGTGCTCCCGCCAGGTTTCACTGGCGTGTTTCACATCAGGCGTGCTTCACGTCGGAAAAGGGTTAAACTAGCTAAAATGTTTCAAAATGGCATTACAGAGCCAATTTAGGGCTTGTTAAGGGCTTTAATGGCCTCTCCCGCCTCTTGGAGGCGGGACGGAGTCGGGAACCCCGCGACCGATTTTGTCAAAATTGCGTGGAGGCGGAATGGAGTCGGGATCAGGTCCGTCCGCCACTTTTCGCTATTTTAACCCCCCACACGCCTCCAAACCCAACTCCACAGGTCATTGAAAATCCAGCCCATAGTAATTTCATTATAGTCTCACCTGCATTCATCTTTAACTGGCCCTCATTTTCCTTTACCGCTCTCTTTCTCCTCATACATTATATAAATATAAAAACTTTTGCAGTTGGGTTTGATATTCCGTGCAAGTGTTTTTTTTTCATATTCCTTTTTTGCATCACTCATTGCTTTCTTTGTACCCCTTTATTGCTTTTTATAGCTCTCCCAGTCTGCTGGATTGGCATCTCGACAGACGCTGTTGATGCTAAATCCTTGGTCAATCTGAATGGAGGAATGCTGAAAAACTCTGATCACATCACTTTACCTACTGTAGCTGATCAGTGCAAACTGGCAAACTCAGCCCCTCCTCCTCCACGGGAAGCAGAGTGTAAATGTCAGTTCAGACAGATTGCAACTCGGGTTTATTTGGCAGTCGCACTGGCCTAACATTGCAGCTACTTAGAGCCCCTAAAAAAAACTCATGAACAATCTCCATTTGCATTTGATCAATAGACACTGACCACAGCAAAAAGAATTCAAAATACATGATTTAGTTATAAAAATACAGGGGAAATTTTAACCCCAAAAATGGGTGGGCTAGGATCGATGGGAGGTTAAAGTGTTAAAAATGTGAATCCCGATGTCAACCCACCCACTTCCGGGTTTGACGGAGGTGGGATGGGGACGGGCAGCCAATCCACTCCCAGGAGGCAGGTTGGCACTTGAAATATTATAATGAGGCTGGAAGCCTCTGATTTAACCTGTGCAGATTTAACTGTGGCCGGCCGGGGATTCCAGGCGTCGGGATTCCCGGCAGCTGCAGTGAGGCGAGGACAGCCTCGGTGCTTCCTCTTGGCCCCCCCAAGCTCCCCCACCATCAGCCCCCTCCTCTGTAGAAATCACCCACCCCCCCGGGTCAGGGATCGGAGCCCCCCCCGCCGCCCGGGTCGGGGATCGGACACTGCCACCCGCCCCCCAACCCCCAGCGTCGGGGCTCACACCTAACTGTGGTTGCGGCCTCCGGTCATGCTGTTAAAACTCACAACATGCAGGGAAACCCCCCTTTCTATCGGCCACCCCCCCCCCCCCCCGCCACTCCAGGCAGGTCAAAAACTTAAAATTCCAGCCTCATTGTAAGCAGTCGTTTCTCCGCGGTTTCTGCTGATAGTCCACCGAACCTACAGTGGGAGATCAGAACAACCCTTGTGGAAATTCCAGGTGTTGATGTTCTACATCCCAGTGTCTGGCACATCCCATACCACTAGGTAACTACCGAATACAGTACTCACGACCTCGTATTAGTATATCCCTCATTAAATAATAGCTCAGACACGGAAACAAGTTCCATGCTTAAACCCAACTTATACAATTTTACATATGAAAAACCATCAATGTTTTTAATTAATTGTGTAACTGAAACTCACTGTGAGGCTGTTTTCTCTTTGAAACTCATGATTTCAACCATGTTAGCTTTTCTGCACCTCCTGATATCCAATATCAGATTAGTTTTCCTTAAACATAACAATAATGGAGGTCTTTATTACTTGCATCGTAGCAGCTTTGAGCAAGTTTATTTTTTAATTTAAAAGTTACAGCGATTGCTAAACATTTGTGCCAGGAATTTCCATGGGAGTTCTCCAGATTGATCGCCATAACTTTAGCAGAAACCCCAGACAGACACATAAATGGGATTTCCACCGATCTTCTGCTGAAGTTACGGCAGCCGATTTTGAGAATTCCTGAGAAAATTCCGGCGTTGGTATCAAATGTTTTATATGCTGCATATGTATTGCTAAAAGCTCATAGTGCAGTCCGGAGGACCAATGCAATTCTGAAGAGCTGCCCAGCTCAAAAACATTAAGAGGTATCATTACTTGGGTAATTTGGTACAATTAAGTGAAGTTTCAGCTTTTGCTAAGCTAGGGCACAAAATTTATGCATTGGTAAAATGAAAACTTTGAGAAAAAAATTTACTTTGTTATTTAGGTGGCGCAGCGAATTGCCATTTAAATGTGATTAAAACTCTAATGGAGATATTTTTATATAAATCAGAAATTTCAGTAAAGGAGGCCATTTGGCTCTTTGTACTTCTGGAGCTTTCTACTCTAATTCTATTTGCATTCTCTTTCCTTCCTCCCCCTACCCCGTATTTTTGTTGTTCACGTTTTGATCCAATTCCCTCTAAATACTGCGATTGGTTTGGTTTCCTGTGGTAATGCATTATTGTGATAGCCACTTGTAGTACTACATTCTGAATCGCCTCTGCGGGAAAACATTTTGTCTAACTTCCATCATTAATTCATCTCTAACAAAACCCTTGTTCATAACACACAAACTACCTCAGTAATGCTGAGATGCAAGAGGGCTATCTAGCAGGAAAGTGAGGAGAAAGACATCAGGGGCAGAGAAAGCATTGGCAAGGGCAGATACCTATGTGTGTTTATTTGGACGACCTTAGACGACCTACCAGTCACATCTTGTAACTTGCAATAAATGTTTATAGATGGCGTAAAATATTTATTTGGCTGTATTAAAAGCAGTAATCTGCTTTGGTAGCTTGTTAATGTTTGCAAAGAATATGACTCTGAATTTGCGGACAGCAGCATAGCTAAGGAGTACGCCACCTACCTCGGAACAGAATCTGCACTTCCCAGATGCGAACCCCCCTTTGTGAGGTTGCTTTGAAACTCTGCGGAGTTGTGCGCAGCATAGTCGCCCACGGATCCCGGGGCGCACAGTTGTGCGTAACCATACCCGGGACCGTGCTTTTACGAGCCAATCAGGAAACATTTCAACTTGACATCAAAGAACTTGTAAATTAAACAGTGTGATACTAAGTATATTGATTTGACAAGTACAGCACTTGGCTTTAAAAAGCACAGGGAATACTTTGGAGTAAGTACAGTTATTTACTGGAAGACTCTGCAAGATTAAAAAAAAGTTAAAACGATCTCATCCCTCAAACTGAGCCTTTACAGCTTTTATGTGTTTGTTTTTAAGTATCATACAAATTTCTCATCCCCCTCCTGCGTCTGTTTGCACCAGCCGTAAAATTTTCTAGTGCAGTAGGTAGGCAATTAGCCCAACTTTTTCCCAGCACATCATTTCAATGAGGACTTGAAAGTCGCACCAGATCATCTGTCTAGTCGGAACGTGACAGATCACAAGTTCGAGATTTAGCGCATGCGGAAATACCAACCGCAAATTGAGGGCCAATGTATTTTAGATCATATTCACTTGAAAATACATATGTCTGCGTCACCAGAAACTGGAATTCACTTTCTTATTATAAATGTTATGGTAATTCAGTCCTTCTTACAAGATTAGTCAAGTTTCTTGTTCTTTTCTTATCTGAATATTAGAAAGGGATTCCTGATAATGAAATGTGAAAACATATACATTTTTTGAATGAAGTTTCCAAGGTTGGAAAAAACTGCCAAAATAAATTCCATCAGCTCTTTGATCTTATCAAAGTAAACAAAAAATCTAAGATTAGTGGTAAAAATTTGTTTCTAAGTTAACCAGAATTGTAATAATTGTTACTTCAAATCTGCAACTGCTTGGCAACTTCAAATACTCACTGTTTTCCTCGGTGCTTCCTTCAAAGGCAGGGTTGTCTAGGCCATGTTCATCTGCACAGGTTGATGCTGCTGAAGCAATGCTGCATCCCACAGTTGCTATTTCAATTTGTAATTGGTCTGTATCTGATGGTGCATGTATCTGTTGTCCTGCCACAGTGGACCTGCTGTCACTTCCGGTCTCAATTTGTAATCCGCAAGACCTGCGTATCTCTAAAGCAGCTCTGTGGTTTGAAGCTCCAGAGCACCTATAAAAACAGAACCAAAAATATTTTTGCCAGTTTTGAAAGATCGGAAAGATAGGAAATGCTGACATACCACAGAATTCTTAAAATTTCAGCGATTTCAGAGAGAAACATGAACAGTAAACCTTAGAGCAATCGATAGGTTCTTATAAGTTTAAAATACATACTTACATTGCCCTTTTAATTTTTATGACCAAAGTACAAATTAGCCCATTTTGCTCACCTTTCCATTGGAACCTATGGTCCCTCCACCATAGCATCAAACCACCTGTTAAATAATTCCAGAGCTTTTAGCCTCCATTAACTTACCTGGAAGGCCATTCCAGTCATTGAGGAAGGAAGTTAAAAGACAATAGTCTAGCTTTTATGATTAAGCATATGTCCGACCCAAAGTGGTGTGGTATGAGAGCAGTAACTGCCCAAGCTGCAGTGTGTTGACTCTGCAAGTATTTCTTAGATCAGTGTCATTTGATTAGGAGCTTGTATGTTGGTTTGCATGAAATTGTGTGCTGCTGCAGAATTTTAAGACCTGGAGCAGCTTAAAGTGGAGGCATAGCTTGGTCAATTTGGAACCCAGGAAGCTAGTTCAAAAAAGCACTAGCTGTAGGACGTGCAGGAGGCTAGAGTGCCCCATGTCTTGAGGCAGGTCATTGAAATTCTCTTGGAGGAAGTGATGCAGAAGAAAGGAACCTTCTTTGCCAGTCCTTAAGGAGCAGCTCAGTGGGAATGAGAGGAGGTGTCCACTAGTATGTCATGAGCAACATACAATGCACTGGGAGACATTGTAGGAAGAAGTTTATTAACTTTACTAGGTCAGCCAGGTTAGAAGAATGGATAATTACTTTCCAGTAATGCAGTAATCAACTATTGGTGAAGTCACTGGGGACTACACTAAGCAGTGTGCTGCACATGGCGACTCAGGTAGAGGAGTTCACTAGCCACACGTGCACAGTCTTGCATAGCGTTTGCAAGACTGGAATATAACATCTGCTATGGAGCGCCCCCCTCCTCCCCATACCAGAGTCTTAAGTGCAGTCAGTGCTTCTCCTATGTTTGCTCAGACCGCTGTCATATAGGCCTGGGATTCCAGAGTGGAATGGACCATCACTTCCGGCTTTGAAAGGCTCGGGGATTAGTTACAGAATCATTAAGGAAGGCTTCACTAATCTTATTGGTGCCAATAGGACATCTGTCACGCTGATCAGTGGTGATGGTGAGGCAGCATCCAGCAATAGGATCATTGCCAAAAATCGGTACAGATGATGGTGCCATCTCATTATGCCAACACATCTAAATTATTTGGTCAATGCTTTTCGATGTCTGCACGTGGCAGAAAGCATGCAGGCCCAGGCTGCTCATGCAGTAATGGAAGTTACGGAATCTGCAGCAGGTCTACTTCAGGATTTAGTTGCTGGGAGGCAAGGGGCATCTCAATCCCAAGAAATGCATATGCACACACTGCAGCCAGCCATCATTTGTGGACAAACCAAAAGACTAGGTTTTAGAGCGTTTACATCACACAATGTTACCAAAGGGAAGGACTGTGGAAGCATTCACATACTTAACAGTCTGGAATTAAAAATCTGGTTGCACTGAAGGTGTGTGCGCACAAAATGTTCTTGCAAAGGTTTGCAAGCACGTCTCATCAGGTGGCAAGAATGTGATATTTGGGAGTTGCCTGCAAGATTTAATGATGCGGAGATGCCGGTGTTGGACTGGGGTAGACAAAAATGAGAAGTCGCACAACACCAGGTTATAGTCCAACAGTTTTATTTAAAATTACGAGCTTTCGGAGCTCCGCTCCTTCTTCAGGTACAGGTACAGTGAGAGAATCGATTACACAGTATATATATTAGAGACACACAACAACGCAAAATCATCGAGCAGAAACTGATAGCCAAGTTCCGCACTCATGAGGACAGCCTCAACCGGGATCTTGGGTTCATGTCACGATACATGACGTAGAGTCATCCAGACTCGAGTCGTTGTTGGCTTGTTCAGATGTGATTTCCAGTAAAAATAAGTAAAATTTTTTAAAGTTTATCGTTTTCCATACTGACTGCAGCTTTTGACACATTAGACCCCCTGTAACCCCACCTCATTGTCTCAGTTGTATCTTGCTATGTCTTTGATGTGGTGCCTTCCTGGCTGACCTGATTGTTTATCTGCCGAGGTGTGACAAAAGGCAGTCAGGAGGATTAAATGTAGTCGTCTGCCATTGTACGTTACACATGCATTGTTCTCTATCTATATATGCTTTGTCGATTTGTATTCCTTTACTTCACCTGACGAAGGAGCAGCCACTCCGAAAGCTTGTGATTTCAAATAAAACTGTTGGACTATAACCTGGTGTTGTGCGACTTCTCACAGTATATATACACAGAGAACAATGTGTCTGCAGAGATACAATCTGTTAGGGAGGCATTACATCAAAGACACATCAGAGTACAGCTAAGACAATGAGGTGGGTCATAGGGGGTCCAACGTGTCAAATGCTGCTGTCTGCAGTTAAGCTTTTAACTTTTTTTTTCATAAAAACTCATTGTCTTAGCTGTACTCTGATGTGTCTTTGATGTAATGCCTCCCTAACAGATTGTATCTCTGCAGACACATTGTTCTCTGTGTATATATACTGTGTAATCGATTCCCTCACTGTACCTGTACCTGAAGAAGGAGCGGAGCTCCGAAAGCTCGTAATTTTAAATAAAACTGTTGGACTATAACCTGGAGTTGTGCGACTTCTCATTTTTGCAAGATTTAAGGCATTGTAGCTGAACGCACATGTGTGGAAAGCACAGAAAGATGTAGACAGTGGCCATATTTTCAAGTTAAGAGATCTCCTGCATAAAAGTTTGCCAAATGGCGCTTACAGCTGCATCCTCTTCAGACATCTCCCGCTCTTCTTGCTGGAGCTCTTGCTGTGGCTGGATACCTTTCTTCTCTGAGACTACTATGATGATGCCTGTTTGCACGGTGAAGTTGTGTAGCATGTAGCGCACTACCATGATCTTTGAAATTTGGGCTAGCTGTATTGCAGGACATCCCATGATCTATTAATTCAACAGGTCTCGCTAAAGTATTTGTTTATGTAAAAATATTCAAGATTTAAAAAAACACATCAAATGGGTAGTTAAAGAGCTTTAGAGATACTACTGATTAGCCTGAATTTGCTGTTCTTTTCTGGCTGAATGAATGAGAAAGTTTACTATTCACGAGAGATGCAACAACTCTGGTATAATGAGGAAAAGCTTAAGTACATCGGCAGATTGGCATACTACACCACCTCTTAAAAAAGGTTTTCTGGAGTAATGCCTTGGCAACACAATTTGCTGAAACACCAATTCAAGGTGGCATGAAGTGGTGAAATGTGGGCTGTTGATAAGTAGTATCTCATCACGCCATATAATCCACCCATGGCATGCAGAAAGGCATTACTGGCCTGTTACTCAAGACCATCCAAAAGTTTCACCTGGTTGCACAGTGACGCAAGAATATTGCATCACATTATGGTATTTGGTTAGATTCATTTTGTAGAAGACTGGCTCTGAAGTTAACCTAATGGACACAAAACCCTCTTCCTTGTTTCTCCCGAATGTTACCACACGGAATTCTCTCAAGTCTTTTTTAAGTCAGCTTAGAATCATAGAATAGTACAGCACAGAAGGAGGCCATTCAGCCCATCGAGTCTACACCGGCTCTTACGAAGAGCAATCCAGTTAGTCCCACTCCCCGACTCTTTCCTCATATCCCTGCAATTTTTTTCTCTTTCAAGTATTTATGCAATTCCCTTTTGAAAGCTACTATTGAATCTGTTTCCACCACCCTATCAGGCAGTGCATTCCAAATCCTAACCACTCGTTGCGTAAAAAAGTTTTTCCTCATGTTGCCTCTGGTTCGTTTGCCAATCACCTCTGATTATCAACCCTTCAGCCATTGGAAACAGTTTCTCTTTATTTACTCTATCTAAACCCTTCTTTACTCTATCTAAACCTTTCATGATTTTAAACACCTCTATCAAATCTCCTCTTAGCCTTCTCTGCTCTAAGGAGAATGACCCCAGCTTCTCTAGTCTATCCACGTAACTGTAATCCCTCATCACTGGAACCATTCTAGTAAATCTCTTCTGTGCCCTCTCCAAAGCCTTCACGTCCTTCCTAAAGTGTGGTGCCCAGAATTGGACACAATACTCCAGCTGGGGCTGAACTAGTATTTTATATAGGTTTAGCATAACTTTCTGACTTTTGTACTCTATGGGCTGGATTTTGATACTGGCGACGTGATGGAGGCGGGACTCCCACTTTTTGGGTTGCAGCCCCGCCTCCATCGACTTGTGGCCAACCCACTGCATTTTCACTTGATTGACCTTGTTGAGCCCGCCCAGCGAGCTCAGCAGGCCAATTAAGGGCCACCCGGTAACAGGTGACGTCACAGATTGCCATTTCATCTGTCAAGAGCTTTTGACAGATGAAATATCAGCGTTTGACAGCTCTGTGAAGCTGTCAAACACTGAATCTGTCTTCTAACTTGAGTCCTTCCTCTCAGGCTGAGTTAGAAATCATTCCAGCACAGAAAACAGAGGCTGCAGTTTTTGACAGCACCACGGCCATTCTGCTTTCTGTGCCGGTGAGATTTCTGACTCCCGAGACCTGAAGGGCTGACACCTGCAGAAGGAAGTTAAGGTAAGTAAAACTTTTTCCCACACTTTACACTTACCTTACACACTTACCTCTGCACACATGCACTCATCACTCACCTGCCCACCGGACATATCGACCCCTCCAACCCCTGCAGACCCACGGTCTGCCTCGCTAACTTGGCGTGGTTGGGACCTGTCGGGAAGCCACATTTCACGCATCAAAATTGGGATTAGGCAAAAAAACTGCCTGTTAACTACCTGTTAACAGGCAGTTTATTGCCACTAATCCCCTTCCCGTCTCGGGGAGGCGGGTCCCAGCACAGGTCGGGTTCCGCCTCCAGCGAAACTGGCATGGAGGCGGGTTGAGGGCGGGATGGGTTCGGGACCCCCGAATCTGCAACTTTAACCCCCCACACGCCTCCAAACCCGCCTCCACGGGTCAATGAAAATCCAGCCCTATGCCTCTATTTATAAAATTGAGAGGTCGCACAACACCAGGTTATAGTCCAACAGTTTTATTTGAAATCACAAGCTTTCGGAGCTATCGATCGCCCCTTCCTCAGGTGATGTAAAGAAATACAGACTCGACAAAGCATATATAGATAGAGAACAATGCATATGTACCTTACAATTGCAGACAACTAAATTAAATCATCCTGACTATCTGCCGAGGTGTGATAAAGTTAATCAGGTCAGCCAGGAAGGTACCACATCAAAGACATAGCAAGATACAACTGAGACAATGAGGTGGAGTCGCAGGGGGTCTAACGTGTCAAAAGCTGCCGTCTGTATGTAAAACGATAAGCTGTAAAATTTTTACTTTTTTACTGGGAAATTTTTTTACTTTTTTACTGGGAATCACATCTGTGAACAAGCCAACGACGACTCGAGTCCGGATCACGTCATGTCTCGTGACATAAACCCAAGATCCCAGTTGAGACCGTCTTCATGAGTGCGGAACTTGGCTATCAGTTTCTGCTCGATGATTTTGCGTTGTCGTGTATTCCTAAGGTTGCCTTGGAGAACGCTTACCCGCAGATCCGAGGCTGAATGTCCTTGACTGCTGAAGTGTTCCCCGACTGGGAGGTAACAATCCTGCCTGGTGATTGTTGCGCGGTGCTCGTTCATACGTTGTCTCAGTGTCTGCATGGTCTCGCCGATGTACCATGCCGCGGTGCATTCTTTCCTGCAACGTATGAGGTAGACAACGTTGGCCGAGTCACATGAGTATGTACCATGTACCTGGTGGGTAGTGTCCTCACGTGTGATGGTGGTATCTGTGTTGATGATCTGGCATGTCTTGCAGAGTTTGCCGTGGCAGGGTTGTGTGGTGTCGTGGTCGCTGTTATCCTGAAAGCTGGGTAATTTGCTGCGAACGATGGTACTTCTGAGGTTAGGCGGCTGTTTGAAGGCAAGTAGTGGAGGCGTGGGGATGGCCTTAGCGAAGTGTTTGTCGTCATCGATGACATGTTGAAGGCTGCGAAGAACATGGCGTAGTTTCTCCGCTCCAGGGAAGTACTGGACGACGTAGGGTACCCTGTTGGTTGTGTCCCGTGTTTGCCTTCTGAGGAGGTCTATGCGATTTTTCGCTGTGGCCCGTCGGAACTGTCGATCGATGAGTCGAGCGTCATATCCCGTTCTTACGAGGGCGTTTTTCAGCGTCCGTAGGCTCAGACGAGGAGGAACGCGATGGACACCTACGGACGCTGAAAAACGCCCTCGTAAGAACGGGATATGACGCTCGACTCATCGATCGACAGTTCCGACGGGCCACAGCGAAAAATCGCATAGACCTCCTCAGAAAGCAAACACGGGACACAACCAACAGGGTACCCTACGTCGTCCAGTACTTCCCCGGAGCGGAGAAACTACGCCATGTTCTTCGCAGCCTTCAACATGTCATCGATGACGACAAACACCTCGCTAAGGCCATCCCCACGCCTCCACTACTTGCCTTCAAACAGCCGCCTAACCTCAGAAGTACCATCGTTCGCAGCAAATTACCCAGCTTTCAGGATAACAGCGACCACGACACCACACAACCCTGCCACGGCAAACTCTGCAAGACATGCCAGATCATCAACACAGATACCACCATCACACGTGAGGACACTACCCACCAGGTACATGGTACATACTCATGTGACTCGGCCAACGTTGTCTACCTCATACGTTGCAGGAAAGAATGCACCGCGGCATGGTACATCGGCGAGACCATGCAGACACTGAGACAACATATGAACGAGCACCGCGCAACAATCGCCAGGCAGGATTGTTACCTCCCAGTCGGGGAACACTTCAGCAGTCAAGGACATTCAGCCTCGGATCTGCGGGTAAGCGTTCTCCAAGACAACCTTAGGAATACATGACAACGCAAAATCATCGAGCAGAAACTGATAGCCAAGTTCCGCACTCATGAAGACGGTCTCAACCGGGATCTTGGGTTTATGTCACGATACATGACGTGATCCGGACTCGAGTCGTCGTTGGCTTGTTCACAGATGTGATTCCCAGTAAAAAAGTAAAAATTTTACAGCTTATCGTTTTACATAGACGGCAGCTTTTGACACGTTAGACCCCCTGCGACTCCACCTCATTGTCTCAGTTGTATCTTGCTATGTCTTTGATGTGGTACCTTCCTGGCTGACCTGATTAACTTTATCACACCTCGGCAGATAGTCAGGATGATTTAATTTAGTTGTCTGCAATTGTAAGGTACACATGCATTGTTCTCTATCTATATATGCTTTGTCGAGTCTGTATTTCTTTACTTCACCTGAGGAAGGGGCGATCGATAGCTCCGAAAGCTTGTGATTTCAAATAAAACTGTTGGACTATAACCTGGTGTTGTGCGACCTCTCAATTTTGTCCACCCCAGTCCAACACCGGCATCTCCGCATCATGACCTCTATTTATAAAGCCCAGGATCCCATATGCTTTATTAACTGCTTTGCTAATCTGTCCTGCCACCTTCAAAGATTCGTGCACAAACACCCCCAGGTCTCTCTGTTCTTGCACCTCCTTTAAAATTGTACCATTCAGCTTGTATTGTCTCTCCTCATTCTTCCTACCAAAATGTATCACCTCACACTTTTCTGCACTGAATTTTATCTGCCATGTGTCCACCCATTCCACCAGCCTGTCTATGCCCTCTTGAAGTCTATTACTATCTTCCTCACTGGTTACTGCACTTCCAAATTTCGTGTCATCTACAAATTTCAAAATTATGCCCTGCACCCCCAAGCCCAAGACATTAATGTATATCAAAAACAGCAGTGGTCCGAGTACTGAACCTAGTACTTGGCGGAATCACCAGAGAAACTTTTACTTCCACCTGAGTGATGGGTTCTCCAAGAGTTCAGATACTTTGTTGTAAATTCTGTGGACAGAATTTAAAGAAATATATGTTGTTTATGGGTGATATTTTATAATTACAACACGAGAAAAATCAGGAATAAGAAAAGGCCATTCAAGCCATAGAAACACACCACTCTTCCTTTCAAGCCTGAAAAGTCCAGATTTCACTAGTCTTTCCTCATAATCAACCCTCTGATGCTCTGGGGCTCTTCTCCGAACAGCGTTACAGGGCAAAGGGTAGCAAATTTGACAAGCTTACAAGGTGCTTTTACATTGACTGTTTAATTCAGGTCACAGGAAAGTAGCTTCTGTACATAGCTTCTGCACATTCAGAATGACAGAACTGATTCCCTCATCCCAGCAGCAGAATCGTATACCTTTACAATTCAAGTTAAACAAGCTCCACGTGTGAAAGTGCCTACACGTAGGGGTTGATTTTAACCCCCAGCGGGTTTCAGACTGGTGGGGCGAGTGCAAGCACTTGTAGGTCTAAGTGTACTTTAACTCCTGGCTTCAGTTGCATGCAGCCAGTCAGCTGCCTGTCCAAAATGAGCAGAAAGTGTCAGCTGGCCGGCGAGTGGAAGTTTGGGCAACCAGAGCCCACTAGCTAGCACCATTTGTCCACAAACTGTCAATTCTACTTAGTGTAAGAGAAAAGTTCCATCAGGATTGGCTTAGTTGTCAACCATTTCCTCAGCACTGGCACACAATTCGATACCATGACTGTGGTGGGAGCCATTTCCTCTATCTCAATCTGTTCACTGAATCCACTTACTTGGGCCTCTTCCTGACTCTTTTTCCCACTAGCATCCTCCTCCTCCTGCACAGCATTAACAATTTCCATGTAAGTCAGCAATTTGGACATCAGGACATCCTTATCAACACCAACAATGGATTCAAAACTCATGTCTGTTGGCAATCAGAACAGAGAACTCATTCGTTCAAAGAGGTTTGCTGCTTCAGTGTCAGTCATTGGTGCCTTTGTGGGATCCTCAATTGTGTTGGATGCAGCTGCTTCCTCTGCTGGTGAGATGAATTTACACTGACAAAAGCAGCTGGCAATAGATTCTGCTTTTAGATGCAAGCCCCACATTTGTCAACTATCAAGGCAACTTTGTTTCTTGCAATGCCAAGCTTCAAAAAAAAGAGCAATAGTCATGCATGCCTTTCTATTGTTTCTTTGTTACAGGGAGAGCAACACCACCTGAAAAAAAGTGTTTTTTTTTTTAATTCTCAATCACCAGCAGCTTGCTTTCCCCACCAGTCATGCCAAAAAGAGGAAATAGGGCAGCAATAAAAGGATTTAAACTAGTAAGGTGGGGGGCCGATGACAAAACAGACCAAAAAGTTTTATCACACTTTTTGTGACAAGCCAAATGTACTTCACGTGTATATTTCATTAATAAACATCTACCACTATTCAGTAACCAAGGACGTAAAGCACTCAAAACGATCACAGCAATCGCACACTGCTTTTCATCTTAACATTTTACCAACAAACACACAAAAGGGTTAAAGTACACAAGCATATGCCATGCAAATATGAGTACAGTTACCACTGCTTATAGCGAGTGCATTGGTACTAACGCGATTTGCCCACTATACATGGTGGTCGGTTTAATAGAGTAGCGCTATTGCTATTGAACAAGACTATAGCAAATCACTAGTGAATAAACTAAACAAGACTGTATGCAGTGTAACTAGCTTTATTTAAACAAGTCGTAACCCCACACAAGGTAATTGGACCTTAACGAGGTGCTATTTACTTATTCAATGTTTGTTATTGCAGTCACATAGAACGAGCTGTAACCAGATACCAGTTAGAGGTGATTAAGCATACAGTGAAATTGCACCTTAATGAGTAAACACCTGTTTCTGCCCGAAATACACGGAGCACTTAACACGCTGTAAATGACTATAATGGAAATGGTTAGTGTTTTTTTAGCCACTTTAAGTGTGGACAGTTTCATTGGTGTATTGAGAGTACATGCCCAAACAACGGTGTCTTTTACTCATTTTGCACTTAGTCACATCTTTATTCCCAATGACATTCTCCATAGCCATGTTCATCTAAACAATCTTATATTTCTGATATGTTCTTATATATCTAAATTAGATATATAATAAAACTGTTGGACTATAACCTGGTGTTGTGCGACTTCTCATTTTTATCTAAATTAGAAGGTAAGAACATAAGACGTAGGAGCAGGAGTAGGCCATTTGGCCCCTCGAGCCTGCTCCACCATTCAATAAGATCATGGCTGATCTGGTCTTGGCCTCAACTCCACTTTCCTGCCCGCTCCCCACAACCCTTGACTCCCTTATCGTTCAAAAATCTGTCTATTTCCACCTTAAATATATTCAATGACCCAGCCTCCACAGTTCTCTGGGGTAGAGAATTACAAAGATTCACGACCCTCTGAGAAGAAATTCCTCCTCATCTCCGTTTTAAATGGGCGACCCCTTATTCTGAAACTATGCCCCCTAGTTCTCGATTCCCCCATGAGGGGAAACATCCTCTCTGCATCTACTCTGTCAAGCCCCTTCAGAATCTTATACGTTTCAATAAGATCACCTCTCATTCTTCTAAACTCCAATGAGCATAGGCCCAACCTGCTCAACCTTTCTTCATAAGACAACCCCATCATCTCAGGAATCAACCTAGTGAACCTTCTCTGAACTGCCTCCAATGCAAGTATATCCCTCCTTAAATAAGGAGACCAAAACTGTATGCAGTACTCCAGGTGCGGTCTCACCAGCACCCTGTACAGTTGTAGCAAGACTTCCCTACTTTTATACTCCATCCCCCTTGCAATAAAGGCCAACATTCCATTTGCCTTCCTAATTACTTGCTGTACCTGCATGCTAACTTTTTGTGTTTCATGTACAAGGACCCCCAGATCCCTCTGTACTGCAGCATTTTGTAGTCTCTCTCCATTTTAATAATAATTTGCTTTTTTATTTTTCCCACCAAAGTGGATAACCTCACATTTTCCCACTTTATACTCCATCTGCCAAATTTTTGCCTACCCACTTAACCTATCTATATCCATTTGCAGATTCTTTGTGTCCTCCTCACAACTTGCTTTCCCACCTATCTTTGTATCATCAGCAAATTTGGCTACATTACATGGAAACATAGAAGATAGGAGCAGGAGTAGGCCATTCGGCCCCTCGAGCCTGTTCCGCCATTTAATGAGATCATGGCTGATCATCCAAATTCAGTACCCTGTTCCTGCTTTCTCTCCATATCCCTTGATCCCTTTAGCCTTAAGAAATATATCGAACTCCTTCTTGAATATATTTAATGAATTGGCCTCAACTGCCTTCTGTGGTAGAGAATTCCACAGGTTCACCACTCTCTAGGTGAAGAAATTCCTCCTCATCTCAGTCCTAAATGGCTTACCCCTTATCCTTAGACTGTGACCCCTGGTTCTGGACTTCCCCGCCATCGGGAACATCCTTCCTGCATCTAGTCTGTCTAGTCCTGTTAGAATTTTGTAAGTTTCAATGAGATCCCCTCTCATTCTTCTAAACTCTAGCGGATATAAGCCTAATCGACCCAATCTCTCTTCATACGTCATTCCTGCCATCCCAGGTATCAGTCTGGTGAATCTTCGCTGCACTCCCTCCATGTTGACTTTGTCCAATCCTGTCACTGTTTTCCAAATGCTCTGCTATTACATCTTTTATAATGGACTTACACTCGGTCCCTTCATCCAAGTCATTAATATAGATTGTAAACAGCTGAGGCCCCAGCACTGATCGCTGTGGCACCCCACTAGTTACAGTTTGCCAACCTGAAAATGACCCATTTATCCCGACTCTGTTTTCTGTTAGTTAGCCAATCCTCTATCCATGCTAATATATTACCCCCAACACCATGAGCTCTTATCTTGTGCAGTCACCTTTAATGTGGCACCTTATCAAATGCCTTCTGGAAATACACTACATCTACTGGTTCCCCTTTATCCACCCTACTCGTTACATCCTCAAAGAATTCTAGCAAATTTGTTAAACATGATTTCCCTTTCATAAAACCATGCTGACTCTGCTTGATTGTATTATGATTTTCTAAATGTCCTGCTACTAATCCCTTAATAATGGACTCCAGCATTTTCCCAATGACAAATGTTAGGCTAACTGGTCTATAGTTTCCTGCTTTCTGTCTCCTTCCTTTCTTGAATAGGGGTGTTACATTTGCGGTTTTCCAATCCGCTGGGACCTCTCTAGAATCCAGGGAATTTGGTAGATTACAACCAATGCATCCACTATCTCTGCAGCCACTTCTTTTAAGACCCTAGGATGCAGGCTATCAGGTCTAAGGGACTTGTCCACCTTTAGTCCCATAAGTTTGCCTAGTACTTTTTCTCCAGTAATAGTGATTATTTTAAGTTCCCCCCTCCCTATAGCCCCTTGATTATCTATTATTACTGGGATGCTTTTAGTGTCTTCTACCATGAAGACCGATACAAAATATTTGTTCAAAGTCGCTGCCATTTCCCTGTTTCCCATTATTAATTCCCCAGTCTCTAAGGGACCAATGTTTACTTTAGTTACTCCCTTTTTTTAAAAATTCGTTTATGGGATGTTGCCATCGCTGGCAAGGCCACCATTTATTGCCCATCCCTAATTGCCCTCAAGAAGGTGGTGGTGAGCCGCCTTCTTGAATCGCTGCAGTCTGTGTGGTGAAGGTACTCCCACAGTGCTGTTAGGGAGGGAGTTCCAGGACTTTGACCCAGCGACGATGAAGGATCGGCGATATACTTCTAAGTCAGGATGGTGTGGGACTTGGAGGAGAAAGAGGCCTGCTGCCCTTGTCCTTCTGGGTGGAAGAGGTTGCGGGTTTGGGAGGTGCTGCCGAAGAAGCCTTGGTGAGTTGCTGCAGTGCATCTTGTAGATGGTACACACTGCAGCCACGGTGTGCCGGTGGTGGAGGGAGTGAATGTTTAAGGTAGTGAAGCGGATGGTGTCGAGCTTCTCGAGTGTTGTTGGAGCTGCACTCATCCAAGCAAGTGGAAGGTATTCCATCACACTCCTTACTTGTGCCTTGTAGATGGTGGAAAGGCTTTGGGGAGTCAGGAGGTGAGACACTCGCCGGAGAATACCTAGCCTCTGACCTGCTCTTGTTGCTACAGTATTTATGTGGCTGGTCCAGTTAAGTTTCTGGTCAATGGTGACCCCAAGGATGTTGATTGTGGGGGATTCAGTGATGGTAATGCCGTTGAATGTCAAGGGGAGGTGGTTAGACTCTCGCTTGTTGGAGATAGTCATTGCCTGGCACTTCTGTGGCACGAATGTTACCTGCCACTTATCAGCCCAAGCCTGAACGTTGTCCAGGTCTTGTTGCATGCGGGCATGGACTGCTTCATTATCTGTGGAGTTGCGAATGGCGCTGAACACTGTGCAGTCATCAGCGAACATCCCCATTTCTGACCTTACATTGATGAAGCAGCTGAAGATGTTGGGCCTAGGACACTGCCCTGAGGAACTCCTGCAGCGATGACCTGGGGCTGTGATGATTAACCTTCAACTACCACAACCATCTTCCTTTGTGCTAGGTATGACTCCAGCCAGTGGAGCATTTTCCCCGATTCCCATTGACTTCAGTTTTATTAGGGCGCCTTGATGCCACACTCGGTCAAATGCTGCCTTGATGTCAAGGGCAGTCACTCTCACTCACCTCTGGAATTCAGCTCCTTTGTCCATGTTTGGACCAAGGCTGTAATGAGGTTGGGAGCTGAGTGGTCTTGGCGGATCCCAAACTGGGCATCAGTGAGCAGGTTTTTGGTGAGTAAGTGCCGCTTGATAGCACTGTCAATGACACCTTCCATCACTTTGCTGATGATTGAGAGTAGACTGATGGGGCGGTAATTGGCCGGGTTGGATTTGTCCTGCTTTTTGTGGACAGGACATACCTGGGCAGTTTTCCACATTGTCGGATAGATGCCAGTGTAGTAGCTGTACTGGAACAGCTTGGCTAGAGGCACGGCTAGTTCTGGAGCACAAGTCTTCAGCACAATAGCCGGCAGCATGATAGCCAGGATGTTGTAGGGGCCCATAGCCTTTGCTGTATCCAGCACGCTCAACTGTCTCTTGATATCACGTGGAGTGAATCGAATTGGCTGAAGACTGGCTTCTGTGATGGTGGGGACCTCAGGAGTAGGCTGATATGGATCTTCCACTTGGCACTTCTGGCTGAAGATGGTTGCAAACGCTTCAGCCTGGTCTTTTGCACACACGTGCTGGGCTCCACCATCATTGAGCATGGGGATATTCATGGAGCCTCCTCCTCCCGTTAATTGTTTAATGGTCCACCACCAGGACTGCAGAGCTTTGATCTGATCCGTTGATTGTGGGATCGCTTAACTCTGTCTATAGCATGCTGCTTCCGCTTTTTAGCATGCATGTAGTCCTGTGTTGCAGCTTCCCCAATTTGGCACCTCATTTTTAGGTACGCCTGGTGCTGCTCCTGGCATGCTCTTCTACATTCCTTATTGAATCAGGGTTGGTCCCCTGGCTTGATGGTAATGGTAGAGTGAGGGATATGCCGGGCCATGAGGTTACAGATTGTGGTGGAATACAGTTCTGCTGCTGCTGCTGATGGCCCACAGCGCCTCATGGATGCCCAGTTTTGAGCTGCTAGATCTGTTCTGAATCTATCCCATTTAGCACGGTGGTAGTGCCACACAACACGATGGAGGGTGTCCTCAGTGTGAAGACGGGACTTCATCTCCACAATGACTGTGCGGTGGTCACGGTCATGGACAGATGCATCTGCAACAGGTAGATTGGAGAGGACGAGGTCAAGTAGGTTTTTCCCTCATGTTGGTTCTCTCACCACCTGTCGCAGGCCCAGACTGGCAGTTATGCCCTTCAGGACTCGGCCAGCTCGGTCAGTAGTGGTGCTACCGAGCCACTCTTGGTGATGGACATTGAAGTCCCCCACCCAGAGTACATTCTGTGCCCTTGCTACTCTCAGTGCTTCTTCCAAGTGGTGTTCAACATGGAGGAGTACCGATTCATCAGCTGAGGGAGGGCGGTAGGTGGTAATCAGCAGGAGGTTTTCTTGCCTATGCTTGACTTGAAGCCATGAGACTTCATGGGGTCCGGAGTCAATGTTGAGGACTCCCAGGGCCACTCCTTCCCAACTGTATACCACTGTATTGTGGGTATGATTCTGTGAGTATGAGTATGTCAGGCTGTTGCTTGACTAGTCTGTGGGACAGCTATCCCAATTTTGGCACAAGTCCCCAGATGGTGGTGAGGAGGACTTTGCAGGGTCGACTGGGCTGGGTGTGCTGTTGCCGTGGCCGAGGTCGATGCCGGGTGGTCCGTCCAGTTTCATTCTTATTATGTTTCGTAGCGGTTAGTTACAACTGAGTGACTTACTAGGCCATTTCAGAGGGCAGTTAAGAGTCAACCACTTTGCTCTGGGTCTATCGTCACATATAGGCCAGACCAGGTAAGGACGGCAGATTTCCTTCCCTAAAGGACATGAATGAATGTCCTTTAAGGACATTATTCTTCCTTTTTATATACCTGTAGAAGCTCTTACTGTCTGTTTTTATATTTCTTGCTAGCTTACTCTCATGATCGATTTTCTCTCTATTATTTTTTTAGTCGTCCTTTGCTGGTTTCTAAAAATTTCCCAATCCTCTAGCCTACCACTAATCTTCACATCATTGTATGCCTTCGTTTTCAATTTGATACCATCCTTAACTTCCTTAGTTAGCCACGGATGGTTCATTCTTCTCTTAGAGTCTTTCTTTCTCACTGGAATATACCTTTGCTGAGAGTTATGAAATATCTCCTTAAATGTCTGCCACTGCTTATCTACCGTCTTACCCGTTAATCTATTTTCCCAGTCCACTTTAGCCAACTCTGTCTTCATACCTTTATAATTGCCTTTATTTAAGTTCAGGACACTAGTTTGAGACCCAAGTTTCACACCCTCAAACTGAATTTGAAATTCTAACATGCTATGATCACTCTTCCCTAGAGAATCTTTTACTATGAGATTAATGAATCCTATCTCATTACACATTACCAGATCTAAAATAGCCTGCTCCCTGGTTGGTTCCACAACGTATTGTTCTAAGAAACCATCCCGAATAAACTCTATGAACTCTTCCTCAAGGCTATCTTTGCCAATTTGATTTGTCCAATCTATATGAAGATTATCGCCCATGATTATAGCAGTACCTTTCTTACAAGCCTCCATTATTTCTTGATTTATACTCTGTCCTACAGTGTAGCTACTGTTAGGGGGCCGATAGACTACTCCCACCAGTGACTTCTTTCCCTTATTATTTCTTATCTCCACCCAAACTGATTCTACATCTTGATCTTCTGAGCCAATATCATTTCTCACCACTGCACTGATCTCATCCTTTATTAACAGAGCTACCCCACCTCCTTTTCCTTTCTGCCTATCCTTCCGAAATGTCAAATACCCCTGAATATTCAGTTCCCAGCCTTGGTCACCTTGCAACCACGTCTCTGTAATGGCTATCAGACCATACCCATTTATTTCTATTTGTTCCGTCAACTCATCTATCTTGTTACAAATGCTGCATGCATTCAGATAAAGAGCTTTTAATTTTGTCTTTTTACCATTTTTCCCTACTCGGACTCTACTTTCTGATGCTCTAGGTTTATATGCTCTGTCCCTTCCCGTCACACTCTGGTTATCATTATCCCTATTGCTACCCTGCACTATTGCCTTCTCCTTTCACTTTGACTTTTTTAATTTCCCCTCACCTGAACCCTCCTCCCCACTATTTAGATATATGCATGGGCGCGATCTTGCCAGCCCTGGGGAGGCGGGTATGGAGGTGGGACTGCCGGGAAAATGGCAGAATCTGGGGTCGGGTGCCCATCCCGCCCCCAACCCCCCTCCGTGCCATCTTGCCAGGAGGCGGGTAGTCGACCAGCGCCAGGTCCCGTCTGCTTGGAGGCGGGAAGGGGATTACAGCCACTTAACTGCCTGTTAACAGGTAGTTAACAGGCAGATAAGAGGATTATCCCCATTTTACCCACACAAGTGCGGGTTTCCCGAAGGCTGCGAACCCCGCCAGGGTCACTGAGGTGAGCAGTGGGTCTGCGGGGGTCGGAGGGGTGCAGAAGTGCGCTGTGGAGGTAAGTGATGGGTGCAAGTGTGGAGAGGCAAGTATGTGAGGTGAGTGGTAAGTGAAAGAAAATGTTTACTTCCCTTTGTTTCTTCCTGCAGGCTTCAATCGTTGGGGATGCGAAGAGTCTCGCATCTCTGCGGCAGAGATGACAGATGGCTGCTGCATTCTCCAATGCAACAACCATCTAATTTCTGCTAAAGAAAGAGGTTTGATGAGTCTTGAATTCAAGAACTCATCAAACTACAGAGAATGTCAGTGTTTGACAGCTTCACAGAGCTGGGTGGGCTTAACAAGGTCAAGCAAGGGAAAATAGCGTGGGTTGGCCAGAAGTCGATGGAGGCGGGACTAAAACCTGACAAGTGGGAGTCCCGCCTCCAAAAGCTCCCATTGGCAAAATCCAGCCCATGATGTTCAATCTTCAATACCTAAAGCTACTATAGTGAACACCACTTCAGGCCTCTGACCATTCATAAAAATATCTATTTACATAAATCACGGGCCAGAAATTCGGCTGTTGTCGGGTGTGTACGCACTGTGTACTCACCCGTAAGGCCACCTGAAGTGCCGGTTTCACGCATGCACTGCGCATGCGCGGGAAACCGAAACTTCCGTTCCCCTGAAGGGAGGGGTTCAGAAGTCGAATGCGTGCGCAGTAGAGGCAGTGCACACGCAGCGAACTTCGTTTTTTTTTTCAGGTTTCTCCAGGAGGGTAAGTATGGAGAAGCTGCGCTTTTAAAAAGGAGGCGCAAGGCCTGTTTGTAACAAGGTAAGTGGTTAATTAATTACAATTTAAACATTTTTTCAACAGGTTTATCTTTTTTAGATACTTTAAAGAAAGAAGGTAAGTTTATTTTTAGCACCATTAAAAGTATAATTAATTTTTTCAAAAATTAAATTTTTGTTTAAAGTAGTTAATTTATGTAACTTAGTTATTTTAAAAATGTAATTTTTTAAAAATTATTTAAAGTTTAAGTGTGGTTTTGGGGCCGATCTCTATTCATAGTTTTGACAGGTCTTCCTGTCAAATCTATGAATGAAAATGCCCTGCTCCGATTGGCTCTCCGTGGCGCATGTGATCCATGGGGACGCTTTGAACCAACGGCTCCCCTGGGATACGCAAGCACTGCGCGCCGGCAGCTGCAGGAGGCCCAGGAGCCGAAGTCCTCGTGGGCCCGAAGCTCAACGGCAGGCGCGGTAGGCAAGTACGCGCGCGATGCTTGCACCCGCAGGAAGCCGGAGAACCGAATTTCTGGCCCCACCTTGAAGGATGCCATTATACAAACATATCTTAAAAATCCTGTCAATTTAACTTTTTATATCAAATTTCATACCTGCACTCTGATCACAGTGTTAAATATTAGTAAAGATAGCATATCAGATAGATAACTTCCTCTCAAGGACTTCAATGCTTTCAGCCATTAAACCAGTGAAAATAAATCTCTTGCTGTTTTAGTTTTACTGCTGGTTCATCATTCCTGCTGGTGCATTTCCAGTGTTGTCTGCACTATGGCATCAATATGTACTGGAAGAAATTGAACAAATTAACCATTTAGAGTATCTGACACTGGCCTTTTGAGTGCTTGATGCTTATACGGGGTACTCAAGTGTAAAAAAATGTGTTTAATTCCCCAGCACTGGTATAACTCACTTTGACAATGGCATAAAAAAATCACCAAGAGGAAGGGGAAAAAAACTTTTGCTGCAGTTCCCCCTACTCACTGACCATGGATATCACTATACAGTAACACTGCTGACTAGCTGCAAATAGCTACAACAAGAAAAAAAATTACAGGTGGGGGGAAAGGATAACAAAAATAAAATAATGCGGTAAAATAATACTAATTAAATTATAAAATAAGGGCATAGATTTAAAAAGGGGGAGTCCATTAAATATTTTTGAGCACTGGAAAAAAGAACAAAGGGCTGGATTTTCATTGACCCGTGGAGGCGGGTTTGGAGGCGTGTGGGGGGTTAAAATTGCAAGAACTGGCGGGCGGGCACAAGTCCGCCTCCATCCCGCCTCCACGCAATTTTCATTAAATCGTGTCTGCTGGTCCCGACTCCGTCCCGCCTCTAGGAGGCGGGATAGGCTGTTAAGGCCCTTAACAAGCACGAAATTGCTTCTATAATGCCATTTTGAAAGGCCTTTGTGATTTTAACCCTTTTTCTACGTGAAGCACGCCTGTTCTGAACCACGAATGTGAAACCTGGGGAGCACATTTGGCTGGCTGGCTATGGATAGCTATATGGATGGATGGAGAGGAGACATATCTGGGAGTGGTGGTGTAAAAATATCTGGGCGCAGACTTAGTACTGCTGCTGCTCATTTTGCAGGTCCTCTCACAGCAAAGGCCAGGCAGTGTTTGAAGACCTTCAATGCAGCAGCAATGATGACATCATCAGAGGCGACTTTCAGACTGAAAACACTAATTGGTTCATGGGTTCCCACATGCTGGAACTCAGTTGCCCAATTAGGTGAAAATTGCATCAATCTTCCACATCCAATTGCAGTCGGGTGGATAACACGAAAAGTGGATAACACGACCCCAACCCGCCCCAGTATCAAAATCCAGCCCAAAGTGTCTGGCTTTGCAGCACGTCTTTTATACTGTGTGGGGGAGTCACATGTATGATGTTATGATATCACAGATGTCACAGCATCTTAAAAGGGATATTGTCTTTAGCAATTTTCTTTATTAACATCGAGAGCCAGGTCGACTCCTGTGATGTGTGGAGCATTCAACGAATAAAACAAAATGTCCATTTAGGGAGAAGGTGTTGTAAGAAGCAAAAAAAAAATACACTAAGACAGGAGATCTTCTGCATTAATACAAGTGGTCTTATGTGGTTGGAGTTAAAAAAAAAACATTGTTGGAGTAAAGTATAGGGAGGTTTTCTCGACTACTGACCTAGAACGTACTTAATACCAGGTGCCAAAAATTTGGAAATTTGCTCTATTCTCCAGCTTTGATGTTTCTTACCTGGATAAGAACCTGCAAAAATACTGCATACTCAAGACTTGAGTCTACTTTTGCTTCTTTCTCTTCTTAATGAAAGTATTCAGCAAAAAATCAACACATTTCTTGCAGAACCCACAAATTACCAATATTGGGATCTTTGGCACTATAAATACTGTAAAACTAAAAATGTTCATATCAGTATTTCACTAACATCTCAAATGCAAAATCTTCATGTAAATTAATCTTCACTCTAATAGGTGGTGCCTTTTCAATACAAAAAGTTGGCAATACCATTCAGTTAGTGGTGGGTTTCATATACCTGCTATATTCGGCTATTGTTTATTATGTTGGTCTTGCTGCGTTGACCTGCCATTGTGCTGAATGGCACGTCAGAGGTGTTCCCCATCATTAACATTTCCCAGATACACTATGCAATAAGAACTTGCAATTATATAGTACTTTTCATGTCCTCAAGATGTTAATGCGCTTCACAATCAATTAAATATTTCTGAAGTGCAGTCACTGTTGTGACATCGCAAATGCACCGGCCAACTTGCACACAGTAGGGTCCCACAATCACCAGTGACGTAAATGACCAAAGTTAATCTGCTTTTAATGTCAGTAAATCCAAAGGCAAATGTGGGCAACCAGAAACACTAAAAGGAAAGGAAAAAAAGGATCTACATTTATATAGCAGCTTTCACATCCTCAGGACATCCCAAAGCATTTCACAGACAAAAGTACTATTTCCAGTACTAATCCAATCATCGACGTTATAATCCAACACTATACATGCCATCACTATTACAATCCTCAACAAGGATTTGAAATTGTTACATTATTGAGGTGGAGCTACTGCTACATTTGCACCTAAACTGAAAAGTTAACATAGGCACAATGTGTGGTTTTAAAAATTAATAAAAAATTGCACTTAAATTTATATAACAGCACAGTTCACAAATTTTTGTCATACTCTTGTGACAGATTAATATTGCTACAGCAACATTTAGAGGTTCAGCTATTGGCCTATGGCTTTACTAAGCTTGGACATAACTGATGGCATTGTAACAACCAAGTCTGTAATTAGCTTAGAATTGCTATCATCGGATATGTTGAAAGCCAACTCCTAAAATAACTTGGAAATAATCTTACTTTTGATAATATGTAAGCCTGGACTTGGCTTAAAATATCATGGATGTATGATATTGAACAAAAAAAGCTGCAGATAATCTGCTATTAGATTATGCTGAACTCAAAGCTGTTTTCCTAGAATAGCAAACCTGCAGAAACAATAGCGATTTCTCCCTTTAAAAACTGAGCATTATTTTGCAGTGCAGTAGGTGAACTATAGAACAGGCTGATTTCAGGCAGTGTCAGCATCTAACATTAGAATCATAGAATTGTTACAGCACAGGAGGCAGCCATTTGGCCCATCGAGCCCGTGCTGGCTCTCTGCAAGGGCACTTCAGCTAGTCCCACTCACCCGCCCTTTCCCGGTAGCCCTGCAATTTTTTTTTCCTTCAGGTACTTATCCAATTCCCTTTTGAAAACCATGATTGAATCTGCCTCCACCACCCTCTCAGGCAGTGCATTCCAGATCCTAACCGCTCGCTGCGTAACAAAAGTTTTTCCTCATGTCGCCTTTGGTTCTTCTGCCAATCACCTTAAATCTGTGTCCTCTGGTTCTTAACCCTTCTGCCAACGGGAACAGTTTCTCTCTATCTACCCTGTCTAGACCCCTCATGATTTTGAACACCTCTATCAAATCTCCCCTCAACCTTCTCTGCTCTAAGGAGAACAACCCCAGCTTCTCTAGTCCATCCAAGTAACTGAAGTCTCTCATCCTGGGAACCATTCTTGTAAATCTTTTCTGCACCCTCTCTAAGGCCTTCACATCCTTCCATTGATTTAAATCAATGCACTGAGTTATTGGGAGTGTTTTTTGGAGGTTTGTTACCATCTTCAGTTATTATACTGTGGCAAAAATCAATAAATGTTAACAATTCTAGAAGTTTGGCATGTGCTAACATTGTCTATTCAGACAGCTTTTGTGCAACATTAGTGACAATAAAATGCTGTAGTCCTCAAGCCAAATATCAAATAGGCCACAAAATTCAAATGACTTCCAAAGGAACAGACTGCAGTTGCTGTTTTATCCTCATGTACAAAGTTCACATTAAGGAACTGTTCTTAAAAATAGTTTAATGATAACAACATCCTGTTGTCGTTCCAGCATCCTACACAGGCCACTTGTAGGCAAGAGTTTCTACAATGAAGGCCAAAATAACCCTGAACTCCAAATTTTAGAGATGATTTAAAAAAAAGACATACACAATCCTAGGTAACTGTCCAACTCAATGGATTGCTGTGTTGAATAATCTTGAAAAAAGGAATGTGACACAAATTTATGCTGCTGTTCCCAGCCCTTTCCTGACTTTCTTTTCCACATTTTTGTCCTTTTATTTTAAGACAACTACTCCATCAAGCCTCATCGTTTCAAGCCTTCTATTGAAACTTGCATCCATTTCTCAAACTCTAAACAAATTCTGCTCTTCAGTTTCTCGGCTCTAGACTCATTTACAATCTGAGCCAATTACTCTATTCCATTTGCATACTCCTGAGGCACAGCTAAAACCTATCCTTTTCCCAACAGCCAGGAAACCAGAATCAACGTGGTCACTCACTGTGGTCCTTGGTGACATGGGACACACTCACAAGCATCTCAGCAATTTACGGCATTTATATTTCAGAACCGCTTCAATAGCGCCTCAGGGATCCAGTCTCATGGAAATCACTGCAGCATCTCACCAAGGCTACTTGGACAGCATCTCCCCTCCCCTGCGACCTATACCACCAAGAAGAATAACATCAGCAATGTTCTGGGAACACTCTCACCAAGTTCCTTCTAAGTCACACAGCATCCTGACTTGAAAATACACCACCAGCCTTTCGTCATTGCTAGGTCAGTATTCTGGAATTCCCTACCAAACACCATTTTGGGAGCACCATCACCACAAGGACTGCAGTGGTTCAAGGAGATAGCCCACCACCACCACCTTCTCAGGACAACTAGGGATGGGAAATAAATGCCGGCCTTTCAAATGATGCCCACATCCCAAGAACAACACCTGGAGCAGCACAAGGAAAGCTGGTCCCTGGTTTTGAGAATATGGAGGTGTATTTTCAGTAGTGTCTTTTCATGGATTCCCTTTCTCCCCCATTGAAATAAGGTCCTCAGATATTGATAGGCTTCCAAATTATTGGGGTTTCTCCTCCACAACAGTACAAACTTAAACAGCTTACTGGAACTTTTTCCTCAATTAACTGATAATATTCCAGTGTTATTGTCCCCTTAGATAAAAGGTGCTTGATGTCGGTAACCTTATTATTAGCTTAATCAAAAATGTTTTGTACCAAAGCACATATTCACATACCAGCTCAATCTAAGCAAAAAAAAGACAGGTTTTGTAAAAAAAAAGTTTTACTTTTTTAAAAAAATACAGTATAAAAGAGAAACTTGACGGTGAATTGCTTACAATGGTCCAAAAATGGGAAAGAGAGAAACATGTTATGCTTAGATTAGAAATTTTCTACAAAAAAAGTGAATGGGAAATGATTTGGTACATTTGAATTAGGTAAGAATTTAGATTGTCAATTGTTTATAATTAAACTGTAAAATGCCCATTTTAAATTAACTACTAAGGCAATGCATTTATTTCATTCTTTACACAGTTTTAAAGGACTAGTTTAGAGTTATTTTCACCAACATAAAATACTTGTAAATTTGAAATTCTTAAATTTGTTCTTGTTGATGGAAGCCATTCACAAATAGTAAATAAATAAATTTTGCTGTGGAACCATTTCATTGCTTGTTTTCAGCAGGTTTATATCTGTTTATAAAGGCATTTCTGGGGCTAATAATGACCAGTAATTACCACTGCGCTTTGGACACAGTGAACTTGAGCCATTTTAAATATTCAGCATACAGTAGATAATGCACTGGGAACATGCTGCCAGCCATCATAAAGGATTGCTGGTCATTCTTAAAGGGGAATACTATAAAAATTTCAAAAGCCAAGCTAAAGTGCAGAAGCAGATGAAGTACAACTCCAAGAGCTTTTCTGCCTACACACCAAAACAAACAAGTACCTTGCTCTATACCCAAGAAACATAATTTTATTTGGGTAAATTTTCAGGTTATGTCATCCATTTTGAAAAAGGGATCCCACTTTAAAAAAGGGAAAACTAAACATTATTGAAGGAACTTCCATTGCAGTGCCTGTTTGAAATATGTGCTTAGAATCTAGAGTGCTGATCACGTGCTCCAGGCAAACTACGAGGCTTCCCTCCAATTTAATTTAAATTCAGACAAGGATAGTTCTCCTGGTGTCCTGGGCAACATTTATTCCTCAACCAACAGCACTAAAAATAGATTATCTGGTCATGTATCTCAATGCTGTTTATGGGACCATGCTGTGTGAAAATTGGCTGCTGCAATTGCCTACATTACAACAGTGACTACACTTTAAAGGTACTTCATTGGCTGTGAAGTGCTTTGGGAAGCCCTGAAGATGTGCAAGGCACTATATAAATGCAAGTTCTTTCTCTTAATGAGTCTCTTAGTACTAAAGAATTTTTGGGGTACACAGTCATATCCACAGTAAATTGGGGGCTGAACAGACCTCAAGTCCCAATAATGTGAGTGGGGTACCCAAAGCACAGCAGCATCATCAGTGCCTACATTTGTTCTCATTCCCCTGTTTTGGTTCCCCCCACACCAAACACCATCTGCATTATGAAACTAGCTGCTGAAAAGTATGCACGTGTTTTCTGGCAACTCTTCGATTTTCTCGACCACTTTAGAGAAGCATCTGGCCTCTAGTTGTACCTTTGCAACAGTAATTTGACTCTTGGAGGGCTTTTGTCTACTTTTATGAAATCAAGAAAAACATTTTATCAATATTAATAACCACAATCTATTTTTTTTAATCCTGCACCACGCACCTTACTCAGTGTGTATAACAACAAATTGTAGCTTGTTCCAAGGTATTTACTACCTTTCAAGGCACTTGGCAATAGAGTAAATCTTTACAAGTTCAAAGATATTCACTTGTTCAAGATTATTGTACAACTAGCCACAATTGTGAAATGTAGCTACATATAAGTAATACAGGGTTAAGAGTCACAGAGCATATGTTGTTCTCCTTAGAGCAGAGAAGGTTAAGGGGAGATTTGAGATGTTCAAAATTAGAGATGTTCAAAATCATGAAGGATTTCGAAGGAGAAACTGTTTCCAGTGGCAGAAGGGTCGGTAACCAAAGGACACAGATTTAAGGTGATTGGCAAAAGAACCAGAGGTGATGTGAGGAAAACATTTTTTACACGGCGAGTTATGATTTGGAATGCACTGCCTGAAAGGATGGTGGGAGCAGATTCAATAAAATTTCAAAGAATTTGCTGGGCGATGGGAAGAGGGACTAATTGGATAGCTCTTTCAAAGAGCCGGCACAGGCACGATGAGCTGACTGGCCTCCTTCTGTGCTGTATCATTCTATGACTCTATGATTCTATATTGGATAGCTGATAGTGAATTAAAGGCTGCAATCCAATCGAGGATTTCAGATGATATTACAAAACATGAGAATGAAGCTTGAACTGTTTTGTCAGTTGAACATTGAGATTGGATCACTGCATGTAATGTGGAAAAATACACCAATAATTTTTATTTTATTGACGGCAACAGCTTTTGTATTTTGTGAGTTAATATAAATGACATAAAACCAATATTTTGAACAATGATTTATTAACTATCCTTCATATAACCTAAGGGATAACAAGGCAGTGACACATCAAAGCTGCTAAATTACAAAAGCTTTACCTTTGTGGTTTAGCAGTATCATTTGAATCCCTTGATGCATTACATCCTTGAAAAACATTAACTTTTTATTAAAAAAAGGGAATGTCTGTGCTCATCAATACATGAGAAGTCGCACAACACCAGGTTATAGTCCAACAGATTTATTTAATTTTACAAGCTTTCGGAGCAGTTCGCTCCTTCGTCAGGTAAGTTTAGCAGTGAGAGAATCTCCCAGAATTCACAATTTAAACACAGACAAAATATATTCAAATCTTTCCCTACATCAAAGAGCATAGCCAAGACAATGAGATGTGTCCCAGGGGGTCCAACGTGTCAAACCACCTGCTGGCTGCATATCCTGTCAATCTGTGTAGGTTCTTGTGTTAGCCTTTTTTAAAAAAAAACACCTGGGAAGACCGGCCATGATGTCAAGTCACGTTCTGTATCGTGACATGAACCCGATATCGCGATTGAGGCCATCCTCATGAGTGCGGAACTTGGCTATCAGTTTCTGCTCTATGATTTTGCGCTGTCGTGTATCTCGAAGGCCGCCTTGGAGAACGCTTACCCGCATATCCGAGGCTGAATGCCCCTGGCTGCTGAAGTGTTCCCCGACTGGGAGGCAACCCTCCTGCCTGGCGATTGTTGCGCGGTGTCCGTTCATACGTTGTCTCAGTGTCTGCATGGTCTCGCCGATGTACCATGCTCTGGAGCATCCTTTACTGCAACGTATCAGGTAGACAACGTTGGCCGAGTCACATGAGTATGTACCGTGTACCTGGTGGGTAGTGTCCTCACGTGTGATGATGGTATCTGTGTCCATGATTTGGCATGTCTTGCAGAGGTTGCCGTGGCAGGGTTGTGTGGTGTCTTGGTTGCTGTTCGCCTGAAAGATGGGTAATCTGCTGCGAACGATGGTACTTTTGAGGTTAGGCGGCTGCTTGAAGGCGAGTAGTGGAGGCGTGGGGATGGCCTTAGCAAGGTGTTCGTCGTCATCGATGACATGTTGAAGGCTGCGAAGAACATGGCGTAGTTTTTCCGCTCCGGGGAAGTACTGGACGACGTAGGGTACTCTGTTGGTTGTGTCCCGTGTTCGTCTTCTGAGGAGGTCTATGCGGTTTTTCGCTGTGGCCCGTCGGAACTGTCGATCGACGAGTCGAGCGTCATATCCCGTTCTTACGAGGGCGTCTTTCAGTGTCCGTAGGTGTCCATCGCGTTCCTCCTCGTCTGAGCAGATCCTGTGTATTCGCAGGGCTTGTCCATAGGGGATGGCTTCTTTAACGTGGTTAGGGTGGAAGCTGGAGAAGTGGAGCATCGTGAGGTTGTCCGTGGGCTTGCGGTAGAGTGAAGTGCTGAGGCGTCCGTCTTTGATGGAGATTCGTGTGTCCAAGAATGAAACCGATTCGGAGGAGTAGTCCATGGTGAGTTTGATGGTGGGATGGAACCTGTTGATGCTATCGTGTAGTCCTTTCAGTGATCCTTCGCCGTGGGTCCAAAGGAAGAAGATGTCGTCGATGTATCTGGTGTACAGCGTTGGTTGGAGGTCCTGTGCAGCGAAGAAGTCTTGCTCCAACTCTGGGACAACCTGTTAAGAGGTAGGTTGAAAATTTCTCTCACACGGGATACCCACAGCAAGCAGAGAGGAAACTCTTGTCCAATTTGTCTTGGGAAATTGCAAACACAGGTCACACAGCTAAAAGAACTGCACCACCAGATCTCCTTCCATGCAGAGATTTCAATTTTGACATTTTTCTCCCAACAATATGCATTATGACCAAGAGGAATGGACAGCAGACTCTTGTGATCAAACGTGTTTTGAAAGAAATATTTTTATCTTAGCACAGGTCACAAAAACAGCATAAGACAGTGTGCAAGAAACCGTGAAGGTTGAGCAGTTTATTAATCTCATGTGAGTCCTGTAATTTATTACTGCCATGAAATGTTCTCCTTCACACATTATTCTTTGTATACAGATTTCTTGACACATTATAAGTTTTGCAGTCTGTAACATTATACTACTCAGCAGATTTTTTTGGTTAGCAATAATAGCACAATGGGTTTGCCCACTTGACTTCAAAAAGATATGGACCTAAACAACCATTGATGAAGTAAATATTCAATCTCCAAAGTAAAATTTTAAATGATTATAGTGATATTATCTGTTAATATATAATAATACATTGTAAAATCGTTGATCAACCCAACAGTTATTTTCAATTTGGATTCTTCCTTTTTTCCTCCATTAATTATTTCATAACCATTGAGGAAATTTTGGTTAGACAAATCCTGTACTTACACAGTAAACACCAGGTTTTAAACAAGTGCAGAGGCAGGGAAAGAGGGGAGGGGAGGAAAGAATAAAAGGGAAGACAGGCAGGAAATTAAATGACAAAAGGGATAATGGTGCAAGATAAAAGAAGATGGTAATGGGACAAAAAGAAACAAAAGATGGGTCTAGAGGAAGTGTAAATGGGAATAGCAGAATCATCACCAACAGCTGCTGTCCGAAAAAATGGGGGCAGAGGTTATGATCCGAAACTGTTGAACTCAATGTTGAGTCCGGAAGGCTGTAAAGTGCTTAATCAAAAGATGAGGTGCTGTTCCTTGAGTTTACTGAGCTTCATTGGAACAATGTAGATGTTGATATTCAGAGGGAGAACAACCCCAGCTTCTCTAGTCCCTCCTTCTTGGTACCATTATAGTAAATCTCTACTGCACCCTTTCTAGGGCCTTGACATCAACAACAACTTGTATTTATATAGCGCCTTTAATGTAGTAAGGCGTCCCAAGGCACTTTGCAGGAGCGTTATAAAAAAGACACCGAGCCACATAAGGAGATATTAGGGTAGGTGACCAAAAGCTTGGTCAAAGAGGTAGGTTTTAAGGAGTGTCTTAAAGGAAAAAAAGAGAGGTAGAGATGCTGAGAATTTTAGGGAGGGAATTCCAGAGCTTAGGGCCTTAGCAGCTGAAAGCACGGCCACCAATGCTGGAGTAATTAAAATCGGGGATGCTCAAGAGGCCAGAATTAGAGAAGCGCAGATATCTCAAGAGGGTTGTGGGGCTGGAGGAGATTACAGAGATAGGGAGGGGCGAGGCCAGGGAGGGATTTGAAAACAAGGATGAGAATTTTAAAATCGAGGCGTTGCTTAACCAGGAGCCAATGTAGGTCAGCGAGCACTTGGTGCGAGTTAGGATACAGGCATCAGAGTTTTGGATGACCTCAAGTTTACGGAGGGTAGAACATGGGAGGCCGACCAGGAGTGCGTTGAATAGTCAAGTCTAGAGGTATCAGAGGCATGGATGAGGGTTTCAGCAGCAGGTGAGCTGAGGTAGGGACGGAGTCAAGCGATGTTTCGGAGATGGAAATAGGCAGTCTTAGTGATGGCGCTTCCTAAAGTGTGGTGCCCAGAATTGAACATAATACTCTAGCTGAGGCCTAACCAGTGGATTATAAAGGTTTAGCATTACTTCATTGCTTTTGTACTCTATGTTCTCTATTAATAAAGCCAAGGATCCCATATGCTTTTTTAACAGCCTCCTCAACTTATCCTGCCACCTTCAAAAGATTTGTGTACATACACCACCAGGTCTCTCTGTTCGTGCACCCCCTTTAAAATTGTACCATTTAGTTCATATTGCCTGTTCTCATTCTTCTACCAAAATATATGACTTCGCACTTCTCTGCATTAAATTTCATCTGTCATGTCAGATATGATTTCTCAATAGAATACCCAAAAATGATGGGGAATGCAATGACTTGGTGGTTGATTGCAACGCAGGGGAGGGTAAGGCTTTTTTTAAATTTCTGGCACCATGCTGCCCAGTGCACATTACCACACTTAGTTCAAGGGATAAATGGCACTGTGCCTGCAAGTCCAGGCATTCCAAGATCATTTGTAATTTCTGCTGGTAATTTTTGAAGTTTAAGGGTTGTGTTGAGTTGTCCTCCAACACATCATTTACTGAAGAAAAGCAGTTCCAGTAGTCTTTTGTGTAGTTCCATGGAAAACACCAAAATCTTCACCCACACAAGAGAGGACTAATATCCTAAGTAGTCAACCTGGCCACAACATTGGCACCTGTCCTATGCCATCTGCTTTGTCTCAATCTAATTCCTATCTATGGAAAGAATTTGCACCATTTAGCCAAGTCAATTTTGATAACTATTTTGTGAACAAATTTTACCTAGTGAGCCCCAGGAGCCATATATATCTGAAAGATCTCCAAAGATTACAACTTTTTCCTAGCAGAGATATCTACTAAGCCAGTAATTAAATCTTTACTGGTCCCTGGATATGCCTCTGATGAGAAACAATCTTTCACTGTATTCATGGAGAAGAACGTGCTGACTTCGCACCATACTTTGATCCTTCCTTGTGGCTAGAACAGTGTCTGGAAGGGGGAACCTGCCCCCCATATTCAGAGAAAATGTTGAAATCTGTCACCAAATCTGAAAAACAGACACAGGTTTCCGGTGAATCAGTCAGAGCCAATGAGTCTTGCAAGTTGCTACTCCAGGTTCCATTGAGACCAGGTCAAAGCAGAATAAGACTGCTACTATCCTAACAAAACTAACTGATAAATAAGTTATTTAAGAAGCACTTAAGGGAAACTTCTTAACTTATGCTCTACTCTTGCCTTACTAGTGTTCATAATTAGGCTCAGTTAACAGGACCATTTCTTGCTGAGTCTTAGGGGATGAATTTCTGCAGGCGCTCTCACCTCTTACACCAGTTTCTGCAGCTCTTCCACCAGAGTTACAGCGGACAATTGGGAGAACCAATGTGGAAATCCAACCACTTAGTATCAGAGTTAACCTAGATCAACACCAGTGATTAAACCGATGGAAGTGCTTTGGTGGAGGTGTTAAAACTAGCTACAAGATGAAGCAGTAGGCAGTGCGAAACTATTGCTGAACTCAGAAAAGTCAAGCAGAACATTGTTGCGTGGATCCCAAAGGACCCTGAGATATTCTCACCAGCTGTGCTACGTGGCCAGCAAATGTTTTTTCCCCCGGGGAGTTCTTGGAAGCTATGTTCCTCACCCGATTCAGGAGTAGATAAGTGCTTCTGTGAGAAACAGGAATCTAATGTTTCTGTAGGTACACTTGTAGCTGGGATAGCCTTCCAGCAAATAGCCAGTTGCATCAAGCCCTTGTGCTGATTTTGGAGTTGACATTGTCACATTTCAAAAGGTTGTGCAACAATAGAACACAATGTGGACAGTTGTTCTCACATCATTGATCCTTCCCTGTGATTGGTGTAAACCAGACTGGTGAGCAGTTAAAATGCCCGGGTTTCTTACTCTCCGGACAGCCATCTGGATCTCTCCGATTTTAATGAATGTTTCTGGATAAGCGATTAGCACCCCGCTGCCCAAAGCCAGTGGGGTGCTAATTCACATATTCGAATTGGGGTCCAACGACATCTTCAGGTCCCCAACAGCAATTTTATCTTCAGACTGAGCAGAATAACCACTGGAACCCCTTTCACCACACTTACCCGAGTGCTGGCAGGTGCCCAATTTTCCAAAGGCCAGTAGCCGCTTCCCGCCCATTCCAGGCAGAAAGTGGGCCAGCGGCGTGTTAATGAGGTCCAGCAGCTAAAATCACATGTTCTCATACTGCCATGGGCAGGCTTCCAACTGGAAACCTACTGGTAGTTAAAATTCCCTCCTTGGAAACAGACAGATGGAATATGGTGGACGCAGAAGTACACTAGATTGGGACTGAACCGTGGTTTCAGTAGGCCAATATGCAAAATGGCACTAGTGACTTGAGATAAGAATAAAAAACACTTTGATAAAAGTAAAAATTGAAAAGAACTTATCTTCAGGGCTAATCAATCTGTAGGAAGGACTATGAACTGAGATGAGCATTTTCCATGATCACAATCATGTATGCACCCAGTCTGGATTAATAAACCAGGCTAGCTAAACTCTGGTCTGTTCTTCCAACTTCACTTTTCAAATTATTGAGGATATTAAAAAAGAATGTCAGCTGCTCCACTAATGCAAGTCTTGTTCACATGATAATTGGAGTTCTCGGACCATGCATTTGTATCATAGTTGCTGCATGTATTTTTGCATGTGTGCACGAATACATGAACATTTGCTTCCAAATTCCAGTAACTGTGACACTCACAATACAATGAAAACAGAAAGGAGAATGTTCATGATTATTAAAAAAAACTTCCTCCTTCATTATGTGGGAATTTCCTGTGAAAATAAAAACATCCAGGAAACAGGATTTCCTTATCATTTACTGAGATTCCTGTGATCCAATTAATTCCACCTCAATGACCAATCTGTTTCATGAGAAGAATCACAATAGCAAATGTGAAGGTTCAGGAAGTCTATTGGATACTTTTTTCTTGTGCAGAATTACACAATGCATAATGTATAATTCTTACTTGAGTACTTCTGGCTGAAGGAAGGATACAGTCTTTACTGGGCACAAAGTTTTTTTGCTTGCAGATGAACTTGTGCAATTTTGGTAAAAGCAGTATAGGCAAGTTATCATTATGAAATTGAATTTATACTAGTTGATCTCCTGCGGTGTTGCATTTAGGGCCTCAAGACCAAGGGCAATATTCAGGTCAAGCAAAGTTAAAAAGCAGAGAAATAGATGGATCGAAAGGGGAAAGGGATGAAAGCAGGGCGGGGGATCTAATGCATCATTAACATGAAGTTATCAGGGATACTAATATAGCTGTTTGAGATGATTGAACACTACTAACGTGTCACTCAGATTTGTCAATTTAATTGAGGAGATTTCTTTCTCGATGTACAAGAGAGAACTATTGTTTTGTGTCAAAAGTGCCTGGACTTGTTCTTTTAGTAATCTTTGTTGGTAAAGGCCAAAATGCTTCTCAGTTGGGAGAATTTAAGGCCAAAACTTGCTGTTCAGTCAGGAGGAGTCAAGGCCAGAATGCTTCTCCTTGTGTGAGCAGCATGAGCAGGGGGAGGAGGGGACTCAATCCCAAAGTAATACTGTTCCTCAGGGAGGGAGTTTCCAAGACCAGACAGCTTCTCCAGTTTCTCAGTGGGGGGGGTTGGGGAGACTCTCCTCCAATACTTGCTGAGTGGAGGGTTAGGTGGTTGAAACCTACATGGGGGGGGGGAAGGAGGGAAAAAGAGAGAGAGAGAGAGGATGCATGGCAGGGGACAGCAAACTTGCTCATCGTGATTTGTGGGTGAAGGCTGTCTGTTGTTGGCTGGTTGATCGTTTCTTCTCATTCTACTCTGGGTGGTGCTGTGAGTCTAATGTTATGTGACACATGGACTACAGTGGGGCTGCACCTACATTATGTGACAGCCCTACTGTACCTCATTATTAATCCCATACAGGTCCATTCATAAAAGATTGAGGGCAGCCTTATAGGCATAGGCAAGACAAAGAAATTTACCTAAATATAAAACATGAATGAACTCAAACCACAGTACATCTAAAATACAAGCCACATGTTTCTATGAGTCAAAAAGCCACTATCGGAGTGACCTGATGGCAGCAGCCTTGGACAGGCGAATGCAATGTCGTCCCCAAGCATTTTTTTTTAAAGTAGGGAAACCAAGGAATATTTGTTAATAATCGGAACAAAGTAAAACACAATCTGTAATGAAGACATGTTAATAGTGGGAGAAGTGTAAGCGCCCAAAGCGCACAATACAGCTTTTGCTCTCCATTCATGAGAAAAGAAAACAGGAATCATTGTTTCGGGCTATTTCTGGAGCTTGCAGGTTTCCTGCACTCAAACTTTTTTAAAATGGACTTATATGGGATTAATAATGAGGTACAGTAGGGCTGTCACGTAATGTAGGTGCAGCCCCACTGTAGTCCATGTGTCACATAACATTAGACTCACAGCACCACCCAGAATCACAGTACCTTTGGAATTCTGAAACCACTTACCATTTTTAATAGGAATGTTTCGGTTAATTGAACTTTTACATAAGCACAACCCAGAAAGAAAGAAAATGTTGTATTGTATTTGGTACAAGGAAGGAGCTTGTTGGTAAGGGACAACAGAACTGTAACAGGCCACAAAATGATCAGAAGCAGCAAAGGAAACCAGAGACGGATTGGTGCTGTTTACAAGCTGGTAAATTGTTTTATAGCTTCCCCATTTTTTGAGTCCTTTGCTTTTGATATTTAATAGCTGCAACATTAAAAAGTCTTATGATACAGACAAAATGAATTAGGTAATCACTGGATTAACAGGGGGAGATTTAGAAAATGGCCTGGATGGAATATTAGACTCATCATTTTTAATGTCAATGCAATGTGGTGAAGCAATTTAAAAATAAAAGTATTGGGATATATAACCAGACCAGTAGAATGCAAATCAACTGTAATTATTATGAGGCTTTATAGGTAAAGCTGAACCTATATAAATTATTAGCTAGGTCATAGTTAGAATACTGTGCCTGGTTTTAAGCATCTTACTTTCAAAAGGATGTCAAGGAGAGTGTGCAGAAGAGATTCATGAAGATGATACCAGGTATGAGAGGCTAGAGAAAATGGAGCTCTCTTCATTGGAACAAAGAAGGTTAGGAGGTGATCGGATAGGGGTAAATGCAGGGGGGAGGGGAGAAACAATTCCTACTGACTGGTGAGTCAGTAGCTAGAGAATATAAATGAAGGTGATCACCAAAAGAGGCAAGGGGCAGATTAGGAGATTTTTTTTTTATGCTGAGGGTTGTTAGGACATGGAATGCCCTACCAAAAATAGTGGTGGAAGCAGAATCTTTAATAGCTTTAAAAAGTGATAGGGATAAATATTTGAAAAAAAAGTGTATTTAAAAGGGTATGGGAAAAGGGCAGTGGAATAGGACTGTGTATAGCTCTTTGAGAGAGACACACAGGTATGATGGACCAAATGATCTTTTGTACTGTAAAATTCTATAATTCTATGGGCGCACATGCTACAAAAAGATATAAAAGCATTGGATACAAGAAAAGCAACAAGACTGATCTTATGTGCAAAACGGATATGCTGTGAGGAAAGATTAGAAAATCTCAAGATCTACAGTCTAGAAAGAAGGCAGTTGAGGACAGACCTCATTGAAGCCTATTATAACTGAGCTTTACTGGGTCCAGTAACCTAATCATTATAGTGCTGGACAAGCAACCCTGAGATCCTGAGTTTAGAACCCACCAATACAAGTTGTGAAACTGAATTCATAAATCTGGTAACTTGTGAGTTAGTACGAGAAAATGACCATGAAAGCTGCCTGATTGTTGTAAAAATACAACTAGTTCACTAATGTCCTTCAGGGAAGGTAACCTGTCATCCCCTCCCAGTTTGGCCTACATGTGGCTCCAGTCACACATTACATGGTTGACTCTTTCTGCCCACAAGTAACTAGGAATGAGTAATAAATACTGGTTTGCCAATGTCACCCAAGAACAAAAAAAACCTAACTGCTTCTTCTAGAGTGGTAGTGCCAAATGAAGTCCCCATTTGACTATTACACTTTCCTCTCATCATATATATCCCTTTCGAAATGGAAAAGAATATAAGGATTCTTTTCTTTTCAGGATTTAAAAAAAGTATCCGTTTTTTGTATTACATTTATCTGCACCCAGCTCCCTCTCCCACTTAACCACGTTTAAGTCTCTTTATTTCTGTAAACCAAGTATTATTGAAATATGGCACCAGCATACTATTATTTCTACATTTGTGACAGCCATATATTTTACATCTTATAATGGAATGGTCTGAATTTTCTATGTATTTATCATCTCCAGGTCAACTATTAGCTAGGGCTCATGATTAGACACTAGGCTATGGGCCCCGACAACATCCCGGCTATCGTGCTGAAGACTTGTGCTCCAGAACTAGCCGCGCCTCTAGCCAAGCTGTTCCACTACAGCTACAACACTGGCATCTATCCGACAATGTGGAAAACTGCCCAGGTATGTCCTGTCCACAAAAAGCAGGACAAATCCAACCCAGCCAATTACCGCCCCATCAGTCTACTCTCAATCATCAAAGTGATGGAAGGTGTCATCGACAGTGCTATCAAGCGGCACTTACTCACCAATAGCCTGCTCACTGATGCCCAGTTTGGGTTCCACCAAGACCATGTGGCTCCCGACCTCATTACAGCCTTGGTCCAAACATGGACAAAGGAGCTGAATTCCAGAGGTGAGGTGAGAGTAACTGCCCTTGACATCAAGGCAGCATTTGACAGAGTGTGGCATCAAGGAGCCCCAGTGTAAGCATCGGCGCAAGCCCTAAGGATCCCACTGAGAGGGGCGTTATGCAGTTGGACCTAGAAGCACAGACACACCTGTGAGTTTCAATTTAACTATGGAAAAGACATTTGCTTTGGACAATGAGCGTCTCGATAGGTGATTTAACTTTGGACAATGAGACTTTGTGTTTTAATGGGTTTCGTTGGATCTTCAATTGGATAAGACCACGATGCCAGTGTCGCTAGAACAATAGACTTCCTGGCCTCAAAGAAAAACACTTTAACCTTGGGCAAAACACATCAGCAGCAAGACTAAATCACATCAAATATGTACCACAGGGAGGGGGAGACAAGATAAGGAATTGTCTTCCATCCCACAGCCCTGTACATGTCCTGTGGTTTGGATTACTGGGTGTGTATTGGAATACAAGAGTTGGGGGAAGGCCCAGACTCGAAAAGGCAGGAACCAGACAAAGAAGGGTGATTTAAAAGACATCACTGCAATACACAGACCTGAGAATGAACTTTCAGGGTATACATTGAAGGCAACTTTGGCTTTCTCTCTCTCTCGCTTGCTCTAAACCACCACGAGCGACAAGAGCCTTGCCTTGCTCTTCGACTGTAGGAACGAACCTCGAAACTGGGACTTGGATACTGCATCGGCGATACGGAACCAGGAGACACGCTCTACACAGGGAAGCAGCGAGCAAGAAAACGGACAATCGGGGTGAGCATTGTCCAAGCCCACGCATCCTTAAGACCACCGGTACTGTGTGAGGGGGTGTTGTGTGTCCCAACCAAGCCAGAGGGGCTTAGTGGGGAGGTTGTGTGTGTATTATATAGTGTATGTTGTTCCGGGGTTTGTGGGACAAGTCCATGTTATACTCTGTATAGCAACACAGTGTGATTTTAGGCGTCTTAATACGAGACAGGGGCCTGTTCGACGGGCCAAGTTGTATTGTTGTACTGTTTGTTTTATGCCACCAGGCATTTTACGTACTGGAGGCGGGTGTGTGTGTTAACCTTATTAAACACCGTACGGTTGAGTCCGAAAAGCTTGTCTGTGTCCCAATCCTGTTCACCGTAATTCCTGTCGTATAGAACTAAGTAGGGGGGGTGATTTGAACCACCAAAGCAAACCACCTACACTAGTAAAACTGAAGTCAATGGGAATCAGGGGGAAAACGCTCCACTGGCTGCAGTCTTACCTAGCACAAAGGAAGATGGTTGCGGTGATTGAAGGTCAATCATCACAGCCCCAGGACATCGCTGCAGGAGTTCCTCAGGGCAGTGTCCTCGGCCCAACCATCTTCAGCTGCTTCATCAATGACCTTCCCTCCAACATAAGGTCAGAAATGGGGATGTTCGCTGATGACTGCACAGTGTTCAGCACCATTCACAACTCCTCAGATAATGAAGCAGTCCATGTCCGCATGCAACAAAACCTGGACAATGTTCAGGCTTGGGCTGATAAGTGGCAGGTAACATTCGCGCCACAGAAGTGCCAGGCAATGACTATCTCCAACAAGCGAGAGTCTAACCACCTCCCCATAACATTCAACGGCATTACCATCGCCAAATCCCCACCATCAACATCCTGGGGGTCACCATTGACCAGAAACTTAACTGGACCAGCCACATATATACTGTGGCAACAAGAGCAGGTCAGAGGCTAGGTATTCTGCGGCGAGTGTCTCACCTCCTGACTCCCCAAAGCCTTTCCACCATCTACAAGGCACAAGTAAGGAGTGTGATGGAATACTCTCCACTTGCCTGGATGAGTGAAGCTGCAACAACACTCAAGAAGCTCAACATCATCCAGGACAAAGCAGCCCGCTTGATTGGCACCCCATCCACCACCTTAAACATTCACTCCCTCCACCACCAGCATACTGTGGCTGCAGTGTGTACCATCTACAAGATGCACTGCAGCAACTCGCCAAGGCTTCTTCAGCAGCACCTCCTAAACCCGCGACCTCTTCTACCTAGAAGGACAAGGGCAGCAGGCGCATGGGAACACCACCACCTCCAGGTTCCCCTCCAAGTCACACACCATCCTGACTTAGAAGTATATCGCCGATCCTTCATCGTCGCTGGGCCAAAATCCTGGAACTCCCTACCCAACAGCACTGTGGGAGTACCATCACCACACGGACTGCAGCGGTTCAAGGCGGCGGCTCACCACTACCTTCTCAAGGGCAACTAGGGATGGGCAATAAATGCTGGCCTTGCCAGCGACGCCCAGATCCCAGAAGCGAATTTTAAAAAATCCAATATTTAGACTCCTCGTGTACTTGTCCCAACATGTTGAGTTAAAAAGAAATCATTGATTCCATCAATAAATGCCTCTTGGGCCTTACATTTCTTGTGCCTGTTGCTCTTTTGTCCACCTGATAAATGGATAATTGAAATCTCCTGTCACAATTACCTCCTTTACTGATTTGGTTGTACAGCTGCAGATCCTCATCTCTCCCTTGATTTGTTGGTCTGTAGCACAGAACTAGTACCACCGCTGGTCTGGAGCCAGAATATTTCCCCATTATTTACTCCATTTATAACATCCCTTGCTCAACTACTGTTACTGCTTTCATGGCACTTGTAACTAATCAAACTTTCTTAAACAGTGCCAACTAATGTTAATTTCAGACTCATCCTTGAAACCCAATCATACTTCCCGTGAGGGCCATCAGTTCAGGATTTTCAGTGGCTGCATATAGCTGCAGTTCTGTCAACTTACTTCAGATTCTTGTAGTATCTGGTTACATATAATTTTATGGGAGTGAGAGAGCGAGCATAGGTCCAGGCTGAGAGAGAGCCAGTTGAATGAACAGAAGCAGAGGGCACTGCTGCCGTGGCTGCTCCTCATTCGAATCTGAGGTCCATGGTGAAAGGAAATAAATGGTTCCCATGCTGCTGGCAGATACCTCCGTTGGGGAAGCGCTCAGTCCAAGCGGGGAGAGAGTCTTCCAAGGAGGTCCCGCAGTTGAGAGATAGAAGCTGCAGCACCTCCGACTTCGGTAGGCCTGCTAAAAGACTTTTGGAACAAAAGTTCTGCCACCTGCAACTGATCCCTGATGAAAGCTCCGTTTTAATGGTGGAGCTGCAGCTGTGAGGAGGCTTGTCAACCCGCCAGGGTTAGCTGGCGTGGTTTAGGAGGGTCGTGCAACACGCACAAAATGTGGCAAAATAACAAAGGCCTGTCAAAATAGGATTATAGAGGCCCTTAACGACTATTTAAGGGTCTTAACTACCTCTCCCGACTGATGGAGGCGGGACCGAATCGCACCCATCAAACCCGCCTCCGGCAAAACTGCGCGGAGGCGGGTTGGAGGCGGATTCCGAACCCGCCCTCACTTTTTGCGATTTTGCCAACTGTCCCGCCTCCAAACCTGCCTCCTCGCGGCTGGGAAAATCGCCCTCAGAGAAATCACAGGCAGACTGAGCTTCCACCCATTTGCATCTTGTGCCAGATGGCCAGAGCCGAGAATGTTTTGAGTGGGGTGGTGGGGACAATAGAGACAGTGTGACCGTCTCAAGAGGACACATGGAGATGGTGAGGTCAAGAGGAGTACAGGACAGGAAAAAAGCAAGGCACAAAAGTGACACCCTGTTGGAGAAAAAAATAAATCCAAGTAGTCCTCAGCTTTGGGGAGGTCACCTGGTTCTCAGACAAATCTAATTAATAGATGATTAATAAGGGTAGTTGCATCACAATTCAAGGGCAAATTAAATCACTTGAAGAGTACTGGAAGCATTGGTCACATTATTGGAATGCATACCCACAGATCCCTGAAGGTAGCAAGACAGGTAGATAAAAGGTGGTTAAGGAGGAATACTTTCCTTTATTAGCTGAGGCATAGAATATAAGAGCAGGAAGGTTATGCTTGAACTGTATAAAACACTAGTTAGGCCACAGCTAGAGTACTGCGTACAGTTCTGGCACCACATTACAGGAAGGATGTGATTGCACTAGAGAGGGTACAGAGGATTTTTAATGAGGATGTTGCCAGGACTGGAGAATTTTAGCTATGAGGAAAGATTGGATAGGCTGGGGTTGTTTTCTTTGGAACAGAGGAGGCTGAGGGGAGGTGTATAAAATTATGAGGGGCCTAGATAGAGTGGATAGGAAAGACCTATTTCCCTTAGCAGAGAGGTCAATAACCAGGGGGCATAGATTTAAAGTAATTGGTAGAAGGATTAGAGAGGAGTTGAGGAGAACTTTTTTCACCCAGAGGGTGGTGGGGGTCTGGAACTCACTGCCTGAAAGGGTGGTAGAGGCAGAAACCCTCAGCACATTTAAAAAGTACTTGGATATGCACTTGAAGTGCTGTAACCTACAAGGCTACGGACCAAGAGCTCTTTTTCAGTCAGCACAGACACGATGGGCCGAATGGCCTCCTTGTGTCCTGTGAATTTCTATGATTCTTGTCCTGAACCAATCAAATTACTAGATGGCAACATTGACTGAAAAACCTAATCAAATGATCAGAACAGGACCCAAACTCTCAGAAGCAGGGACAGGGTATTGGATTTGGATGATCAGCCATGATCGTGTTGAATGGTGGAGCAGGCTCGACGGGACGAATGGCCTACTCCTGCTCCTAGATTCTATGTTTCTATGTTAACTCATTCCAAAATAATTATATACAGGAAACTCTTTATTAACCGGCACCGACGGGACCAGCGTGGTGCCGGTTTATCGAAAGTACCGGATAACGGAGAGTTATATCTACCGAGGCTATTTTTAACAAAGAAAAATAAATAAATCAAGAAATGTGCAGTATACTTCCGACAGCGCCAGGAGGCTGAGTAGTGGCACTTTTGAAAACTACCCCTACTGACTAAATCGGCGTTCGCGGACTCGGACTCGGCAACATTGCCGGTTATTTGAGGAGTTTTCGGAGTACTCGGCGTTCGCGGAGACTCGACTGCGACTCGGCAACATTGCCGGTTATTTGAGAGGAGTTTTCGGAGGATGATTTTTGCCGGTTAAGCGAGAATTCCGGATATTTGGGTGCCGGATAAACAAAAGTTTCCTGTATGCACATTTACTTCCTTTATAATCAATCAGAGTAAACAGATTAACAGAGATATAAGATGCCATCTGTATGCAGCAATATTCTACATTACTAAGTGTTAAAAGTATCACTGGTTGCTGCTCAACCTGTAATTTGTCATTTTTTTTTAACAATACAATATTATGGGTTTAGTAGGCTACCTGTCTTCATCATTGCCAGTTTAAAAAAAGTAAACTTATTTCAATCAAATCACAAACAGGTTTTGTCCAAAGTTACAAAGAATTTCCTTCTCATTGTATACCAACATCTGACAGATGCACTCTGTATCATTATGCTCCAAGGTCCAGCACTATTAAAGATTACTAGGCCCCACAGCTAGCACCAATGGTGAGTATGCACCCAGTAGTCTGGGTTGGGTCTGACTTCCCACCCCTCTTAACCTCATAGCAGGTAAGTGGAGTGCTGTAGGTACCAAGTCGCAATACAATAATAATATTCAGTATGATGATGGCATAGGCTCTATGCTGACCAGCACGCGGTTCACTTTCTTGTTTCCCCCTCAATATGGAAATTGTCATGTATAAATATACATTCAGCCTTTAAGAGCATGCATTGTGGATGGTGTGATCTTCAAGCACAGTGTAATGCAAAACATCATGGCACTGAGTTTAATAATCAGAGTAATGAAAAAATTACTGAAGTAAAGAGAGATGAGTTCTGCAGATTCCCCGGGTATTGTCTCTTGCTGATGGAGTTGAACCCCACTGAGCAATGGACTCAGAAGCGTTGAAAAATCAAGGGCAGTGAACACCCACATTTCTGATCTGTGCTACTAGTGGCAGTGCACACTCTTACAATTACTCCTTTAATCTATTCAATAAGAAACCTAACATTATGATGTATAAGTAATCTGAACCATTCAACTGCGTTACTGTTTTGTATCAAACTCCAATCATTATTTTATTCATCTTTCTTACAATGCTCCTTCAGTCTTTATACTTTATTTCCCTTTAATTACAGATTCTCAATCGGTATCTCAAAACACAATAACCCCCTAAATGTAAGCAGCAGAATAGTAAAATGCAAATAAAATGTAATTTTAATAGCTCCCCTTTGGCTCAACGAGTTTATTAATAGAGTCGCTGAGCCATAAAGATCAGGAAGGCCCCAAGTTAGATCCCAGCTTGTGCTGACTTTAGTAGGGCAATGGTGAGTCTACAATAATTAGCTTTAGGAAAGGGGGAAAAAATCAATCTAGAAATAGGCGTGCATTAATGTTGAATGAGGACAGGATATGGCTCAGGCTTGGCTGTGATGCCCATGCTTGGCAACACTCAACATCAAGGATTCATACTTCAGCAATGGCTACTTGAACGAGGTACAGGAATCTCTGAGTTCCCATGGAACCGTCTCTCAGCAAGGAGTCCACACCTTCCGGAGAGAAGAGGGAAAAAATTGTGGCGGAAGTAAAGTAAAGTAATTTACAATTTCAAGTTAACGGGTACCATAGGTTCTTATTGTTATAAACTTTTTATTCAGCACCAGCAGAATTGTGCCCTACATGACAAATCAGGGATAGGATGAAAACTATTTGTATCACAGTAAGCAGCTTCTAACAAGTTTGGCTCTTTACTAGGCTAAATGCTGGGCGTATGTTGGTACGGTTGTGACGTACCAGCATTTTCATTTCAAATTTGAAAAGTAACATGCTTTCTCTGTATTCATGTTTTTTTCTAAATGCCATGTACAATTCAAAGACAAATTTGCATTTGATGCCTGCCTGCGTGGGGTTTCCTATAAGTAAACAATCACATGGCAAGACTGCATATACTGTATCTGGACAATTACGTAGGCTAAATAAATTGACACTGAGCCAAAGAAGGTGATATTACAAGGGGTGACTAAAAGTTTAATCAAAGAGGTAGGTTTTAAGGAGGGTCTTAAAGGAGGAGAAAGAGGTGGAGAGTCGGAAAGGTTTAGAGTGGGAACTCCAGACCTTGGGGCCGAGATGGCTGAATGCACATCTGCCAATGGCGGGGCGATGTGAGCAGGGGATGCGCAAGAGGCCAGAGTTGGAGGAACACCGAGTTCTTGGAGGGCTGGAGGAAGAAATCAGAACCACATGTAAACTGCATGCAATTTTGCAAGACGTTTGATCTGATTAATTACTCTCCAATTAAACATTGGGAAGACCAAAGCCATTGGCCCAAAAATTAGTGCCGCTACGCGAGAGTACGCACTGTGTACTCTCGCGTATTCTGTCTCCAATTGCCGGTTTTCTGCATGCACTGCGCATGCGCTGAAAACCGGCACTTGGTGATTTCAAAAGGGGGCGGTTCCTAGGTGAACCGCATGCGCGCTACAGGCTGCGCGCACGCAGTGCACTTAGTGCTTTGAACGCGCAGGTAAGCATGGAACATTTTACACATAAAGAAAGGAGGCGTAAGACCCTCTTTTAACAAGGTAAGTAGTTAATTAAGTATTATTTTGAATTTTTTTCAACAGGTATATCTTTTTTAGAGACTTTAAAGAAAGGTAAGTTTATTTTTATAACTTTTTAAAAGATTTTAAATTTTTTCAAAAATTTAATTTTTTGTTTAAAGTGGTTAATTTATTTAACTATACTTATTTTATTAATGTGATGGGGTTTTTTTTTAATTTAATTGAGGTTTAGCTGTTCTTTTGGGGGGGTATAGATTCATAGCTTTCACAGCCGTGCTGTGAAAGCTATGAATGAAAGATGGTGTGCTGCCATTGGCTCTAACTGAGTCACGTGATCCCACAGCTCGCACGAATTAACTGCGCCTGTGGGATACGGAAGCACTGCACAGCTGCTGTCCAGAACATCAAGTTCGTGCGAGCTGGGAATGAAAAAGCCAGCGCGCAGTGAGAGATCGCGGGGAAGCCTTACCCTCGCACGAAGGCTCACTCACTAATTTTTGGGCCATTGTCTTCGACCGCCACCCGTTTCCTAGCCACCGATTCCAACCCCTCCCTGGTCACTGCATTAGACTGAACCAGACTGTTCGCAACCTCCTCGTCATATTTGTCCGCATCCTAACTCGCACCATCCCGTTCACCCTTGCACACACTGACCTACATTGACTCCCGGCCCACCAACACCGCAAATTTTAAATTCTCATCCTAGTATTCAAATCCATCTATGGCCTTGCCCTTTCCCAACTCTAACTTCCTCCAGCCCTTCAGCCCTCCAAGAACTCAGTGTTCCTCCAACTCTGGCCTCTTGCGCATCCCCTGCTCGCATCAGTCCACCATTGGCAGATGTACATTCAGCCATCTCAGCCCCAAGGTCTGGAGTTCCCTCTCTAAACCACTCTGACTCTCTACCTCTTTCTCCTCCTTTAAGACCCTCCTTAAAACCTACCTCTTTGATTAAACCTTTAGTCACCCCTCGTAATACCACCTTCTTTGGCTCAGTGTCAATTTTTGTCTGGCTACACCCATGAAGCATCTTCGGACATTTTCCTAAGTTAAAGGTACTATATAAATGCAAGTTGTTGTTGATTATAACAACCACCCTTTTGTTGTTTAGGACAGGTGGGAAGGGAGAGCTTGAGGGGAAAAGGAAAGAAGGTATGAGGAGGGGAAAGAAAAAAGAGTGTAAGAAAGAATGAGAAAGAACAAAGAAGCAACACATTTACAGACAGGCAAGGAAGCATGAACATCCTGTAATCTGGGGCTATGAAACCATCAACAAGGTTTTCTACTGTGTTCTGGGAACAACCACCTGCAGTTGCTATTATAAGTTGAGATAATAATTCTTAATACCCAAAGCATACTTAACCACACAGACTTTGGGAAGATTTTTACTTGTCGTGCTTATACAGGTTAATGATGATGAGATGAGTAATGAGCTAAGTGCAATTAAAATAAAAAAAGGGGATATATTAAATAAACTAATCAAACTCAGGATAAAACCCCTGGTCCGGATGGATTGCATGCATTTTAAAAGAATCTAGGGAAGAGATAGCAGAGGCATTACTACAGATATTTAATAATTAGTTTGAAAAAGATGTAGTGGCAGAGGACTGGCAGACAACTAACATAATACCTCTTTTTAAGAACAGGGATACAACATGTCCAGGGAATTATAGACTAGTCAGCTTAACATCAGTGGTAGGAAAAATAATGGAATCCCTACTAAAGGAGAGAATATAAGAACATCTAGAAATGAAAAGTATAATAATGAATAGTCAGCATGGATTTCAAAAAGGAAAATCTTACTTGACCAAGCTTATTGAATTTTTTGAAGAGGTAACAGAGAGAGTAGACAATGGTAATGCAGTAGATGTAATTTATCTAGATTTTCAAAAGGCCTTCGATAAGGTACCCATAATAGACTAGTGAATAAGGTCAGAGAATGCGGAGTCAGGGGACAAGTAGCAGAATGGATTGCTAGCTGGCTTCAAGACAGAAAGCAGAGGGTAGGAGTAAAGGGTAGCTATTCACAGTGGCAGTAGGTGGGAAGTGGCATTCCACAAGGATCAGTGCTGGGACCACTGCTGTTCACAATTTACATAAACGATTTAGACTTTGGAATCAAAAACACAATTTCTAAATTTGCAGATGATACCAAATTGGGGGAGATAATCAATACTGAGGAGGACTGCAACAAATTACAGGAGGACATTAATAAACTTGCAGAATGGGCAAATAATTGGCAAATGAAGTTGAACACAGATAAATGTGATGTATTACATTTTGGGAGGAAGAATAGGGAGGTCACTTATCACTTGGAGGGTGTGAGTCTAGGTGGGGTAGAGGAACAAAGGGATCTCGGAGTACAAATACACAAATCACTAAAAGTTGCGCCACAGGTTAGCAAGGCCATAAAAAAAGCAAACCAAGCACTAGGGTTTATTTCTAGAGGGATAGAACTGAAAAGTAGGGAAGTTATGCTAAACCTGTATCGAACCTTGGTTAGACCACACTTAGAGTACTGTGTGCAGTTCTGGTCGCCATATTATATATATCAGGAAAGGATGAACAGGCTGGTCTCTTTTCTCTTGAAAAAAGGCAGCCGAGGGATGACCTAATAGAGGTCTTTAAAATTATGAAAGGTTTTGATAGAGTGGATACAGAGAGAATGTTTCCACTTGCGGGGAAGAGTATAACTAGAGGCCATCAATATAAGATAGTCACCAAGAAATCCAATAGGGAATTTCTTTACCCAAAGAGTGGTGAGAATGTGGAACTCGCTACCACAGGGAGTGGTTGAAGCAAATAGTATAGATGCATTTAAGGGGAGGCTGGACAAGCATATGAGGGAGAAGGGAATAGAGGGTTACACTGATAGATTTAAATGAGGAAAGATGGGAGGAGGCTCGAGTGGAGCATAAACACTGGCATGGACTAGTTGGGCCGAATGGCCTGTTTCTGTGCCATATATCCTATGTAATCCGATGGATAGAATTTGTATCTGAAATAGTGTCTTCTTCTTTAGGACACAAAATATTATTTGTACAATACTGAACTAAATTGGGGGGTCAACAATGTCATATAATGTGTATGCCTGAAGTAATGTTCATTGTATTATTTCAAATCTGTTCTTTGCTGAAAGAATGTCAAATCTTAACGAAATAGATGTCTCATTGAAGAAAGCAGACATTACCTCAACCTAAAACAATAAAATGAGGTAGGCTAACAAGTACCTAAACACGTCATGACGAGTTCATTCCTCTTTAGTAAATGACGTACTATTTATGAAAAAATAAGACACACCATTCCAGCAGTATATTGCAGATTATCTTAATATGGTTTACAGTCTCTAATAATGTTTAGTAAGGTAACTGATAGTCTACACCTGTACAGTAGCTATAAACATATTGTAATATGAAAATTTTCACTTGTGATCTAGCAATTTACTTGATTGATGAAAAAGATTTGCTCATTTATACTCTAGTGGCATACATTTCTCAGGGAGGTACCATATGCATTAGTGCCATGCCATGATGCATGCAACAATCAAAAGCATTACATTTATAACATGATCAATTGCACTATAAGTATGATGAAGTATAAACCAACAACAGTAATAGCATGCAAGCTCATAGCCAATTTCCCCTTGTTCTCCTCTGCTGCATGACCTCATTTTCCAAGCTCCAGCTTCAAACTGATGCTCAAAAAATGTACTGGGCAACCTCACCAGATCTCGGAATAGCATAATTCCACAGGCAGACCTGGTAAGTATATTGGACAGTAGAATGTTACAATATTTAAAGCTACTAATTATATATGGCACATATTACATAAATAGAATAAATGCTGGGAGTCCTAGTTAATGGAGAATAAACCACTCATTATGGCTGACATGACTCCTTTACACCTACTGTACCTCTGAGTTAAGGCACCACTTCATTTTTATTCCTACAAAACATCAATTCCTAACAAGCACCATTCAGCTTTTATTAGCAATAATCATGTGGTACCACAAACATTCCTAATCTGAAAAATACTGAATAGAAATCAGCTTATGGCAGAATTTATTCTCAAACATAACGAACAGATAACAGTTCCAGTTTCTTCACTACCTACATCCCCACTAATTAACTCCAGCAAAGTACGTATTTGATCAATGCATAGAATTCTAATGTAATGTACTGCTTTGCATTGTTTAGAATTCCAGATCAATGGAATAAAGCATTTCCCACTCAACTATTTCTTGAATTCTTAGCACATTATCATATTCAACCAGTTGACAAATTTCATCAAGAAGGAAGAACATGCTTGACAGTCTTAACAAAATTAGATGGAAAATACTGATTAGTATTTTCCTTTAGGTAGAATTAGCTATTTTTATTAACAGTTTACAGGAATATGAATCGAAGATAAAATTGCTAAATTATGCATTAATTAAAGTTAGTTTGTTAAAATTATATCCAAGATATTGATTGTCCGGCTAAAACAGCAGGTATTTAGTTATTACATCAATGCACCTTTACAATATTGATACAATGGTAATTACGTTCTATAAGATTCTTTTATTTTTCACACATAGCTTACCTATGTTTAAGATGTGCTTCCAAATCACAGCGCTGCATCACTTCTTGACAGTTACTTTCAAAAGGACAGGACACCAACAGTTTGTCTAAAAGTTTGTGAACAAGAATGCTGGACTTTTTGCACAGTTTAAAGTGAAGCCTTTTACGGTCCAATGGGCAGAAGTCCTTCTCTCGCAAAAAATTCCGGAGGCACTTGTAGCAAAATGTATGTCCACAGGGAGTATCTAGTGGCTGCAACAGAGGCTGGAGACAAATGTGGCATACGAGGTCATCATCCATTTCATGCTGGTAATTGTACAGATGGTTCTCCCTTGTCCAGTGTTGCTGACCACACTCAAAGCATAATGGGTTTAAAGGGGGCTCTTGTTCCTCTGGCTCAACGTCACCATTAGTAGTACTCATGGTAACTCACTTTGGCACAGTTGCTATCGATCAGTTACTCATCTATAGTCATTCGTGCATGGTCAGATATTCAAATACAATCTATCCTGGTCCCAGTAATCTCAGAGCCTCATTGTTCTGTGAAAAAAAAATCAAAAAGGTTCATTTTCCAACAAAGGAAAAGCTGCTTTATTCAATTGTTTTGCCATTCTTCATTTACTGAGGAAGAGAGAGTTTAACAGGTTCAAACATGAATGCTTTCACTAAAGACACTTCAATTTTTCATGTTTAAAAAGTACAAGTTATTCTACAGCTCCTTTATATAAAGGGAACCCAACTTCAAATAATATTTACATTAATAAAGCTCTGATGTTACCACCTTTTTTTGTAAGAAGTTGTTCACTTGGTATTCAATTACATAACTAATTAAAAACCAGAGTTTTGAAGCTGTTATGCATCATCTCACAAAAAGGAATTAACTTGTGGTAGATTTTCAACTTGCTGTCTTGGTAGAAAACTGGCACTGCGGATCGGTCACCCGTTATAGAAAAATTAGGTGGTTCGCATAATGGGAGGTCGATACACAAAGGCAGTTTTACACGGGCAGCAAGTTGAAAATCTATCCTCGAGTCAAGTGTAGTTTCATTGAGATTATTTAAATCCATGAATTTTCAGCAGGGGCAATATTTATTGTTTCCTGATTGTATTATTTTCCAGATTTTAAAAAAAATTTAAGGAATTAAACTTTCACATTTACATAAAGAAAGCAATACAAAACTTATAAAACTTTATAACTGCAGATAAGAACATAAGAAAAGACTTGCATTTATATAGCGCCTTTCACGACCACCAGATGTCTCAAGGCGCTGTTGTAATGTGGGAAACGCGGCAGCCAGTTTGCGCACAGCAAGCTCCCACAAACAGCAATGTGATAATGACCAGATAATCTGTTTTTGTTATGTTGGTTGAGGGATAAATATTGGCCAGGACACCGGGGATAACTCCTCTGCTCTTCTTCGAAATAGTGCCATGGGATCTTTTACGTCCACCTGAGATAGCAGATAGGGCCTCGGTTTAACGTCTCATCCGAAAGACGGCACCTCCGACAGTGCAGCCCTCCCTCAGCACTGCACTGAAGTGTCAGCCTAGATTTATGTGCTCAAGTCCCTGGAGTGGGACTTGAACCCACAACCTTCTGACTCAGAAGAGAGTGTGCTACCCACTGAGCCACAGCTGCCACCTAAATTAGGAGCAGGAGTACAGCCCCTCAAGCCTGCTCTGCCATTCAATAAGATCATGGCTGATCTTCGACCTCAACTCCACTTTCCCGCCCGATCCCCATATCCCTTGATTCCTCTAGAGTCCAAAAATCTATCTCGGCTTTGAATATATTCAATGACTGAGCAGCCACAGCTCTTTGGGGCAGAGATATAGAATGAAATGTAGAGAATAAGAATTATGTGAACTTTTATGCATGTTCTATTTAATTAAACCATTTTTAAAGTTATATATATGGGTAATCTTCAGCTTTTGCTGTCCTGGTGGGGAACCTCGACCATCAGTATTTTTTAAATCAGAAATTTGGGCGTGTGCTACACACAATTTTCTGACTACTAACTTAAATGATTGGAAAATTAGGTGCAGCATATGCCCAAGCAGGTGAGGCACACCACCAGATGAGATTACTCCAAGACAGTAATCTCTGACAAGGCCCTTTCCCATCATTCCCTCATCTCCTTCACCATCCACATCACTTTTTGCATCTCCAAATCTTTTACACTCACCTTCCATCTCTGTAGAAAACTATCCCTAAATCCCTCTTTTCTGCTCGACCAATATTTCCACAGACGTGCATCTGATCCCAGATAATCTGATTCCCACACTCACTCTGGTAGAACAGCGGCTTTGTGACCTCAAGCCAGGGTTTTTAGGTGTTACTGGTGGATCTGTGGACTAGTCTTAAGCCATGTGCACTCACGCAGTGGTTCCCTCTCTACAGTCAAAACTCTAACGTAACCCATGATCATCCCAGCATAGCTAATCCCAACCTCTTCACCAAAAGCTCCCAAATCTCCTTCCCCAGCTCATTTCCTCTTCATTTACAATACTAGAGGAAACAGCTTGCAAACATCTGTGCCTTTATCAATGATGTCCTGTGTAAATGTGAACCTTCCATGGTCTTTGAAGCAGTCGATTACTCCCTGTGCAGCCTGAACTTTGCAGTGTGATAAAGCAAGCTTCATAGAATACAGTGAGCTTACAATTAAATGGATGCAGTTACTTAAAGGTAAGTGTCCATATAAAGAGATAAAATATGGTGAAGCCTTTTTAATGGCAGAAACCCTAACATGGAGACATGAAACAGAATCTGGGAGCAAATGGCAGAACAACATTGCCCCATGATCTTCTTTGATGACTGGCGAAGTGGATATGCCACTCCATGAGATGGGCTCGAGCTGGTTGCCTTGTTTAAAGCTCCAGTGCATCCTCCCCAGAGGATGGTAATACATCAGGCTGGATTTTGAAACTGGGGACGGGATGGAGGCGGGACTCCCACTTTTTGGGTTGTAGTCCCGCCTCCATCGACTTGTGGCCAACCCACTGTATTTTCACTTGATTGACCTTGTTGAGGCCGCCCAGCGGGCTCAGTAGGCCAATTAAGGGCCACCCGGCAACAGGTGATGTCACAGATTGATATTTCATCTGTCAAGAGCTTTTGACAGATGAAATATCAGCGTTTGACAGCTCCTTGAAGCTGTCAAACACTGACAATCTGTCCTCTAAGTTAATTCCTTCCTCTCAGGCTGATTTAGAGATCTCTGCAGAACAAAAAGCAGAGGCTGCAGCTTTTGACAGCTCAACAGCCATTCTGCTTTCTGTGCCGGTGAGATTTCTGACTCCCGAGACCTGAAGGGCTGACACCAGCAGGAGGAAGTTAAGGTAAGTAAAACTTTTTTCCACACTTTACACTTACCTTACACACTTACCTCTGCACACATGCACCCATCACTCATCTGCCCACCGGACATATCGACCCCTGCAGACCCACGGTCCGCCTCGCTGAAACGGCGTGGTTGGGACCGGTCAGAAAGCCCACATTTCAGGCATAAAAATAGGGATTAGGCAAAAAACTGCCTGTTAACTACCTGTTAACAGGCAATTTATTGCCACTAATCCCCTTCCCGCCTCAGGGAGGCGGGTCCCAGCACAGGTCGGGTACCCGCCTCCAGCGAAACTGGCATGGAGGCGGGATGGGGTCGGGACCCCCGATTCAGCTATTTTCAATCCAGTCCCGCCTCCAAACCCGCCTCCACGGCTCAATGAAAATTCTGCCCATCATGTCTGGTAAGTGGTGGTGGCCAGGTTCAACACTAGGTACAATATCTGCACGACATGGGGAAAATGGCACACTTAAGAAATCTGGCAAGGTAAACAGTAACTCTGTCCCTGATGATAGATTCCATTAATGTTCCCACAGTAGTTATCTTGAGTTTAAAAAAATTACCCTCCCAAAATTTGTTTTGCAAAAAATAAAAATTTCATAACTATGAAGAAAATTACTAATAAAAACACAATACTAAAAAAGGTACCCTAAACAATAAAAAAAGTTACAATGCAAGAACTCCTTCTGCTGTTTCCTTGCTGCTATTCCAAATGGGCATGGCAAGGGAAAAAACAGCAAACATGGTGCAGATGCTGCAGAGCTGTGATGTGTTCATTTCAATATATTTGCGGCCTTAGTGAGGCTAAGGGACATAACAGGCCCAACCGACATAACAGGCCCAAGTACTTCAGCTTAATAATTACAGAAGACTTCTAAATTGCAGTAAATTGGTGTCAGACCGACTCTCCCAATTCTGTGTTCTTTCTGTGGCAACACAGAGGACTGCTGAATATACCTGAATATTCCCAATACAGTCTCAATCAACTGCCACATGGTTGATCATTTTCATCGCTTAGGCTCTGATGCTCCTTTATATTCGCCGCATAGTACTCCATTTTAGTGATAACTGTAGGTGTTACTCACTTAAGCTTTTCCATTTAAAAAAAACTTTGATAACTTCAATACTAATGAAGGATGCAGTGAAGATCTAAAAGCGGTTCTTCAACCTTAAAACATCTGCTGACATTCATCAACCTTACCCCTGCAGTTTAGTCATCTAAACCATTGAATGGAATTACAGCCTTGCAACTCCTTCCATTGTAACTACAATTCTAGTGTTATCAAGAGGACAATTTTTATCTTCTCAAAATCACTACATTATTGTTTGATATACACCCAGCTTATGTGCTACCCACAGCAATGAATTAATCTTCAAGCGACAGATCGTGACTTATGCCTCCTACATTGAGTGAGTCATATTGCTATGCTGTGGCAATATATTATGCAAGTGATGTGTGTACAGGTTGATCTAAAGGCAGCAGAAATAATTGGACACAAACCCCTTGCTGGTTATTTCTGCAGATCAGGCAGTGTGAGCGTTAGCCTGAGCTGGTGTGTAACATACTGTCAAAGTTTACAGTTAAGCAGGAATTGTGATGCCCCTCTGTTGAATTGTGACCCAAATAAACATAAGCTTGCTCTAATGCCACTGGCTTCATTAATCCATATTTCTACCAGGATTTGGCTTTCAAAATAATTTTCTACATACAATGATACTGTTGACAATTAGTCTACAGAATGTTGTACTGCTATTTATTTTGTAGTCATTTTTTGATTAAAAAATTAAAAAGAAACCAGTTGAAAATAGTATTAAAAAAAAAACAGGGCTGAAAATCCAGTACCTTGTAGCGCATTCCTACTGTAACTCCGAAAGTGCTTCAGAAGCATTTAAATTAGTCCAGAATTCGCAAACATCATGTCCCAGCCTTAATTCATAGATTCCGCTGGGCCTTTTTGGAGACATCTGCCCCTTACAATGGCAGTGGTGTAGGAGGGGCAGGGCTGGGATATTCTCAACACCGAGAGTTCCTGTGTCCATGGCCCCACAGGGACCCAGCACATCAGAGGACCAGGCTGGGCTGATGACCTTGATCCATCAAGATTTAAGGATGGTATAATTATTTTTTAATTTTGAAAGCAATTCTACAAAAAGGGCTAAAGGGCATAATTTTATTCTTTCTGCAGGGCGGCATTCTTCTGCCATAGTTTGCAGCCTTAGATGCGCCCTTAGTGGCACAGGCGCCCGTCATTGCGATGCAAATGAAGTGGCCTCCACTTAACTACGCTAACTTTGGCGGGATTGACAGTGGAGTTCCCAGGCAGGTGCATCTGGCATTTACACTGGGATGCACCACTCCACGGACTTTTGGCTCCAACCACTTCAGTCATTATTTTTTTTGAGGAGGTAACAAGCAGGGTCGATGAGGGTAGTGCGTTTGATGTAGTCTACATGGATTTTAGCAAGGCTTTTGACAAGGTCCGACATGGCAGACTGGTCAGAAAAGTAAAAGCCCACGGGATCCAAGGGAAAGTTGCAAGTTGGATCCAAAATTAGCTCAGTGGTAAGAAGCAAAGGGTAATGGTCGACGGGTGTTTTTGCGACTGGAAGGCTGTTTCCAGTGGGGTTCCACAGGGCTCAGTACTAGGTCCCTTGCTTTTTGTGGTATATATCAATGATTTAGACTTCAATGTAGGGGTCATGATTAAGAAGTTTGCAGATGATACAAAAATTGGCCATGTTATTGATAGTGAGGAAGAAAACTGTAGATTACAGGAAGTGAGGAAGAAAGCTGTAGATTACAGGAAGATATCAATGGACTGGTCAGGTGGACAGAAAAATGGCAAATGGAATTCAATCCGAAGAAGTGTGAGGTAATGCATTTGGGGAGGGCTACCAAGGCAAGGGAATACACAATAAATGGTAGGATACTGAGATGCGTAGAGGAAGAGAGAGACCTTGGAGTGCATGCCCACAGATCCCCGACAGTAGCAGGGCAGGTAGATAAGGTGGCTAAGAAGGCATACGGGATATTTTCCTTTATTAGCCAAGGCATAGAATATAAGAACAGGGAGGTTATGCTTGAACTGTATAAAACACTAGTTAGGCCACAGCTAGTGTACTGCGTCACCACATTACAGGAAAGATGTGATTGTACTAAAGAGGATATAAAGGAGATTTATGAGGATGTTGAGATTTAGCTATGAGGAAAGATTGGATAGGCTGGGTTGGTTTTTTTGGAACAGAGGAGGCTGAGGTGTATAAAATTATGAGGGGCCTAGATAGAGTGGATAGGAAGGACCTATTTCCCTTAGCAAAGAGATCAATAACCAGGGGGCATAGATTTAAAAATGAGAAGTCGCACAACGCCGGCATCTCCACATCATAGATTTAAAGTAATTGGTAGAAGGATTAGAGGGGAGCTGAGGAGAACTTTTTTGACCCAGAGGGTGGTGGGGGTCTGAAACTCACTGCCTGAAAGGGTGGTAGAGGCAAAGACCCTCAACACATTTAAAATGTACTTGGATATGTACTTAAAGTGTCGTAACCTACAGGGCTACAGACCAAGAGCTGGAAAGTGGGATTAGGCTGGATGGCTCTTTTTCAACCGGCACAGATACGATGGGTCGAATGGCTTCCTTCTGTGCCATAAATTTCTATGATTCTATGATTAAATAAAACTAAATGCAAGGTACATAGATTATTTTCATTCACAGCTTGTCCAGAAGCAAAACACTTGTTTGTTTTATAAACCTCTTCTTTCATATGACAAATTCCCCATGGGCAGAAAAATCAAAATAGTTAAAAGTTTTGTGTCTAGCATCATCAAAGATGTCACACCTGAAAGCACCACACATCTGTATGATAAAAGTTGTGATGGACTCAAATAACCACTTATTTCTTGTGAGCAAACAAATATCCAATTTACTAAATATGATCAAATCAAATGTAGAAAAACAATACCAATGAGGAACAAGTAACCAGCAGAGATGTAAGCCACTATTAAGAAAAAAGTCACTATCACAAAACTGACCAAGTTGCTCAAATACTTTCTTCACTTGATTTTCTGTCACCATTTTCCTTCTTTATTCAGGTCAGTGTATACAGCTAGAAATAATATCTAGTACATAATAAATAAAATTTTAAAAGAAAAATAACGAAACACAACCTTAAAATTAGCCATTTAATTTGAATCATAGAATAATACAACACAGGAGGCCGCCATCCGTCCATCGCTCTCAAAGTACCTGCAAGAAGTTTCCCTACCACAACATGTTATTTGGTCTGGGGAATAGACTGGAGTTGGAAATTTCACCTACACTTTGGATATTGGGGACAATTGTTCATCAGTGTGAAATAAATCATTGATGTTGTAGTACTCATCCTGCTCCTATGGAATTACAACACCAGAGTGTACAGTGGCAAAATTAGATAGATTAAACAGAAAATTAATAATTGTAGGCACAGAAAAAAAATTAAAAGTAAAAAGACTTAATTTTTGTCAATGTTTCATACAGTTGTAAGATGGAGTAAAGATTTTGGACCAACAGTACTTTTTGAGTGAGATTTCTATTTGTTGCTGATGGAGACAGAGTTTGCACCAGGCAATAGACGGATGTTTATGAAGTGCTTTGACAATAAACTCAGATGCTGCAGCTGGAGTTAGCCAGCCAAGACAGACCATGGCTTAGAAGTGAGAGGTTGAAAGGACACTTTAGATTTAACTACTTTGCACAGATGGTGGTGAATGTATGGAATGGACTGCCCAGGGAGGCAGCGTCTATTAACTGCATCATAAATTTAAGAAAGAGTTGGATAAGTAGCTTAAGGAAAATTAAATAGTGAGGTATGACGAGTATCATGGGATACAATATTTTCTAGACACTAGGACCAGCCAGATGGACCACAATAGTCTTCACAATAGTCATCTACATTCTATGTTTCCAAGTGGACCAAACAGAATTCCTTTGGATTGAGCTTATGAACAGTAAGGAATATGTCACAGTAGTGGAAATATATTGTAGAGCACTGAACAATGAACAGTAGAAAGGAAATGAGGATGAAATTTGTAGCGTTCTAATTGTAGAAGATTTTAGTTATCCAAAAATTAATTGCAATTTTTGTGCTGAGAAAGGGACATTTTTTTCAGTGCATTCAAGGTTGATTTCTCAGTCAACATGTTGCTACTCCAAAAGTAAGGAAGCACTCACTGAACTGGGTCTGGGTAATGGGGCAGAGCAAGCAGGTGATCTAAAATAGGGGAACATTTAGGAAGCAGTGGCCATAATATAATTAGGTTCAATGCAAGAATAGGACAGAAAAGGCAAAAGTGAAGTCAAGAAGAATACTTAATTAAAAAAAGCAAATTACAGCAAAATGAAAAGGACTCATTAAATGAAAGGGAAAAATTCGCAAACAGAATTGTAGATCAGCAATGAAAACTATTATGCAGGAGAAAGAAAAAAGTACAAATCAAGTATATTCCAGGAAGGAAAAAATGGGAGCATGCTGAAGGCTGGGTTCCATGGATAAATGAGGAGATTAGGTCAATTTTGAAACTAAAAAAAGCATTTAGTGTTTACAGGGTAGATAATAAAAAAATAAAGCCAGGACAAATATAAAGAATAGAGGGAAGTAACAAAAAGATTAGATAGGAAAAAGGAAATATTGGAGAAAGATAGTAGAAACTAGAAAAGGGCAATAAAAAAGCTTTCTACAAGCACATTAATAGCAAGAGGATAGTCAACGTAGGGGATAGGGCTGCTAAGAGATGAAGGAAGCAAACGTAGTGGAGAGCAAGAGAATAGGAGAAATACTAAATAAATACTTTGACTCCATCTACACAGAGGAGATTGTTATTGAAATTGTAGAACCATCAGAAACTAATGTAGAGCATCTAGTGAAGGGTTATTATTAAGAGCGATGGTACTAAATAAGTTACTTAAAATTAGAATAGACAAACTACTGGGACCTGATTATTTACATCTGAGGATCCGGAGGTGAGTTACATAAAAAAATTGCAAAATCTTGACGATAATATTCTGGAGAAACAAGGAAATAAATGCCCGAGGGATGGAGGGTGGTAAATGTTACTCCCCTCTTCAAAAAAGGAGACTAGAATAAGTCAGAACATTAGAGGCCAATTAGCCTTACTTCAGTTGTTAGTAAACTACCAGAGCTTATAGTACAGTTGGAGAAACATAAACTAATCTGGGGCAAACACCACAAATTTCTGAGATCAGTCATGCCTAATAAACCTTATAGAACTGTTTAAGGAAATAACACAGGGAATAGATAAAAGAAATGCAGTGAATGGACTTTATATGGATTTTCAAAAAAGTATTGATAATTAATACACAAGAAACCTGTGGCAAAGATAATGGCAAAAGGAATTAAAGGGAAAGTGGCCACATGAATAGGGAGGTGGCTGGAAAGCAGGAAACAAAGCTTATAGGTTAAAGGAAGTTTCTAAGATTGAAAAGATGCGGTGACCATGTTCCACAGGATCTGTTTTGTAGCTAATCTTATTTACTATATGCATAAATGATCAGGACTTGGAAATTGAGGGAACTGTATTGAAATTTGCTGATATTCCCATATCCCCAATGTGGTGTTATGTGACAAGATTGTGAAAGACTACAGGAGGACAGATAGGCTGGCATAGACAGATAGGTACAGCTGCAGTTCACTATAGAAAAATGTGAATAATTTTGGAAACACAAGAAAAGGGAAAACACCTTAAATGGTAAGATTTTAAATTGAGTAGTGGGACATTGTTCACAAATAGACAGGTTATTAAAAGGTGGCAGTGCAAGTAGATAGAGCAATACAAAAGCAAACACAATCCTTAGTTTTGTATCTCGACAGATATAACACAAAAGTAAGGAGATAATGTTGAACTTATACAAAACTTTAGTTAGGTCGTAGCAATACACAAGAAAACACAATACTTAGTTTTGTATCGAGATGGATACAATACAAAAGTACGGAGATAATGGCCAGAAGTTTGCCTACCTGGGCGGTCCGGTAAGGGTGGTGGCCATGGCGGATTGCGACCCCACTGCTGGTTCCGTCCCGCTGCTGAAAATGACTTTCCCTTAATAGGGCCTATTAAGTCCGCCCTGTGCATTACCTGGCCCAATTAAATGGTGCGGGTCTGGTGATGTCATCGATGACGCGTTTTCAGCTGGGATCTTTAAAGGGGCCATGGCCACATTTGATTTGAAGGTCGATGTAACATAGTGCTGTCAGTGTACCACAGCATTGGAGTGCTGCAAACACTGAATGATTGCACCTAAGTTCTCCGATGGCCCCCTCCATATGGAGGGAGTCAGAGCACACAGGGAGGTCCTCTTCCCTTCCAATGAGCAGAAGAGACCTCCCCAGGACACCAAAACAGCCTGGTTGAAGATTGCAGAGGAGGTCACCAGCAGGGATGTGGTCAGGAGGACCTGGGTGCAGTGCCGCAAACGTTTCAATGATCTCATTAGATTAGGAAATGTGAGTACAAAGCCACACTCAACCTCATCCTGCTGTGCCACTCATCACATCCCCATCACTCTGCCTTCCCTACCCTACTCCTGCACATCCTTACTCACACCAACTTACCTTGCACCTCACCCATCCCTCTCTAGCTACATTATCATATCCCCATCTCACGAGCCACCCCTCACACTCACCCTCATCCTAGTGCAATCATACCAACTAACAACACACAAGGAGGCCACTTGGGTGTTTTATACAATGTTTATGTAAAGTTTCCGTTAATGTGCTGTGAAACATAAAAATCTTTATTTTCAACTCTTTTCAGTGTTGGACAGATTTGTGTGCACCTTTGGAAGTGGCTTAGTGAGTTGCAGTGAATGGTGAGACATAACGGTACCTCCAGCAATGGTGGTGAGTGTGAAACGAATGGCTTGGTCATTGCAGGGATGCTTTATGGTGTTGCCGTGGGGTGGTGCCAACCTGGCGCATCATGTGGCAGCCATATGGGTGTACAGCGTTGAGAGATCGCCATTGACAGATTGCTTCTGTCATCTCTACTTCACCTGCCATCTATTCCATCAGCATGGATGCCGTTTATACTGTCTTACCTTGGTCCTCAGAATCTGACCACAATGAGCCCCAACACCAGGTACACCAGTAACACCAACAACACCACCACCAACCTTCTCCACAATCACCTGATGCTGCACAGGACAGAGGGCATCAGCACCCGAGCACACTGCTGCCTGGGACGCCAGGGATGGCCTCACCATAGCCAGATTTACTTCACTTGATGCTGTACACCCTGGCTGCCACATAATGCACCAGGTTGGCACCACCCCACACCAACACCAGAAACCATCCCTACAATGCCCAAGCCATTTCTTCCACACGCATCGCCATTGCGGGGGGTACCATTATGTCTCACCATTCACTGTAACTCACTAAGCCACTTCCAAAGGTGCACACAAATCTGTCCAAGAACGCAAAGTGTTGAAAATAAAGATTTCAATGTTTGACAGCACATTAACAGAAACTTCACATGAACATTGGCTAAAACACCCAAGTGCCTACCCTTGTGTGTTGTTACTTGGTATGATTGGACTAGGATGAGGGTGAGTGTGAGGGGTGGCTAGTGAGATGGGGAACTGTTAATGCAAAGCGAGAGGGATGGGTAGAGGTGCAAGGTAAGTTGGTGTGAGTAAGGATGTGCAGGAGTACGGTAGGGAAGGCAGAGTGATGGGGATGTGATGAGTGGCACAGCAGGATGAGGTTGAGTGTGGCTTTGCAGTAACGTTTCGTGATCTACTGAGATCATTGAAAGGTTTGCGTCACTGCAGCCTGCTCCTCCTAATGACATTCCTGCTTGTGTCCTCCTGTGCAATGTGTAACCAGGCTGCGTTGGTCTCTTCCGCCCACTGGAAGGGAAGAGAACCTCCCTGCGTGCTGTGACTCCCTCCATAAGCATATGGAGGGAGTCATGGGAGAGCCTGGGTGCAGCCATGCATCTCTGTGCAGTGCTTGTCAGTGTTTGCAGCACCTCAATGCTGTAGAACACTGACAGCACAACTGTCAAAATAAATTTGCATATGGTCCCTTTAAGGAAACCGGCTGATGACGCGTCATCAAGTGACGTCATCAGACCCGCTTCCTTCAATTGGCTGGAAAATGTGCTTTGCGGGCTTAACAAGCCCAATCAACGCAAGATCACTTTGGACAGCAGGCTGGAGCCAGCAGTGGGGTCGCAACCCACCACCGACCCTGGCCGCACCAGACCCGCTGAGGTAGGGGAAATCGCGGCCCAAGATTCCATCAGTGAGCCAAACGCCAAATTCCAAGTTTCCCCTCCACAGTGCTGCTAAACCACAGGTCACTTCCCACCATACTGTCAAAACCATGCACGCCCACCTCACTGCTGCCAAACTCCAGGATCCGCACCACAATGCTGGCAAATCACAGAACTCGCCCTCCAGTTCTACTAAACCCCAGTACCACTCTCTCCCCACCTTCCAGTACTGCTAAATATCAGGTACCTACCTCTAGCATGGTGCATCTTGTATACCATCTGGCTGTGTATCCTCAGCTTTAAAATAGGTAATGAATAAAAAGTAAACAACACACACACACACACACACACACACACACACACATTTCTATGCTACTCATTTAGAAACATAGTAATAATCTATGCTACAAATATAGCAGTCACAAAAAAAAATTGAGCAGCTGCAGAATTCAATCCCCAAAACACCAATATAAATCGCAGAATATCATGTAATAAAAGAAAAATTGATTCAGTAACACTAATCATTGGCCCTGATAAATACATTTTGTTACATGGCATAACACCCTCTATTGAAAATAACATGCTCTGACTCACCATGTGCAGCACCACAGGAAATCATTTTGAATTTTTTGAATTCTTCACCCTCACCTTCAAATCCCTTCACAGCTTCATCCCATCTATCTGTACGATCTCCTCCAGAACTAAGACTCCTCCCACATCCTTTGGTCCTCAGCCAATGATCATCTGTGCACCCCCCTATCCCTTTGCCTCACCATTGGTGGAAGACCCTTCAGCCACTAAAACTTCTCCCCTAATCCCCTCCACCTCTCTAATTCTCTCTCCATTTTTAAAAACCTTCTTTCAATCTATCTTTTCTATCAAGTTTTCAGTCATCTCCTAACTCTCACCCCATGGTTTGGGGTCTATTTCTTTTGGGGGCGCCCCTTCCATGAAGCTCCTGGAAAAATTTTCTACATTGAAATGCAATTATTGTTCCTCTCAGTCACATTTAAATTGTCACATTTCAAAACAATAAAGGTAGTCATTTGACCCTGGAGACAGAATGCTTCAGTATCCTTAACAAATATACTTAAGAAAAAAAAACAAAGCCAGTGTTGCAGCCTAAAGAATAAATTAAACTCGGACCTCAGCAAGTGTTACTTTAACATAGGGCCAATTTTGACCTTTGGCCAACCAACCGGCAGAGCATGCTGGCCAGCCACCTGTTCCTGGCTTTATTTAAATTTGGCAGTTGAGCTACGGGGCGCCAAACAGGCATCCCAATGCATCTCGCCTGATTGAGGCCTCAACATTAGGCCGGGACGGCCGCCAGCAAGATAAGTTGAGGGGGTCGTGATCTCAGGGTGGCAGTGGCCCTGATTATTTCTGTGGGCCTTGGAGGAGTGCCTTTGGCAGGCCTCTTTGATTATATCACCCTTGGAACTGGTGGGAGCCTGCACGGCGCAGGTTCAGGCCAAAAATGGCAATCGGGGTAGTATTTAGAGAGAGAAAAGAAAGAGAGAGAGAGAGAGAGAGAGAGAGAGAGAGAGAGATCAAGGGTTATGAATGGTTTTAAAGGTCCATTTGTCATCCAGAAAACTGGGTTGCTTCTAACCACAGAGATTTCTGAACAAGGAACAGTTTCCCATGAGATTTCAATACTCTACCAGATCAAGAAGGGGAGGAGCATACATTTAGCACAACTAATAGTGCCTAGTAAACTAATATAGTGCCTAGTATTTAAGGGTTACTCATTTCCACATCTCTCATCACATACTGGCATATTACCTAAACTGTCACAGGTTTAAGTTGTCAGTTACTGAACCAAGTTGGCACAAGCACATTCACTGCAAAAATGACACTTTTCCACACCTAACAAGAGGCAGTCGACAGTCTGATAAGACTATTTAACAGACACTTAATTTCATAAAATAGATTCCCTTAAAAAGAACAAAACTACATTGATACAGCATAAATATTGTAATATTTATGTAAGCTGCACACAACTGATTTTCATCAACGTGAGAAAATAAGTGCAATTCAGTTCAATTAATAAATTATAAAAAGCATTTTTAAGAGTAAAGAACAGCAAAACATTAGTATCTTCAGATAAACATAATTGATTTGAAATGATAACTGGGGTACTTTTCTAGCCTATATGACACCAACCAAAATTATGCTGTAATTGTGCCCAAAGTTTCATTCCATTCTCATCTAAAAGCAAACGAGGCAATTTATAGATGTGGGCTGCCTCAGATATTTTTATGACTATAGTAGGCAAAGAGGCAGTGCTTACCTTTCTTGTTATTTTAATCACAGTTTAAGGACACAGAAAAGCAAAATGCTAAAGAAAACCTGATTACTAATGGGGTGACAAGGCCTGAACTGTGAGCACTATCAATCTTCAAGCTTAAGCTGATGCCACAACTAGATTAAAATCATGGCCTCATGTGCAAGACATGAAAGATCTAGATTAGAAGACTAAACAAAAAGGCAGACAGTGAGAACACGGTGATTTAAAACTCAAGCATAAATTAGATCGGAGCTCTGAAAATAGGACTGCAAGTACAAATATTGAAAAGTTGAATCAAACCAGTGTCAATAAACTGGATGTTTAAAATAACGAGATAAGAATATTGGAAGCTGATCTTAGCATAAAGCAAGTTGGATCATGATTCAGGTTTAAAATTGCTATCCTGTACAAGTGTGTTTGCAGCAAAAAATTTGAATAAACTTCCCAAATCAGAGTAAGCTTAAATAAAGGAAACTTCTGAATTAGTGTGTAAATATAAGGGCCAATTTTTCAGTTACTATGGCTGGTGGCACCAGAATAGAACAAGCGTTCGGTGTGGTCAAGGAATTTGGCAGAGATTGCACTCACTGGATCTCTGTTGTGTGTGATCTTCCAGCCTTTTAGCAAACCCAAGTGCACTTGCACAAATTGTGCAGGATCTTCACTTTGAGGTGAACCGCGTGCGCACTAGAGGCTGCGCGCACGCAGCACACTTAGGTTTTTTTTTAGGTTTCAACGCGAGGGTAAGTATGGAAGATTCTACGCAAGTAAAAAGGAGGCGTAAGACCCCTTTTGAACAAGGTAAGTAGTTAATTAAGTATAATTAAAAAAAAATTTCAACAGGTTTATCTTTTTTAGAGACTTTAAAGAAAGGTAAGTTTATTTTTATAACTTTTAAAAAGTATTTTAATTTTTTCAAAAATTTAAATTTTTGTTTAAAGTGGTTAATTTATTTAACTATAGTTATTTTATTAATGTGATGGTTTTTTTTTAAATTTATTTGAGGTTTAGCTGTTCTTTTGGGGCCGATTTCAATTCATAGATTTGACAGGTCTTCCTGTCAAATCTATGAATGAAAGATGGTCTGCTGCCATTGGCTCTCCATGGCCCACGTGATCCCAGGGGTCGCATCGCACTAACTGCGCCCCTGGAACACACAAGCACTGCGCGCCGGCACTAGGGAGAGGCCCAGGACCCGAAGTTCCTGCGGGGGCAAACAAGAACGGCAGACGCGGTACGTGATATCGCACGCGATCCTTACCCCCGCGGCAAGCCTCCGAATCGAATTTCTAGGCCATTACAATTAATGCTAATGAGATGGAGATGGGAATTCAGAACAGACATGATTTTTTGATTTTCTGACAGGGAATACGCTGTGCACTCTACATAAATGAGAAATCAGGGTCAAGCAAATTCTAAAATAAAAACAAAAAATGCTGGAAATACTCAGCAGGACAGGCAGCATCTGTGGAGAGAGAAACAGAGTTAACGTTTCAGGTCGATGACCCTTCGTCAGAACTGGAAAAAGCTGGAGATCAAACAGGTTTTTAAGCAAGTGTAGGGGCAGGGAAAGGGGGGAGGGGAGGAAAGAACAAAAGGGAAGGTCTGTGATAGGATGGAAGGCAGGAGAGATTAAGAGACATTAAGAGATGGTGCAAGGCAAAAGGAGAAGGTAATGGGACAAGTTAAGAAACAAAAGATGGCTCTAGATGAAGTGTAAATGGCACTGGCAGAATGAAAGACAGCTGCCATGTGGGAGAGAGAGAAATAAATAAATAATAATTAAAATAAATGGAAAAAAAGGATAGGGGCAGAGGTTATGGTCTGAAATTGTTGAACTCGATGTTGAGTCCAGAAGGCTGTAAAGTGCCTAATCGAAAGATGAGGCGCTGTTCCTTGAGCTTATTGAGCTTCATTGGAACAGTGCAAGAGGCCAAGGACGGTGAGGTCTGAGTGGAGCAGAGAATTAAAAAGTGACAGGCGACCGGAAGCTCGGGGTCACCCTTACGGACTGAACGGAGGTGTTCCGCAAAGCGGTCACCCAATCTGCGTTTGGTCTCCCCAATGTAGAGGAGACCACATCGTGAGCAGCGAATACAGTATACTAAATTGCAAGAAGTACAAGTAAATCGCTGTTTCACCTGGAAGGAGTGTTTGGGGCCCTGGACAGTGGGAAAGGTGGAGGTAAAAGGGCATGTGTTGCATCTCCTGCACTTGCACGGGAAGGTGCCGGGCAAAGGGGAAGGGGTGTTGGGGGCGATAGAGGAGTGGACCAGGGTGTCGCCGAGGGAGCGGTCCCTTCGGAATGCTGAAAGGGGAGGTGAGGGGAAGATGTGTTTGGTGGTGGGATCACGCTGGAGGTGGCGGAAAATGATCCATTGAATGTGGAGGCTGGTGGGGTGAAAGGTGAGGACAAGGGGAACCCTATCGTGGTTCCGGGAGGGAGGGGAAGGGGTGAGAGCAGAAGTGCTGGAAATAGAACAGACACGGTCAAGGGCCATGTCAACCACAGTAGAGGGGAATCCTCGGTTGAGGAAAAAGGAAGACATGTCGGAAGCACTGGTATGGAAGGTGGCATCGTCAGAGCAGATGCGGCGGAGACGGAGAAACTGGGAGAATGGAATAGAGTCCTTACAGGAAGCGGGGTGGGATTAAGTGTAGTCCAGGTAGCTGTGGGAGTCAGTGGGCTTGTAGTGAATGTTTGTCAATAGCCTATCCCCAGAGATGGAGACAGAGAAGCCGAGGAAGGGAAGGGAAGAGTCGAAGATGGACCATGTGAAGGTGAGGGAAGGGTGGAAATTGGAAGCAAAGTGAATGAAATTTTCTAGTTCAGGGCGAGAGCAGGAAACAGCACCGATACAGTCATCAATGTACCGGAAAAAGAGGTGAGGGAGGGGATCCGAGTAGTACTGGAACAAAGAATGTTCCACATATCCCACGAAAAGGCAGGCATAGCTGGGACCCATGCAGGTTCCCATAGCAACACCTTTAATTTGGAGGAAGTGAGTGGAGTCAAACGAGAAGTTGTTCAATGTGAGAACAAGTTCAGCCAGGCGGAGGAGGGTGGTGGTGGATGGGGACTGGTTGGGCCTCTGTTCAAGGAAGAAGCGGAGCGCCTTCAGGCCATCCTGGTGGGGGATGGAGGTGTAGAGGGATTGGACATCCATAGTGAAAAGGAGACGGTTGGGGCCAGGAAACTGTTAAAGTGACGGAGGGCGTCGGAAGAGTCTCGGATGTAGGTGGGAAGACACTGGACAAGGGGAGAAAAAAAAAGAGTCGAGATAGGAAGAGAGAAGTTCCGTGGGGCAAGAACAGGCTGAAACGATGGGTCTACCAGGGCAGTCATGTTTGTGGATCTTGGGAAGGAGGTAGAAGCGGGCCGTGGAGGGAAGATCTCCAGAGGAGATGAGGTCAGTGACGGTCTTGGAAACGGTGGCTTGATGTTCGGTAGTGGGGTCATGGTCCAGGCAGAGGTAGGAGGAGGTGTCGGAGAGTTGGTGTTCAGCCTCCGCTTGTCCCATTACCATCTCCCTTTCCCTTGCACCATCTCTTAATCTCTCCTGCCTTCCATCCCATCATAGACCTTCCCTTTTGTTCTTTCCTCCCTCCCCTTCCCTGCCCCTGCACTTGCTTAAAAACCTGTTCGATCTCCAGCTTTTTCCAGTTCTGAAGGGTCATCGGCCTGAAACGTTAGCTCGTTTCTCTCTCCACAGATGCTGCCTGACCTGCTGAGTATTTCCAGCATTTTCTGTTTTTATTTCAGATTTCCAGCATCCGCAGTATTTTGCTTTTGTCAAGCAAATTCTAGGCAGACAGGAAGTCACTGTATAAAGAAGGAAACATGCATTTTGACTTGGAAGCATATGAAAGAGCACTTTGGGCTTGCAAGAGCTACATTTTTTCAGTGTTTGTTTTTTTTAGCACTTTGTTAATTTTTGTCCCAGCAAGATTTATCATCGCTACAATTAAAATTCTGAATACTGGAATTCCAATAAGAAAAAGAGGCTGAAAGGAGAGATGCGAGGCAGGTTTTATTGCCCAAACCCATGCTTACTCATGCAGTCACCTTTAGAGTCCTGGAAATATCCAAGGAAAACTGTCTTTGCAGTATTTGCTTCACCAGGGACTTCAGCAGACAACCTCTTTCACAGGGAAAGTATCTATAGTTTTGAGCTTTCATGTCTCAGGCTCAATCTATGTGATCATAGGGGATATCAGCAACATGAGTCAGTCAAATTGCATTGCAGAGATGCAGCAAACTAGTTACTGATGCATTTTTCATCAAGGCAAACACCTTCATCAATTTCCTTGTGAAAATCCTACAGCAGAATGAGAGGAGCCTGCAATTTTTTCACACTGCAGGATTCTGCAAAATTCACAGCATTATTGATGGTTCATATGTGGTCATTCGGACCCTGCGCAAAATCCCATTCATGAACTATAAGGAATTCTATACTTCAACTGCAAAGGGTTCCATTATTAGTGTGCAGGTGGCCAGTGACCAACAGAACAGGATCATGCAGGTAGGTTCTCACTTTCCGAGCAGTAGTCAGAATGCTTTTGTTTTAAGACAAGCCTCTATGCCAGAAACATTTGAAGGTAACGGCAGACAGCAAAATTGATTTCTCGCAGACCAAGGCTACCCTCTTCAACCCTGGTTCATGTCACAATTGGGACAGCCATGAACTGAAGCTGAGCTTGACAGAATGTCTTGACAGTCGTAAAACATTGGTGCTTCAATAGCATCCATTTTTTAAGCCTGTGAGGTTCAAATGGCTGCACTCTGCAGCTGAGGAAGGTATGAAATTGCCCTCTGGCCAGCACATTTCTGTTCCTCCTCCACTATTACAACCACTTGCTCACTCATGCTCTGACCGTCACTGAACGGCTGCAGGGCATTCTGAAGGGGAGGGCGAACAGTCAGAGGTCGTGGTTCACATTGGTACCAACGACATGGGTGTGGTAACACAATACAGCTTCCTGTGACTCGAACTTTATTGCATCACTTCCTGTGATTAGTCCAGGATAAATACTGGACTGATCAGTTGAATCCTGGAGAGGCATAGAGTAAGACCTCTTTTGTATGTAGCACCTTTTTAGTTGATTAAAGCTTACTTTAAGTTCACCACGCGTAAGGCTCATTCTTACGACAATTTAATCAACTTTGAAAAACTTCGCACTCAAACTTTTTGGACGAACTCGGAACTAAGGATCCAGGGAATCACCCATCATGGAAAACATCCTTAAACCATCGCGTCTTGACTTGGACCCAAACACCCCAGCAGCCGGTAAGGTGTGGAAACACTGGTATCGCACGTTTGACAATTTTCTCGAATATTGCAAGGCTGATGATGACTCAAAATTGCGGATACTCATCAACTGTGTCACCCCGAATGTATTTCAGTATGTCGAGGAATGGGGCAGTTACGAGGAGGCAATTCGGACGCTTAAAAGACTATATACTAAGACACCGAATGAGGTCTATGCCAGACATCTACTAGCTACAGCCCAACAAGGGCCGGAGGAATCCATTGATAAATTCCTCCAAGAGCTTCGCAGACTTAGTATGGACTGTAACTTTCAGGCGGCCTCAGCTGAGCTGTACCGTGAAGAAATGATCCGTGATGCTTTCATCTGCGGGCTTGCCTCCCCATTTATACGCCAGCGTCTACTGGAAAGTAAGACACTTGAGCTTCAGAGAGCTTATGACATGGCTTGCTCTCTAGATCTGGCAAAAAGAAATGCAGACCTTTATACAGTGCCCAGACCTCGGTCTGCTGCCTTAACTACAGTCAGGCAATTTAAGAGGCCACAGGTGAACTCTATTAGGGAGGACTTTATCCCTGACGATCAATCTGATGACTTCACTGATGAAGAGGATGATGACCCCACTGTGGCAGCCTCTTGGCAATCTAAGAAATGCTTCTTTTGTGGTGATGAGTTTCACCCTCGGAAATTCTGCCCTGCTCGCAATGCGTTTTGCAGTCATTGCAACAAAAAGGGTCATTTTGCAAAGGTTTGCCTATCAAGAGCCTCTACGAGGGCTTATCAAGCTAAGTCCTACCGAACTGCCCCGGTAAGGGCCTATCAAGATGTTCCGGCTAAAATCTATCGTGCTTCCTCTCGGGTTTTCTCTCGAAGAAACACACCTAGAGTTTCAGCCACTCTTTGTGCAACGACACCAATTACAGCTGCTTGTCCTCAGAACCTATTCCATGCAGCTACAAAAGCATCAATTAATGGACATACTTTAGATGCCTTAATTGACTCAGGTAGCACTGATAGTTTCATTAGGGAACAGATTGTTGCAGAGTTAAAGCTACATGTTTTCCCATCGGACCAGGCAATTGCGATGGCTCAGTCATCACTTAATACCAGAATTTCTGGCTTTTGTATGGTTGAAATAACACTTAATGGTCACAGGTATCCCTCCACCCGGCTTTCGGTGCTCAAGGACTTATGTAGTGATCTTATCTTAGGGCTGGATTTTCAAAAGCAGCATAAGAAGCTCACCATTGAGTTCGGCGGATCCAAACCTGAACTCACTATTTCTAATATACGACCTCGATTACCGTTCTGTGCATTGTCAGCAGCTTCACTGGATGAACCCTCACTGTTTACCAGTATCCCTCCTCGATGCAAACCGATTATAACAAAGTCACGACGTTTCAGTCAGGAAGACCAGTCTTTTATTGCGGCTGAGATTTCTCGGCTTTTAGCAGAGGATATCATCGAGCCTTGTTCGTCGCCATGGCGCGCCCAGGTCGTTATTGTTAAGAACCCTCTACAACCTCACAAGAAACGGCTGTGCATTGACTATTCACAGACCATCAATCAATATACCGACTTGGACGCATACCCATTGCCGCGCATCGATGATATGGTTAATAAATTGGCTGAGTACACGGTGTTCTCAACATATGATCTGAAAAGTGCCTATCATCAGGTACCCTTGAAGGTCTCAGACAAGCAGTATACGGCCTTTGAAGCCAATGGACGGCTGTATCAATTTCGTCGCCTCCCCTTTGGGGTCACTAATGGAGTGGCTGTCTTCCAACGAGCAATGGATGACCTGGTCAAACAGGAAGACTTGAAGGATACGTTTCCTTATCTGGACAATATTACTGTCGCAGGTCGCAATCAGCGGGAACATGACGCCAATCTCCAACGATTTTGGGATGCACTCCAGCACCGTAATTTGACATTAAATGCGGCTAAATCCATGGAGTCACAACCAACCATCAACATCCTTGGCTATTGTGTGGGCAATGGCATCATTAAACCTGACCCTGAAAGGCTTCGCCCACTCCAAGAACTCCCGCCACCTAAGAATCCGGCCTCCTTGCGCCGGGCCCTCGGCCTGTTTGCATACTATGCTAAATGGATTCCTAACTTCTCGGACCGAATCCAACCTCTACTGAAGGCCAGCACATTCCCACTGGACACAGCGGCTGTTGCAGCCTTTAACCTCCTGAAAAAACAGTTGGAGAAAGCGGCTCTTCACTCCATCGATGAGAGTCTTCCTTTTGTTGTTGAGTGTGATGCCTCGGAGGTGGCGATCTCGGCCACTCTGAATCAGGAAGGTCGTCCGGTGGCATTTTTGTCTAGGACTTTTCAAGGGGCTGAGCTACATTATCCTCCAGTCGAGAAAGAAGCTACAGCCATCATAGAGGCAGTACGGAAGTGGACTCATCTCCTAGCTCGCCAGCACTTTACCTTAATCACGGACCAGCGATCGGTCGCCTTCATGCTCGATAATCGAAAACGGACCAAAATTAAAAATAATAAAATCCAGCTTTGGCGGCTGGAATTGGCCTCTTTTGGTTACACCATCCACTATCGACCTGGCAAGGAGAATGTGGCTCCGGATACCCTCACACGAGCATTCTGCTCCGCCATGGCACCCTCTACGCTCGTAGACATCCATGATGGGTTGTGTCATCCGGGCGTTACTCGCATGCTATACTTCGTGCGGTCCCGAAATCTCCCATTCTCTACCGGGGATGTAAAGAAGATGTGCTCGGACTGCAGAGTCTGTGCGGAATTGAAACCTCAGTTTTTCCGCCCCTCGGGTGGTATACTCATACATGCGACCCAGCCAATGCAACGGCTTAGCATCGATTTTAAGGGGCCGTTGCCCTCTTCAACTCGCAACACTTATCTATTGACCATGGTCGATGAGTATTCCCGTTTTCCGTTTGCCTTTCCCTGCCCCAATATGCTGACGACCACGGTTATCAGCTGCCTTGAGCAGGTATTTGCTTTCTGTGGCATGGCATCCTATGTTCATTCGGATCGGGGCCCTTCTTTTATGTCAGGAGAACTCAAGGCCTATCTCTCGGAACGGGGTATTGCTGCCAGCAGAACGACGCCTTATCATCCGGTCGGGAATGGGCAAGTCGAGCGTTTTAACACTATCATCTGGAATGCGGTACGTCTGGCTTTGAGATCTCGGGGCCTACCCAACCAGCAATGGGAAGCAGTACTTCCAGACGCATTACACTCCACACGGTCCCTCCTTTCGACCGCCACAAATACGACGCCTCATGAACGGTTCTTCCGATTTCAGCGTCGCTCATCCTATGGGATATCTCTCCCGTCGTGGCTGACTGCACCGGGACCAGTGCTACTCCGAAGATATGTCCGGGCGTCTAAGAATGACCCCCTGGTAGATGAGGTTGAGCTCACTGACGTCAACCCTACCTACGCCTATATTCGGTATCCTGACGGTCGGGAATCTACCGTGTCATTGCGGGATCTGGCTCCCTGCCCGCCGAAACATAGAGGGACACCAGGGGATGATATTGTACCAGGCACATCTCTGGGCTCGCCAGGTGCCTCTCATCACGATCTGGATCTGACGCCGGCTGGTACCTCACTCCAGCGTGCCGACCTGGGGCAGACTGACTATGAGCCCGTCGGGGCTCGCACGCGCAGCCACGATCAACCCCGTACCATACGCTCAGAAACGGATCTGCCACAGCCCTGCCCGACACCCGTTTGGGCACCAGTACACAGTCAGGATCGTCCTGACCCCTCACAGAGCGGGCCGGATCACTCGGACTCTGGTCCACAGCCCGCGGCGGGTAAACGGGCTAGGGGCCCTCTACCGCTACGAGAACCCAAACGGGTGCGGCTCTCCCTTGTCCGGCGGCTACGAAATGGAGGGAGCATTCCGGCCTCCTAATCTTTTGAGGGGGGAGAATGTGGTAACACAATACAACTTCCTGTGACTCGAACTTTATTGCATCACTTCCTGTGATTAGTCAAGGATAAATACTGGACTGATCAGTTGAATCCTGGAGAGGCATAGAGTAAGACCTCTTTTGTATGTAGCACCTTTTTAGTTGATTAAAGCTTACTTTAAGTTCACCACGCGTAAGGCTCATTCTTACGACAATGGGTAGAAAGAGGGATGAGGTCCTGCAGGGGGATGGGATACGGAGTGGAGCTATAGTAGGGGGGTGATGCACAGCCAAATATAGAGGAAAAAACAAGTCAGCCTGGAAGGCAGAGCAAATATGTAATGGCACAAGGGAGTATGGCAAGGCTGGATGGCATTTATTTTAATGCAAGGAGTCTTGCGAGTAAGGTAGATGAATTGAAGGTGTTGATGAACACATGGGAGTATAATATTGTTGCTATCACAGAGACATGGTTGACGGAGGGGCAGGCCTGGCAGCTCAATATTCCGGGGTATAGAATCTTCAGGCGAGACAGAGGGAGGTGTAAAAGAGGAGGGGGTGTCGCAATATTAATCAAGGAGTCAATCACTGCTGTAAGGAGGGATGATATCTTAGCAGGTTCCTCCAATGAGGCCATATGGGTAGAACTTAAAAACAAAAAAGCACTTTGCTGGGAGTGTACTATAGGCCCCCAAACAGTCAGGGGGAGATAGAGGAACAGATATGTAGGCAGATCTCAGAGAAGTGTAGAAATAATAGGGTAATAATGGCCCAAAAATTAGTCCCGCGACGCGAGAGTACGCACTGTGTACTCTCGCGTATTCTGTCACCAATTGCCGGTTTTCTGCATGCACTGCGCATGCGCTGAAAACCGGCACTTGGTTTTTGGAAAAGGGGGCGGTTCCTCGGTGCACCGCGTGCGCGCTACAGGCTGCGCGCACGCTGTGCACTTAGTGCTTTGGACGCGCAGGTAAGGACGGAAGATTTTAGAAATGAAAAAAGGAGTAAGACCCACTTTTAACAAGGTAAGTAGTGAATTAAGTATTATTTTGATTTTTTTTTTAAGAGGTATATCTTTTTTAGAGACTTTAAAGACAGGTAAGTTTATTTTTATAACTTTTTAAAAGATTTTAAATTTTTTCAAAAATTTAATTTTTTATTTAAAATGGTTAATTTATTTAACTATACTTATTTTATTAATGTGATGGTTTTTTTTTATTTAATTGAGGTTTAGCTGTTATTTTGGGGGTGTGTAAGATTCATAGCTTTCACAGCACGTATGTGAAACTTATGAATGGAAGATGGTGTGCTGCCATTGGCTCTAACTAAGTCACGTGATCCCACAGCTCGCACAAATTCACTACACCGGTGGGATACGCAAGCACTGCCCAGCTGATGTCTAGAACATCAAGTTCGTGCGAGCTGGAACTGAAAAAGCCAACGCGGAGTGAGAGATCGCGGGGAAGCCTTACCCCCGCGTCAACACTCAGTCTTTAATTTCTGGGCCAATAGTAGGGGATTTCAACTTCCCCAATATTAACTGGGATAGTCAGAGTGTGAAAGGCTTAGAGGGTGCGGAATTCTTAAAGTGCATCCAGGAGAGCTTTTTGAGCCAGCATGCAGAAAGTCTGACAAGAGAGGGGGCGGTACTGGACCTAATTCTAGGGAATGTAGCCGGGCAAGTGGTAGAAGTGTCAGTAGGAGAGCATTTTGGTGACAGTGACCATAATTCGGTGAGATTTAAGGTAGTCATGGAAAAGGACAAAGATGGACCGGAAATAAAGGTTCTAAATTGGGGGGAGGCCGATTTTAATATGATAAGGCAGGATCTGGCCAAAGTGGACTGGGATCAGCTACTTGTAGGAAAATCCACATCACAGCAGTGGGAGTCATTCAGAAAGGAAATAGAGAGAGTACAACGCCAACATGTTCCCGTAAAGGTCAAGGGTGGGACCAACAAGCCCAGGGAACCCTGGATGTCAAGGGATATACAAGAATGGATTAGGAAAAAAAGGGAGGCTTTTGGCAGATACAAAGGACTAAAAACAGTGGAAGCCCTAGAGGAGTATAGAAAGTGCAGGGGGGTACTTAAAAAATAAATTAGGAGAGCGAAGAGGGGGCATGAAAAAACACTGGCAGGCAAAATAAAGGAAAATCCCAAGGTGTTTTATAAGTATATTAAGGGCAAGAGGATCACCAGGGAAAGAGTAGGGCCCATTAGGGACCAAAGTGGCAATCTGCATGTAGAGCCGGAAGATGTAGGTGAGGTTTTAAATGAATATTTTGCATCTGTGTTCACTATGGAGAAGGACAATGTAGGCATAGAAATCAGGCAGGGGGATTGTGATATACTTGAACAAATTAGTATTGAGAGGGAGGAGGTACTAGCGGTTTTAGCGGGCTTAAATCCCCAGGCCCAGACGAGATGTATCCCAGGCTGCTGTGTGAGGCAAGGGAGGAGATTGCAGGGGCTCTGACACAAATTTTCAGAACCTCTCTGGCCACAGGGGTGGTGCCAGAGGACTGGAGGACAGCTAACGTAGTACCATTATTCAAGAAGGGTAGTAGGGATAAACCAGGGAATTACAGGCCAGTGAGCTTAACATCAGTGGTAGGGAAATTATTGGAAAAAATTCTGAGGGACAGAATTAGTCTCCACTTGGAGAGGCAAGGATTAATCAAGGATAGTCAGCATGGCTTTGTCAGGGGGAGATCATGTCTAACCAATTTGATTGAATTTTTCGAGGGGGTGACTAGGTGTGTGGATGAGGGTAGTGCAGTTGATGTGGTCTACATGGACTTCAGTAAGGCTTTTGACAAAGTCCCACATGGGAGACTGGTCAAGAAGGTAAGAGCCCATGGGATCCAGGGCAACTTGGCACATTGGATCCAAAATTGGCTTAGTGGCAGGAGGCAGAGGGTGATGGTTGAAGGTTGTTTTTGTGACTGGAAGCCTGTGTCCAGTGGTGTACCGCAGGGATCGGTGCTGGGTCCTTTGCGGTTTGTAGTGTACATTAATGATTTAGATATGAATGTAGGAGGTATGATCAGTAAGTTCGCAGATGACATGAAAATTGGTGGAGTGGTAAATAGCGAGGAGGGAAGCCTCAGGCTACAGAACAATATAGACGGGTTGGTCAGATGGGCAGAACAGTGGCAAATGGAATTTAACCCTGAAAAGTGTAAGGTGATGCATTTTGGGAGGACTAACAAGGCAAGGGAATACACAATGAATGGTAGGACCCTAGGAAGGGCAGAGGATCAGAGGGACCTTGGTGTGCATGCACATAGATCCCTGAAGGCAGCAGGACAGGTAGATAAGGTGGTTAAAAAGGCATATGGGATACTTATATTCTATGCCTCGGCTAATGAAGGCAAGAGCAGGGAGGTTATGATGGAGCTGTACAAAACGCTAGTTAGGCCACAGCTGGAATACTGTGTGCAGTTCTGGTCACCACACTATAGGAAGGATGTGATTGCATTGGAGAGGGTGCAGAGGAGATTCACCAGGATGTTACCTGGGCTGGAGCGCTTCAGCTATGAAGAGAGACTGGACAGGCTGGGGTTGTTTTCCTTAGAGCAGAGAAGGCTGAGGGGGGACCTGATTGAGGTGTACAAAATTATGAGGGGCATAGATAGGGTAGATAGAAAGGAACTTTTCCCCTTAGTAGAGGGTTCAATAACCAGGGGGCATAGTTTCAAGCTAAGGGGCAGGAGGTTTAGAGGGGATTTGAGGAAAAGCTTTTTCACCCAGAGGGTGGTTGGAATCTAGAACTCACTGCCTGAAAGGGTGGTAGAGGCAGCAACCCTCACAACATTCAAGAAGCATTTAGATGAGCACTTGAAACGCCATAGCATACAAGGCTACGGACCAAGTGCTGGAAAATGGGATTAGAATAGACAGGGCTTGATGGCCGGCACGGACACAATGGGCCGAAGGGCCTCTTTCTGTACTGTATAACTCTATGACTCTATTACCCTCCTCAAACTGACTAATCTAAATCTGTCAGGGCAGATGGTTCTTTTTATGGAAGCTATGAGTGATATGGTGCTAAGATGGGCTCGCTTATTGAGCACCATTGAGACTATGGCTGGTGTTTGGGGCACCTCAAATGCTGCACTGTAAAATTGGCCCTATTATCATGCAGTAGACACTGAAATATTGTATTTTGATTAACTAATTCACTGTGCATTTTCTTTTATTTCACCACCTGGTGTTTTTTTGGAACAATGCAAACGGACACTTTATTGAAGAAAGATATGATTAAAAAGGAGAAAGGAATAGAAGGATATGGTGATAGGGTGAGTTGAAGTACATAGGATATACAGCATAGAAACAGGTCATTCGGCCCAACCAGTCCATGCAGGCGTTTATGCTCCACTCGAGCCTCCTCCCGTCTTTCCTCATCTAACTCCATCAGCACAACCCTCTATTCCCTTCTCTCTCATATGCTTATCTAACCGCCCCTTAAATGCATCTATACTATTCGCTTCAACCACTCCCTGTGATAGCGAGTTCCATATTCTCACCACTCTGGATAAAGAAGTTTCTTCTGAATTCCCTATTTGATTTCTTGGTGACTATCTTATATTGATGGCCTCTAGTTTTGTTCTTCCCCACAAGTGGAAACACTCTCTGTGTCTACTCTAACAAAACCTTTCATAAAGAGATCCAGCCTGTTCATCCTTTCCTGATAGGTATACCCTTGCATTTCTGGCATCATTGTGGTAAATCTTCACTGCATCCTCTCCAGTGCCTCTATATCCTTTTTATAATATGGCGACCAAAATTGTACAAAGTACTCCAAGTGTGGTCGAACCAAGGTTCGATACAAGTTTAGCAAAACTTCACTACTTTTCAATTCTATCCCTCTAGAAATAAACCCTAGTGCTTGGTTTGCTTTTTTATGGCCTTGTACATAAGAACATAAGAAATAGGAACAGGAGTAGGCCATTCGTCCCTTCGAGCCTGCTCCACCATTCAATGAGATCATGGCTGATCCTCTGCCTCAACTCCATTCACCGGCCCTATTGCCATATCCCTTGATGCCCTTACTAGTCAGAAATCTATCGACTTCTGTTTTGAATATACCCAATGACTGAGCCTCCACAGCCCTCTGGGGTAGAGAATTCCAAAGATTCACCACCCTCTGTGTGAAGAAATTTCTTCTCATCTCAGTCCTGAATGGCCTACCCTTTATCCTGAGGCTGTGGCCCCTGGTTCTAGACTCTCCAGTCAAGGGAAACATTCTCCCAGCATCCACCCTATCAAGCTCTGTAATAATTTTGTATGCTTCAATGAGATCCCCTCTCATTCTTCTGAATTCAAGAGAATACAAGCCTAGTTTACTCAATCTCTTCTCATACGACAGTCCCGCCATCCCAGGAATCAATCTCATGAACCTTCATTGCACTCCCTCTATGGCAAGTATATCCTTCCTTAGGTAAGGAGACCAAAACTGTACACAGTACTCCAGGTGTGGTCTCACCAAGGCCCTATATAATTGGAGTAAGACGTCTTTACTCCTGTACTCAAATTCTCTTGTAATGAAGGCCAGCATACCATTTGCCTTCCTAATGGCTTCCTGCACCTGCACATTCACTTTCAGTGACTCATGTACAAGGACACCCAGGTCCCTTTGAGCATCTGCATTCCCCAATCTTTCACTATTTAGGAAATACTCTACTTTTCTGTTTTTTCTACCGAAGTGGATAACTTCCCATTCATCCACATTATATTCCATCTGCCATGTTCTCGCCCACTCACTGAGCCTGTCGAGATCCCCTTGAAGCCTCTTCACATCTGACACTGCCACCTAGCTTTGTATCATCAGCAAATTTGGAAATGTTACATTTAGTCCCCTCATCCAAATCATTGATATAGATTGTGAATAGCTGGGGCCCAAGCACCGATCCTTGCGGTACCCCACTAGTCACAGCCTGCCATCCTGAAAAAGACCCGTTTATCCCAAGTGTGGTCTAACCAAGGTTCGATACAAGTTTAGCAGAACCTCTCTACTTTTCAATTCTATCCCTCTAGAAATAAACTAATATTTATATATAATAACATGATAAAATAAACTAATAATATTATTAGATTTTGCCTGTTAAGTGAGTTTCTGATAGAAGAATGAAAGTGTAATCTTAAGCCAGGCTTGTCAGTTTGACTTAGTGGTAACACTCCTGTTTCTGAGTCAGAAAGTTATGGGTTCAAGACCCACTCCAGGACTTGAGCTCATAATCTAAACTGGCAGATCAGTGTAGTTCTGGGGAAGGGCTCTATTATCAGAGATGGTGTTTTTCAAGATCAGCCATGATCTTATTGAATGGTTCTAGAATTGTGTTTGGTAATCTCAAACATGTTATCTAGGTTCAATTTATCTATTTCCTTAAGAATCTTGAACACATGATTAATATCTGCCCTGAGCATTCTCTTCTCCAGAGTAAAAAATCACAGCCTGTTTATCCTCTCCTCATAGCTTAGATGCCTGAAATTAGGTATCAATTTGGTTTCCCTTTTCTGCATTGCCTTCTTGGGTAAAGGTTGCAGTACCATTGATATTCTGCTCTTCACACTGGCGTGCTCCCTCTTGGTGGCAGGAATTCCAGCAGGAGCCTTCCATGTATTTCTGATGAGCCCTGGCCTAGAGAAATGGGTCAGGGTTCAAGCAGATTCAGAGGGGGTGTGGTGAAAGAGATCTGGGTGTTATAGTGCATCACTCTCTAAAAGTTCATGACCAATGCTGTGAGGCTACAGCTAAAGCAGACAAGGTTTGAGGTAGTATTCACTACAAAACAAAACATACCATTTTGTCCTTGCACAAGGCTTTGGTTAGGTATCAGTTAGAATACTGTAATATAAACAGAAAAACCTGGAAATATTCAACAGGCTAGGCAGCATCTGTGGAGCGAGAAACATAGTTATAGGCCCTGATATTGCAGTCAGTGGCGTATCTAAGGAATACGCCGCCGACCTCCAAACGAAATCCGCACTCACCTGATGCGAGGCCCCTTCGATAACTTGCGTTGTTTCGCTGCGGAGTTGTGCGCAGCGAAGTGGCCCACGGATCCCAGGGATGCACCATGTGCGTAACCGTACCTGGGATCACGTAGGGCGGTGTGCCAATCAGGAAACAGAAATCTCCGATGCCCATTCATTTGTAGGGCATGGATTTGAGAAGACTTTTCTGCCGTCCTCCTGTTTCTGATGCACCCTGGCATGTTAGGCAGTCAGTGCCGAATTTCATGTGGAAGTGTGGGTCGGCTTCCAATATTTAGGCCATGCAAGAAAAAAAACTAATCTCTAAATGGCGACACGCACTTAGAGCTTTGGAACCCATCATTCCGTTTAAGCAATGTTGCATTTAGCTGTGAACTTATTACAGACATGATTTTTAATGCACAAAAAATGAAAGTGCCCTAAATCTCTAAAACATTCCAAATATACCAAGTTCATTAACCTGAAGATTTATGAGAACCTGTCTTTTGAAACAGTGCAATTAGCACTTGCTGTTCCCGGAAGGACAGTTATTTATATTTAATCTTATTTTATCTTAACTGCTTTTAAGTTTGATAAGTTTTAAACCCATTCATCGCACACTGAAATCATATTTCAAGCTGCTGTTTTGATGCTTCACCTAATATTGCATCTTCCCCACCCCCCTCCCCTTACACTGTGCAAACGGGCTCCTGCGCCTGTTTGCACCAGCTGTAAAATTTTCCTGCGTAATTGCTGCGCAGTTGATGGGAAATTAGTCCAACTCTGCGCCAGCAATGACTATTTGACAGTTGCAGTGGATGATCTGTCAAGTCGGAACTTGACAGATCGCAAATTCCAGATTTAGCACACGCACGAGCACGTGCAGAAATCCCGAACACGCGGTCAACTTCAAAGGTAGGATGATGGCGTACTCTGAGAGTATGCCGTCATACCGACCACAAATTCTGCCTCAACGTATCAGGTCTGTGACCTTTTGTCAGAACTGGAAAACGTTACAGATGTAGCAGGTTTTAAGAAGTACAGGTGCAAGGAGAGGGGAGGGGAGGAAAGAACAAAAGGGAAGGTCTGTGATAGGGTGGAAGGCAGGAGTGATTTAATGAACAGCAGAATCATTATCAGCACCTGCTGTCCGAACAAAAATGGGAGCAGTGGTTATGATCTGAAATTGTTGAACTTGATGTGGAGTCTGGAAGACGGTAAAGTGCCTAATCAAAAGATGAGGTGCTGTTCCTCGAGCTTCTGTTGAGCTTCATTGGAACAGTGTAGGAGGCCAAGGACAGAGAGGTCATAGTGGGAGTGGGACGGAGAATTAAAATGGCAAGCAACCGGAAGATCAAGGTCACGCTTGCAGACTGAACAGAGGTGTTCAGCAAAGCAATCATCCAATCTGCATTTTGTCTCCCCTAAGTAGAGGAGACCGCATCGTGACAAACGAATACAATATACTAAATTGAAAGAAGTACAAGTTGAAATTCATTTGCCAATTATATGCCCATTCTGCAAGTTTATTAATGTCTTCTTGTAATTTGTTGCAGTCCTCCTCAGTATTGACTATCCCCTCCCCCACCCCCGCCAATTTGGTGTCATTCGCAAATTTAGAAATTGTGTTTTTGATTCCAAAGTCTAAATCATTAATATAAGTTGTGAACAACAGTGGTCCCAGCACTGATCCTTGTGGAACACCACTTCCCACCTTCTGCCACTGTGAATAGCTACCCTTTACCCGTACTCTGCTTTCTGTCTTGAAGCCAGCTAGCAATCCATTCTGCTACTTGTCCCCTGACTCCGCATTCTCTGACCTTAATCATTAGTCTATTATGTGGCACCTTATCGAAGGCCTTATGAAAATCTAGATAAATTACATCTAATGCGTTACCCTTGTCTACTCTCTCTGTTACCTCTTCAAAAAATTCAATGAGGTTGGTCAAGCAAGACCTTCCCTTTTGAAATCCATGCTGACTATTCATTATTATATTTTTGGTTTCTAGATGTTCTTCTATTTTCTCCTTTAGTAGGGATTCCATTATTTTTCCTACCACCGATGTTAAGCGGACTGGTCTATAATTCCCTGGACATGTTTTCTTTCCCTTCTTAAATATAGGTATTACGTTAGCTATCCGCCAGTCCTCTGGCACTACACCTTTTCTAACGAATTATTAAATATGTGTAGTAATGCCTCCGCTATCTCTTCCCTGGATTCTTTTAAAATGCGTGGATGTAATCCGTCCGGACCAGGGGTTTTAGCCTCTTTGAGTGTGATCAGTTTATTTAATATACCTCCTTTTTATATTAAATGTAGTTATCTCATTATTAATCTCATCATCCGATGTCATGTCCACCTGTTCGATCTCCCTGGTAAATACTGAAGCAAAGTAATTATTTTATATTTCTGCCATCTCTCAATCGCTGCCTGTGTTATTATCCTGTCCATCCCTTAGTGGCCCTATTCCCATCCCGACCTTCCTTTTTTTATTGATGTGCCTGTAAAATATTTTACTATTTTGTTTTATGTTCCTTAATAATTTAATTTCATAGTTCCTCTTTGCCTTCCTAATTGTTTTTTTGACTTCTCTCAATCTTCATATTCTCCCTCATCATGCTCTCCCCTGCTGTCCATGTACTTAATGTATGCCTTTTTCCTTACCCTCAATTTTTCCCTTATGCCTTTATTCATCTATGGTGTCTCATTAGTGTTTAGCTTGTTCTTGTTTTTTAAGCGGAATATGGTGATTCAGGTGGTTCATGTGGAACTTAAACACCAGCATAGACCTATTGGGCCGAACAGCCGGTTTCTGTGCTGTAAAATTCAATATAATTCTATGTAAAAAGTAAAGGAATACAGAGACCATTCAACAGAACATAATTAATCCCATGAGACAAGAAACAGAAAGAGCTATTGTCTATCACCACCACAAAAATCTTTTCTACAAAGAGGATACTGTAAGAGTCCAACTTTTCAAAAATATGCTATAAGTAATCCGCCTAAAATGAAACTTTACAATACTATATCACACAGAAGTTCCTACACTTACAGTGCAATCCATTGGAAAAAAGAGTATAGTTAAGTATCCAAGTTACAGTATTATAAAAGTGCAATAATATCACAAGGAGGCAGTACTCCAATGAACACTCACTCAAGCAGCACTCCTCTAAAATTTACAAATCATCTAAAGTAATTGAAGGTATAACTAACAGTGGCAAATTAATGGTTTTCTTAAGGGTTCTTTTTCAGCAGGATTGCGGAGAATGTGTGTCACAGGTTTCAAATTTGTGTATAATTTTGTCTACCTAAAGCCAAGGCAAAATATATCAACATGGAGAGGACAGCAATGGCAGTTTAATAACATTTCTCAAGTCCTCCTTCCGCCTCATGCACTGTGGCTCCTTGTCCTCTGTGATTTCAATCTTCATCTCAACTCGTCTTGCCCTCTTTCCTCTGATTTTGCTGCCCTCCTTAAACTTCTCCCCCCATATAAAAACTCTCCTACTGATATTCATGACCACCCCCTCAACCTCGCCATCTCTCCCATCTCCCCTCAGGCCCCCTCTAGTCCACTGGTTTCAATCACAAACAAGCTAATCTCTAACACCCCCACATGCCCCTACCCTTTTCCAACTCCACCTCCTTCTGCATCTGGCCCTGGAAAAAAACTCTCCCCAAGTCACTTGCAATTGCACTTTCAAGCTGGCAACTACATTGCCTTTAGCCTTTCATTCACCACAATACTTCTGCAGTTGTCGATCTGGTCAACCACTTCCTTGCCTCTATCTTTGATGCCTTTGACCCCAGTCTTCCTGGTTCTTCCCCTACCTTTGCTCCCTCAAGTTCAAGGGGTGCAGATTTCAGTGCATCAGGCACACAACTGGTTTAGCCATTCGTCATCAGATCTGGCTGAACCACATCAAAGGGGAAAAATTCGGTTGCTTTGCGCCTCCCGTTAGGGCGTTAACAGGGCGTAAAGCAACTAGCACCCGGGCGCGGCGCCGCCCACGCCTCCCACGAAATTCAGCGGGAGGTTAGTGGCGGTGCTGCGCCGCCGGCAATGACGTCATCAGCGTGCGCAGCGCCCCGGCCGCGATCTTTGGGAGCGCCCCCTGACTTACCGCCAGACGCTATGTCCGACGGGGTCAGGGGGGCCTACCTGCAGCCGGGGAGGAGCTATTAAGGCAAGGTGCCGGGCGGCCATTTTTGCTGCTAGCCGCCTGCCAGCGCTCCTGTCCCCGGCCACCCCCCCCCTGCGGAGTATCTCTTTTGCTGGCACTCTCGATCCCTGGGGGCCCAGCCGGGCCCCAGGTCGCACTGCACAAGGCCCCTCTCCTTTAAGGGGAGGAAGGCCTGCAATACTGCGGCGCGACGTCCGCGATATTCCCTTGCAGCACCCCAAGAGGGATGCGGCGCATTTCCAGTTGCGCCCCGCTTCCCTCTTGGGGCGCTACCACTCAATTTCCGTCGCGGGGGCGCTAATTTTTCCGGGGCACTAAAAGTAGCTGCTCAATTTTTAGCCCCAAGAGTCATCAGGCCTCATTCTCCTCTGCCAAAACAACCCAGTACTTTCTGCAGATCCAAGATAACCCCCGGCTTCTTTTCTTCACTACCAATCATCTCCTTAAACCCCTTTCCTCTGACTCCTCCACCCTCATCTCCAACAAGCGCAAGGAACTCTTGCACTTCTTTTAACGACAATTCAACTGTCTCTGCTGCTTTCCCCACTTCCTCTTAACCACCAAACGAAGTTTCTCTCCTACTTCCCCTCATGCCCGCTCTGACCTCATCTAGCTCATGAAACCCACCTCCTGCTCCCTTGACTCCATTCCTACTAAATTGCTGACCACTCTACTTCCCTTCCTAGCCAACATTGTAAATGGCTCCCTTTATCCCATTCAAAACCACCATCAATCCCATCAGAAAAAACTCTTGACCCCTTTGTCCTTGCAAACTACTGCCCCATCTTCAACCTCCCTTTCCTCTCCAAAGCACTTAAATATGTTGTTGCTTCCCAAATCCATGCCCATCTTTCTTGCCACTTCCTGTTTGAATCTCTCCAATCAGATTTCCATCCCTGTCACTGCACCAAAATGAGCCAAATGGCATCCTTTATGACTGTAACTATGGTTTTTTTTCCTCCTCAACTTATCTGCAGCCTCTGACACTGTCGGCCACACCAGACTTCTCCAAGACCGCTCCTCCGTCGTCCAGCATCTCGCTTGGTTCTAACTCTTATCGATGTAATCATAGTTAGAGTATCTCCATAAATGCCGTACCATTACCTCTCGAGTCCCCAAGGATCTATCCTTGGCCCCCTCTTCCTCATCTACATGCTGCCCTTCATTGACATCGTCCGAAGACTTAGGCCTCAATTTTATCCCTCCCCCACCCCCTTACCCAGCGAGAATGGTGTGTGGAAAGGGTTAAAAGTAGACCAAGTCGACTTACCGACCTGTGGTCGCTCCACTCCAGCCCGGAGCCATTGGAGAGAATACACTGTTTTAGAATAATAGGGGTGTTTATGTCATGAAGGGGATAACATCCGGGTCACTGTTTTAGTGACTGAATGAGCCATTTCATTTTTTGCTAAATGGTATTCTGGGATTTTCAGATTCTTTACAACACCTATTATTTGGTGAAGACTGTAAATGAGTGGCCCCTTTTTTTTTTAAATGCTCACCCTGCCCCATCTCTTCGCCTCCATCCTCTTTCCTTTCCCCTTCCTGTTTCTCCTCACTCTCTCCTGATCGCCGGTACATATTGATATACTGGCCAAAAAGTCCTAATGCTGGTAATAAATTGCAAACCGTTTCTTTATAATTTGCAGCATTTATATCACAATCATTAATCCTTCAGTGTATATATCAGCACACAATAAGTACATGGGGTATGCTGGAAGTCATCAGGCAGTATGCACACAAAAACAGACCCAAAACTAATAAAGGACCTTCCACAATAAAGTACCCTCCACAATAGATTATAGAATACAGCACATTCTGAAGTGATTGTAAACAACTAATCCAATCTTGGGGTTGAAATTACTACTTCAGCTTTATTTTTATGTTGTATAATATTACCTTTATCACTCATAAAGGAACAGGAGTATGCCTTTCAGCCCCGCAAGCCTGTTCTGCTATTCAATGAGATCATGGCTGATCTGTGAATAGGTAATTGCCTTGTAACCAGTCCCAGCATCCATTTTAAGTAGCTCTCAGACTATCAAGGTATAAGGAAAACAAAAATTCACTCCTCTACATACATATATTACTTTGGATGTCAAGTTTTAATAATCCAACAATACCTTCAACCAGTATAATTTGGCCAGAAAAAGCAGCAAACCTGAGGATTGGGAGCAGTTTAGGATTCAGCAAAGGAGGACAAAGGGATTAATTAAGGAGGGGGAAAATAGAATATGAGAGTAAGCTTGCAGCGAACATAAAAACTGACTGTAAAAGCTTCTATAGATATGTGAAGAGAAAAAGATTGGTGAAGTCAAGCGTAGGTCCCTTGCAGTCAGAATCAGGGGAATTTATAATGGGGAACAAAGAAATGTCAGGCCAATTAAATACATACTTTGGTTCTGTCTTCACAAAGGAGGACACAAATAACCTCCCAGAGATGTCGGGGAACATAGGGTCTAATGAGAGGGAGGAATTGAATGAAATCAGTATTTGTAGGGAAATGGTGTTAGGGAAATTGACGGGATTGAAGGCCGATAAATCCCCAGGGCCTGATAACCTACATCCTAGGGTACTTAAGGAAGTGGCCCTAGAAATAGTAGATGCATTGCTGGTCATCTTCCAAAATTCTATAGACTCTGGAACAGTTCCCATGGATTGGAGGGTAGCTAATGTAACCCCACTATTTAAAAAAGGTGGTAGAGAGAAAACGGGGAATTATAGACCGGTAAGCCTGACATCGGTATGGGGAAAATGCTAGAGTCCATTATAAAAGATGTAATAGCAGAGCACTTGGAAAACAGTGACAGGATCGGACAAAGTCAACATGGATTTACAAAAGGTAAATCATGCTTGACTAATCTACTGGAATTTTTTGAGGATGTAACTGGTAGAATAGATAAGGGAGAACCAGTGGATGTGGTGTATTTGGACTTTCAGAAGGCTTTCGATAAGGTCCCGCATAAGAGATTAGCGTGCAAAGTTAAAGCACATGGGATTGGGGGTAAGGTACTGTCTTGGATAGAGAACTGGTTGGCAGACAGGAAGCAAAGAGTTGGAATAAACGGGTCTTTTTCCGAGTGGCAGGCAGTGACTAGTGGGGTACCGCAGGGATCGGTGCTAGGACCCCAGCTATTCACAAATATATATATATATATAAATAAATGATCTAGACGAGGTAACTAGATGTAATATCTCCAAGTTTGCAGACGACACAAAGCTGGGTGGGCGTGTATGCTGTGAGGAGGATGCAGAGAAACTCCAGTATGATTTGGACAGGTTGGGTGATTGGGCGGATGCATGGCAAATGCAGTGTAATGTGGATAAGTGCGAGGTTATCCACTTTGGTGGCAAAAACAGGAAGACAGATTATTATCTGAACAGCAATAGATTGGGAAAAGGGGAAGTGCAACGAGACCTGGGTGTCCTTGTGCACCAGTCGCTGAAGGTAAGCATGCAGGTGCAGCAGGCGGTTAAGAAAGCAAATGGTATGTTGGCCTTCATAGCGAGAGGATTCGAGTACAGGAGCAAGGATGTCTTGCTGCAGTTGTACAGGGCCTTGGTGAGACCACACCTTGAGTATTGTGTGCAGTTTTGGTCGCCTTATCTGAGGAAGGATGTTCTTGCCATGGAGAGAGTGCAGCGAAGATTCACCAGACTGATACCTGGGATGGCAGGAATGACGTATGAAGAGAGATTGGGTCAATTAGGCTTATATTCGCTAGAGTTTAGAAGAATGAGAGGGGATCTCATTGAAACTTATAAAATTCTAACAGGACTAGACAGACTAGATGCAGGAAGGATGTTCCCGATGGCGGGTGAGTCCAAAACCAGAGGTCACAGTCTAAGGATAAGGGGTAAGCCATTTAGGACTGAGATGAGGAGGAATTTCTTCACCTAGAGAGTGGTGATCCTGTGGAATTCTCTACCACACAAGGCAGTTGAGGCCAATTCATTAAATATATTCAAGAAGGAGTTAGATATATTTCTTAAGGCTAAAGGGATCGATATGGGGAGAAAGCAGGGACAGGGTACTGAATTTGGATGATCAGCCATGATCTCATTAAATGGCGGAAAAGGCTCGAGGGGCCGATTGGCCTACTCCTGCTCCTATCTTCTATGTTTCTATGCATTATATCAGCCTTCAGGGGCTAGATATTCCAATATTTTGTTGGCAATTGCTGCATATTTGTACTGCCTGGTAAAACAAGCTACTTGCATGTGATTAAAATGTGGATACTAGTACAGACTTGAAAGGGAACAGATGTATTCAACAAGATTGAAACATTTTTAATCTTGTGATTACTAAATTCATGAAAATGTTTACTTGTGCAATTTCCCACACAGTATAATTGCTTTTGCTTTGGCTGTCAACAGAGCAAGATTTATATGAAGATAATGATGGAAATATAAATCTGATAAAAGTTAATATATCTTTCAGAATTAAATACAAAGCAAAAAAATAAAATGAACTTCATAAAAGCTATGTAATCCTATTTCAGTTGTAGCATACAATTATACATTAAATGCTAGTTTTAACTACAGCTTCATCTTTAACTAGTTATTAGTTGATTAAATTGGCAGTCCTTTACTTCACAAAAGGTTTAAAGGATGACAATTACTGCAATCAGAGACAAGACACTAGTACATAAAAAACAAAAATACAATTCTTCTCTGAATGCTTTCCTCGGGCACCAAACATAACGGGCTGCAAATTGCGGTCGGAGGCTTCCCACAGGTGAATGCTGAAACTTGACAGATCACAAGTTCCGGGGTTTTCGCATATGCACATCGCATGTCATCGGCCCCAGAAAATCCGGGCCAACAAATATTTCTTATATTCTAACACTGCTGCCCTTCATCCCAAGCTGCTTTTCCTCATTAAGACAACTCAGTAACAGAAACAGCATTTTATTGTGAAGATTAAAGCACTGTAGTCTTTCACAATGCAAGCAACACAACATGAAACTGATGTTACCATGGGGAGACAATGACCTCACATGATAACATCAAATTTCAAGCACAAGAGTATGATTCGACATCAAGCTGGGAGAGGGGAGTAGATCTTTAAATCAAAAACTACCACTCATTCCCCTTTTGTCATGAGTTAGTGCTGCACATAAACATTACATTAGCTTTCTATATACTGATAAACTGCGCCTTCAAGCCATTCTCATCAAATTATGCTAGCTGACTATAGTCAATTCCAACACAATACTGTACTAAAGTCAGTTTTAAATTGGTCACTGGATCAACCAAGATAAAACGGGTACTTGCTTTTGATCATTTGTGTAGAAAGCATTTTGTATTTTACTGCATTATAAAGCATTTCCTAATAAATAAAAAGCTTAGTTATTTTCATAATGTTGTTAGCTTCCAACTCCAGACAAGTTAACACAATTTGTATATAATGGTAGTACTTTACATCAAAAATAAAATGCATAGAATGAAGCAAGTTACAGAGTTAGAGTGTAATATCACTTTTTGTATTAATAGCCAGTCTGGCTAATGATCCATGACATTCTGTCGTACTCTTATAATGTTTGCACGTAGAGTCACAGGATAGCAAATCCAGTTCTAGTTTTCATTCAACCGCTCCACCTCCAACATACTTTGGCTGCAGAGTGTCCTATCTACAGAATGCACTGCAGCAGCTTGCCAAGGCTTCTTCAGCAGCACCTCCCAAACCGGTGACCTTCAGCACCTAGAAGGACAAGGGCAGAAGGTACTGTAGAGATGCGCATATCTCTAGTAAACAGGATCGAGTGCAAACCAATATGGTGGGTATATTGTGTTTAATCGGAGTTTAGGACGGAATATAACACACTAGTAATACAGCAAAACATACGACCTGACAAGCAGCTGGTCCCGGTCCCGATCGGACAGACGGCTGGCGTACATGAACAGTTTTCTGACTTGCGGCCTCTCTTCCTTTCGTCTGACTGGTGAGTATGGGATCACTCTCGAAAGAGCGCTCGACCAGCCCAACCTTTGCTTAGCTCTCCCCTCTACCGTCTGTGTGGACAAGCACTCAGGGTGTTACTTTTATTCCCTTTTTAGGGGTGGGCCTGAGGCCAAGTTATTGACAAGACCATTTAACCTGTAGAGGTTCCCCATAAACCTCATCACCCAATGGGGCATCAGATTCTTTGTCTCGATTCTTGGATGAAAGCCCTCCCCAAAAAGGGGCCTCATTACCTCATCCAATTTGTCTTATTGTTTAATCTTTCTGAAGGTTCTTCCTTTGGAATTTGTGTCTTATCTCTCTTGTCCCCTTTTAATGTGGAGGCCCAAGCCAGAGCTGTCACACGTTAGCCAGTCGCTATCTCACTTTCATCTAGCAAACGGCTCATCCTAAGATGGATACCTTAACCTCCTCAAATTCCTTTCATTCGATGTCTTTTCCTAATTAACTTTTAATTATCCCGACAAGCAGTTCTGCTAAACAAACTCCAAATTCTATCTGTGGAGATTATAATATGGTTATTAGTAATAATGGAAGAAACATAGGTTGGGACTTCATTGGTCAAATTAAAAATACATTAACAAAGTCAAAACCCTAACTTACAACCAACAGACAGCTAGCCTGGCAGTGCGTGGCCATGCTATGGGCCCCTGTGTGGGATGTTTATGCCTCATCTAATCTAACTGAAAACATTCTGTCTCAAATTCTAATACGAGTTTTCCAGGAAAACTAAACTTATACATGAACCCCTTACTTGTCTCGAGCAGAAACATACAATCATTTAAACACAGTATTATTCACGTAGCCATATAAATTTTTAGGCACCCCTAGTTTCTAACAGTACATGGGAACACCATCACCTCCAAGCTACCCTCCAAGTCACACACCATCCTAATTTAGACATATAACACCATTCTTTCATCATCGCTGGGTCAAATTCCTGGAACTCCCTCACCCAACAGCATTGTGGGAACACCTTCACCACATGATTCAAGAAGGTGGCCCACCACACCTTCTCAGGGCAACAAATGTGGCCTCGTCATCAACACCCACGTCCCAAGAATGAATAAATAAAACTCCTAGAACTCACTCCTCTATTTCCCACTAGGTTCTCTGCCACTCCCAAAAATCCATGGCTGTTTTATTCATCCTTCTACCTTAACATCCTATCCTTGAGAAAGCAATCTATTCCCATCACTTGTAGTGGTGAGAAAAAAACACTTCCATTGAAATAGAGCTTTATCACATCTCACAGAAACGTTGAAAACACATTACATAAAATTAATTACCTTAAAATGCAGTGAAGGTTGTCATGTAGGCAAACACAACAGCCATTTGGCACAAAGCAAAATCTCAAACAGCAATGATATATATGGCCAAACAAACTATTTTTTGGTGGTATAACAACAGAAAATGCTGGAAACACTCAGCAGGCCAGGCAGCATCCGTGGAGAGAGAAACAGAGTTAACGTTTCAGGTCGATGACCTTTCGTCAGAACATCATCATGTCATCGACCTGAAACGTTAACTCTGTTTCTCTCTCCACGGATGCTGCCTGGCCTGCTGAGTGTTTCCAGCATTTTCTGTTGTTATTTCAGATTTCCAGCATTCGCAGTATTTTACTATTGTATTTTTTGGTGGTACTGGTTGAAGGTATAATATTGACCAGGACATTGGGAAACTCCCTGCTCTTCCTCAAATAGTGTCATGGAATCTTTAAGGTCCACCTGAATCACTGCGACAGGAGGCTAAGAACGGTCAGACAGAAAAACACGAAATGGTGGTTTAGTAAGTGCAGATTTTCTAGGATGTTCTGAAGAGACTGAAGTTAGGGCATGTTTCATTAGAGCTGAGAAAGTTAAGGAATGACCTGATAGTGGTGTTCAAGATTCTGAAGAGTTAAAAGAAGATAAAAAGTGATATTGTTTCCACTGTTTAGCAAAACGATAAGAGAGAGCACAAATTTAACATGATCACAAATGGGGTGGGGTGTGGTTCAAAAAAATCTTCACACAAAGGGTGGTAAGAATATGGAATTCTCTGCCACAAACCAGTTAAAGCAGAGGGCATAGATGATTAGTAAACTAATGTAGTCAAGTAGTTAAATTATTTTTCTTACATTTAGCCGATTAGAAGCACAGAATACCTAAAGTATGACCAGTAATAAACTTGAATTTCATAATTCCTCCTTGGCATAAAAGGTAGAAATGATTTTCAATTTAATTTTACTTTAGTTTAGGCACACAGAGCTAAGCTTGACTATCAATATGGCCAAACCTTAGCTTTCTAGCTTGCCCAACTTTAGTTTCATCTACTCAGTCAATTACAATGATTACTGCTATATTTTATCTATTGCTTCATCTCTAAAAACAGAGAATAAACTCCGAATAGTAATTGTTGTCACAAAATTGACACTTTCCTAGGAGGTGGTACCACACAAAGACAGTTAAAGCAAATACGGTTTTAAGCTTTGCGGAGTTTCTTTTAAAAGTCTGCAGATAAGATACTGCTGCCAAGTTACAGTGGTAAAAAGCTATTACCTTAATTATCTTTAAGTCTCTGATTATAACGCTGTACAAGATATCCATTTTCTCAAAAAGGCCCAGTCTAATAATCCAATTACCAGTTACACAGAGCATTTATGTGTTTTGATCTGAAAGGTCTGCAAAGCTGAAATATTTGAAGATTACATTTAAACCTGGCGCAAGTTGATGCATAACACAGTTGGAACAATCCCCAGAATCACTGAAAATTGCTGTGCTTGATCATTTTCAAAGAAATCTATTGACTATACAATAAATATCCTTCCATTCTCATAAACTATGCTATAATTTTAAAAAATGTTTTATTTGTTCTTGGGATGTGGCAACGCTGGCAAGGCCACATTTATCCCTACTTGCCCCGAGAAGGTAGTGGTGGGCTTTCTGCTGAACTGCTACAGTCCTTGTACTGATGGTGCTCCCACGATGTTATGAGAGAGGGGATTTTGACCCAGCAATAATGAATGAATGATGGTATATGTCAAAGTCAGGATGGTGTGTGACTTAAAGGTGATTGTGTTCCCATGATAAAACTGCTCTTGTCTTTCTTGGTGGTAGGGCCTACGGGGTTGGGAGGTGCTGTTAAAGTAAACTTTGAGAGTAGCTGCACTGCATCCTGCAGATAGTACATACTGCTACCACAATGCACCAGTGGTGAGGGGGAGGATATTAAGCTGAGTGGCAGGAGAGCACACTTCTCTGTCCTGCATAGTGTCAAGCTTCTTGAGTGTTATTGCAGCTGGAACCATCCAGTTGAGTGATGAGTATTCCATCATACTCCTGACTTGATACTTATAGATGTTGGAGAGGCTTTGAGAGGTCAAGAAGTGAGCCACTCATCACAGCTTCTGCACCTGCTCTTGTAGCCACGCTGCTGACATGGGTGATCCAGTTAAGCTTCTGTTCGCGATAATCCCCAGGATATTGATGGTGGGGAACTTGGTGATGGTGGTGCAGTTGATAATTAGGGGAAGGTTATTGGGCCTTTTCTTGTTGAAGGTGGTCACTGCCCAACACTGATGTGGTGTAAATGTTACCTGCTACTTGTCAGCCCATGTCTGGATGCTATCCAGGCAGGTCCTGATTTAGGCTTTTCAGAGGAGTTGTGAATGAAGTTAAACACTGTGGAATCCTCAGCAAACAACCCCACTCCTGACCTTATGATGGAGAGAAAGCCATTAATGAGGCAGCTGAAGATGCTTGGGCTGAGGATGTTTTACTGAGGAACTACTGTGGTGATGTTCTGGGGCTGTGGTCTCTGACAACCACAACCATCTTCCTTTGCATCAGTTATGACTCCAGCCATTGGAGGGGTATTTCCTTCAAACCCCATTGACTTCAGTTGCCTTACTCAATTGAATGCGGCCTTGATGTCAAAGGCAGCAACTCTGACCTCTCCTCTCGCATTCAGTTCGGTCTTTCATATATGGATCAAGGCATGATGAGGTCTGGAGCAGAGTGGTTCTGGTGGAACTTGAACTGAGCATCGATGAGCAGGTGTTGCATGATGGCACTATTGACAACTCCTTCCATCACTTTACTGATAAGAACATAAGAATTAGGAGCAGGAGTAGACCATACGGCCCTCGAGCTTGCTCCGCCATTCAATAAGATCATGGCTGATCTTTGACCTCAATTCCACTTACTCGCCCGATCCCCATATCCCTTGATTCCCCTAGAGTCCAAAAATCTATCTATCTCAGCTTTGAATATACTCAACGACTCAGCATCCACAGCCCTTTGGGGTAGAGAATTCCAAAGATTTATAACCCTCGGAGTGAAGAAATCCCTCCTCATCTCAGTCTTAAATGGACGATCCCTTATCCTGAGACTATGCCCCCTATGCCTAGGCTCTCCAGCCAGGGGAAAACAATCTCTCAGCATCTAACCTGTCAATCCCCCTCAGAATCTTATATGTTTCAATGAGATCACCTCTCATTCTTCTAAGCTACAAAAAATATAAGCCCAATCTACTCAATTTCTCCTCATAGGACAATCCTCTCATCCCAGGGATCAATCTAGTGAACCTTCATTGCACTGCCTCTAAGGCAAGTACATCCTTCCTCAGATAAGGAAACCAAAACTGTGCACAGTACTCCAGGTGTGGTCTCACCAAAGCCCTGTACAATTGTAGTAAGACTTCCTTACTCTTGTACTCCAACCCCCTTGCAATAAAGGCCAACATGTCATTTGCCTTCCTAATTGCTTGCTGTACCTGCATGCTAACTTTGTGTTTTTCTGTACGGGGACACCTAAATCTCTCTGAACACCAACATTTAATAGTTTCATACCATTTTTAAAATATTAATGCCGGTTTCAGATACCCCTTAGAATTCTTACGCCTGGTAAAAGCAGGCGTAAGGCCTGCTTTTACCTTGATAAGAGTTGAAAAAAAGTTTTTTTTTTAAATTTCAGTCATTTATCATTTAAAAATACTTTTAAAAAAGTTAAGTTTATTTTTAGCCCCGTAAAAAACTTTAATTATTTTTTTCAAAAAATTTAACTTTTGTTTAAAATATTTAATTTATTGTAATTTCAACTAATTTTAAAAAGGTGATAGTAAAACTTAAATAATTTTTTTTTTTTAATGTTTTTTCATTAATCTCCATTCATATATTTGACAGGTCTATCTGTCAAGTGTATGAAGGGAGATTCCCTTCTTTGATTGGCTCCCCATGGCCCACGTGATCCCAGGGATGCTTGCGAACCACATGCGCCTCTGGGATACGTAGGCCCTGCGCACTTGGAGTTGGAGAGGCTCAGGAGCGGAACTATACGCACCTCGGAAGCCCTCAGGTAAGTGCGTAGATTTTTTTCCAGATCGGAGGCTTCCGCACGCGGGAAGCCACCGATCGGAAAATACAGCCCATTCTGTTTTTCTATTCTTCCTACCAAAGTGAATAATCTCACATTTCCCCACATTATATTCCATCTGCCACCTTATTGCTCACTCACTTAACCTGTCTATATCCCTTTGCAGACTTTTTGGCTGCGATTTTTTCCAATGGAGGCAGGTTGGGTGCGGATCAGGTGGTTTCCAGCTTCCAGTCCATCCCCCAACTGCATCTGGCCCACAGATATGATTTTACGTTGATTGACCTTGTTAAGCCCGCCCTGCGGGCTTGCCGGCCAATTAAGAGGAAGCCGGTCTGATCGCAACCTGCCGTCAATCAAAACGATTTTACCCTTTGACCCACCTCCAAGCGCCGGCAAAATCCAGCCCTTTGTGTCCTCCTCACAGCTTACTTTCCCATCTAGCTTTGTATCATCAGCAAATTTGGATACATTGCACTCGGTCCCTTCATAGAAGTCATTAATATAGACTGTAAATAGCGGAGGCCCAAGCACTAATCCTTGTGGCACTCCACTAGTTAGAGCCGGTCAACCAGAAAATGACCTGTTTATCCCTACTCTCTGTTTTCTATCCGTCAACCAATCCTCTATCCGTGCTAATACATTATCCCCAACCCCATATCTTGCGTAGCAACATTTTATGTGGCACCTTATCGTTAAGGAGGGATATACTTGCATTGGAGGCAGTTCAGAGAAGGTTCACTAGGTTGATTCCTGGGATGAAGGGGTTGAATGAGGAAAGGTTGAGCAGGTTGGGCCTATACTCATTGGAGTTTAGAAGAATGAGAGGTGATCTTATTGAAACATATAAGATTCTGAGGGGGCTTGACAGGGTAGATGCTGAGAGGATGTTTCCCCTCGTGGGGGAATCTAGAACTAGGGGGCATAGTTTCAGAATAAGGGGTTGCCCATTTAAGATGGAGATGAGGAGTTATTTCTTCCCTCAGAGGGTTTTGAATCTTTGGAATTCTTTGCCCCACAGATCTGTGGAGGCCGAGTCATTGAATATATTCAAGGCTCAGATAAACAGATTTTTGAACTACAGGGGGAGTCAAGGGTTATGGGGAACAGGCAGAAAAGTGGAGTTGAGGCCAAGATCAGATCAGCCATGATCTTATTGAACGAGGCTCGAGGGGCCGAATGGCCTATTTCTTATGTTCTTATATAAATGGCCTTTTCTCATCCTAAAAACAGTGGCACCAAAGGGCAACTTGTAGGTGAGAATGAAGAGGGGACTAGGATAAATCCTTGAGAAACTGCTTAACGAGAAGCCATTGGTGGAGATGCAGTGGCTGCCCTAGGATAGTAGGAGTGGAACCACACAAAGACAGTCGATGGAGCTGAACAACAGAGGAGGAACGGAGAAGGATGGCATGGTCAACTATTTTAAACACTTGAAGAAATCAAGGAGGGATGATGACAATGACCACAGTCACAGAGAATGTAATTTGTGACTTTGGACAGAGTGGTCTCAGTACTGTGAGCAGGGCAGAAACCAGACTAAAGGGATTCAAACAAGGAGTTGGCTGAGATGGGCACAGAGCTGAGAGGTGACAACACATTCAAAAGGACCTTGGAGAGGAAAGGGAGGTTAGAGATGGGGTGCTAATGGGAGAGGATGAATTGACATTTTTTCATGGAAGTAAGTGATAACAGTTTTGAAAGGGAGAGAGAGACAATGCTTGAGTAAAAGGAATCATTAACAATGTTGGCAAGTATGGGAGCCAGGAAAGGTAACGGAGTAATCAGGAGCTGGGTTGTAAGGGGATCAAGGGAGCAGGGATTGGTCTCATGGAACTGATGAACTTGAAGAGCACAGAGGAGAGATGGAGACAAACTACAGAATGTGACCAAGGATCAAGGGTAGGGTGAGTGGGGGGCCTGGGAGAGAAAGAATAGGGAGATGGCAGTAGAGGCAACTGCACAGATTATCTCACCCTTAGCAACAAAGAAATACATGAGTGTTTTCCACTTCCTTGTTGGAGTGGAGGGTGGAGGGCACAGAACAAAAAGGTTTGAGGAGGTGGTTTATCATGGAGCAGTGGATTGTCCTGGCCCTCCAGGATAATCCTGAAGGAATTGGCAGAGGAAAGTGAGACATTAGATTTTAACACAGTTGAGCCAGATCTACCATTGAATGATTAGATCAGTCATGCGCCATGTGTGGTTGTGTTCGCGCCCTCAACTTAAAGCAAGCAACAATGGGAACATTACTGGATAACAGCAAGAATGGGACATAGTGAGTGATTTAGTGAGAACTAGGGCATTGATAGCAGAAGCAAGGGAACAGTTGAGCAGCCGAGGAGTAGTGATGGGTGGAGGGCCAGAATAGAAGGAGTTTAAGAGTGAATTTGTGAGGGAGCTAGGGAAGATTTTCTTTCCAGGATGGTAGCTGAGGTAAACGAGACAAGGAAGTGGTCAAAGAGAGCCTTATCTGGCAACAAGATCTGAGTTGGAGAGGCTGAATGAGATGGTAAAGTCAAAAGGGAGGCCATGAATGTGTTCTTGACATAGTTTGACACTGTCATCTAATTACAGTTTAAAGAGACCTTCCTGAAGGAAAGTAATGAAACAGAGATTTAAGAAGGAGTTTTGAATCCATCTTCACCGTGTAGGGAAGCATTTGATAGAAGTCAGGTGTCTCCTCACAGAAGAAGTGAAGGGAGAACATGAAAAACAGTTCTTTGTCACCATCAAGTAGCTAGTTGAAAGCACCACTGGCAGTGGCCTGGGAAGCAAACTACCTAAACACCCTGTTGGGTGTCTTGAGGCTTGTGAATGGCAGCAGGGTGGGGAGGATGTGAAGAGAGAAAGACAACCTGAAGGGAGGTAATAAAATAGGTAGGCAAAGAGGCTATAAAGAGAAAGGTAACATAACCCCTTATACAAGAAAATACTGGATGCTATTTTCCATTTTTTCCTTAATGAATTGAACCCCAATGTTCAAAAATGGCATAATTGAGGATTGGCACTGCGTAATGGCATAGTAACAGAAGACAATGTTTGAACTCTGAAATGTAATTAACTGGGACAAGTAATGCATTTCTCATTATTATTTTCCCCTCAGACACCATGTGGTACAATACACTGAAGCATCAATGCACAATTCCATGACCAGTTTGGATTTGGGTTTGTGCCCTTAATCTGGCACTCTGCTGAGTTTTGATCTCGGACATGTTGTGGAAAGTATTTCCCCACAAGAGCAGAAGTAAAATCAGAATGCAAGTTATCACCAGGCTGCTCTCACAATTCTAGCAAATTAACTCAAGAATAGCATCAGTGGAGGTCTGGGAGCAATTTAAAAGCTGGCCAGCAAGTTGGTGCATTATATTGGGAGATCTAAATGAGGGGGCAAATAAAGTACATACCTTCACCCAAAAAAAAAAATATTTTCTCATCTTCCTTGTTGCATGCCTTGAGTCCTTCCTGTGCCCCTCAATATTAGTTCCTTTTCCCTAGCAATTGCAGACCTGTTGTCTTTTCTAATGAAAGAATCTAAAATAGCTCACACCATTTTTGCTCTGCTCACAAGAATGTGCAGGCAACACTACACAGAGGATGTGCTGATCTTACTTAGCATCCACTATTTTGTGAAAGTGATCTATTCTCACCTTAGACAACAGGGGGGAAAAATTCACCTGCTTGCGCCTCCCGTTAGCGCCTTAAGAGGGCGCTAATGGGGCGTAAAGCAGCTAACGCCCGGGCGCAGCGCCGCCCACGCCTCCCGAAAAATTTAGTGGGAGGTTAGCGGCGGCGGCAGCCGGTAGCGCCCTGTGGCGCTGCGCCGCCGGCGATGACGTCATCGCCGTGCGCAGTGCCCCGCTCGCGCCCCGGCCGTGATCTTCAGTCGCGCCCCCTGATTTACCGCCAGACGCTATGTCCGACGGGTTCAGGGGGGCGTACGTGCGGCCGGGGCGGCGATATTTAAAGGGGAGGTGGCAGGCGGCCATTTTTGTTGCTGGCCGCCTGCCAGCACCTGCCCCCGTTGCTGTCCCCGGCCCCCGTGAAGCCCCCCCACCGTGAAGTGCCGGCTGCGCTCCAAGAGCCCGGCACTTCTCTTGAGTGCCGGGCTCTTTTGCCGGCACTCCCGATCCCTGGAGGCCCAGCTGGGCCCCGGTTCGCGCTGCGCAAGGCCCCTCCCCTTTAAGAAGGGGAGGAAGGCCTGCAATACCGCGGCGCGACGTGCCGCAGCGCGTGGCGCTGCGGCACGTAGCGCCAGGATATTCACTCGCAGCGCCCCAAGAGGGATGCGGGGTGCTTCCAGTTGCGCCCCGCTTCCCTCTTGGGGCGCAACCACTGAAGTTCCGGCGCGGGGCCGCTAATTTTTTCGGGGCGCTAAAAGTCGCGCCCCGGCGAGGTTAGCGCCCCAAATGGGGCGCGACTCAATTTTTACCCCCAGGAGTTTTAAAAACAGGTGATGCTGAGATAGAAGAGAATATGTGGTTCACAAAGCTGGAAATGTTGGGATCAACCCAGCCTCCAGTTCCCCGACTCACCTCTCACAGGACAGTTACTTGTTATTTTTAAAATAAGAGACAGGGAACATTGTACCAAATATGTATATGTGGCAATAGCATTGTTTAAAAAATTTTTAACACTGAAAATGCTGGAATAACAGGTTGATCAAAATCTAAAAACGGTTTGGATTAGGGGTTATATCGCAAATATGCCCAGTCTTTCTCTTTCACACTGACCTTACCTGCTGTGCATTTCCAGCATTTCCCATTTTTTATTTCCAATATTTACACTTTTTTTTTTTTTAAGTCAGTTGCTTCATTTTAATATTTTATAATATACACACTTTATATAATTAAAACACACACACACACACACTAGTCTGAATGATAATTGTACTCCCATACTAGAATTAATTTAATAAAATATATTAATTAGTCTGACATTTGATGCATCCCCTCCTTGGAAGAGGTGCAAGAATCGAGTTTAGCAAACAAAACTAAAATGTTATGTGGTAAAGGTAGATCATACAATGGGAAACAGTCACATCAGAAGATTTTCTGGTTTATATGCTCGGTCAAGTGATCAACTCTTGAAAAGTTAATTTTTATCCCCAAATTTCAATGCTGACATCGGATGACGTCTGGATATCTTTTCAGGACATGTCAGAAGATACTATAATCTGATACTCCTATGATCTTTTCCAATTACATATATCCCTTTCACTGATGTCGTTTTCATACTGATCAAATCAAATTGTCTGTGAAAGTATAAATATCCAATTTACTTACTACAAGTAAGTTTACTAACTCAATCATAATCTTACAGCATAGGGGGCCATTTGGTTCATTGCGCCTCTCAGAGCTATCCACCTAGTCAAATTCCCCTGCCCTTTCCCCGATACCCTTTTTTCGCCAAATATTTTTTACTTGCCTTTACAAAGCTACAATCATGGATACTGTTTCCACCACTGTTTCTGGTAAGGTATTCCATGTCCTAACAACACCATGAGGAAAAAATAATTCTCCTAACCTCTCCCTTTGTTCTTTTGATAATGATCTTAAATTATAGTTACTGATCCCCAACCATTGGAAAATAGTTTGTCCCCAATTTACTTTATTGAAATGTCTCAATTTTGAATACTAATTTTAGATCTCTTATTCTCCTTTGTTCCAATAAAAAGAGCTACAGTTTCTCTAGTCTCTCCTCATAACCCATGTCTTTGTAGGTGAATATTAATTTTATGTATTATGGACTCTAATAAGCTTACCCACTACCAATGTTGCATTTACCTAGTTTATTTCTTTTCCCTTTTTTGAACAGAGGTGTTACACTGCCACCCTCCAGTCCTCTGGCACAACTTCCATATCAAGGATGCATGCTTGAGAGCCATGTGTCTTTTCCAGCATTCCACCAATTTTTCCAGGACTACTCCCTCATCTATAGTTATTCTAATTGCTCCACCTCCTCCTTTTATACTCTTTAATTCCCACTTCCATCCACTTTTATAAAAACAGAAGCAAGTGGATTTGTTTAGAATCTCTGCTATTCTTTCATCCTCCACAAGACTTCCTTGTTCATCTCTAATTGAGCCTATCTTTTCTCCAACTAATCTTTTACTTTTAGTATGTTTATAAAATCCTTTACTACTTCTCTTTATGGTACTCCCAGTCTTTCTAATTTTTCTTTTAATTCCTTTCTGTAGTTTCTATATTCAGCTTGAATTTCTCTTGTACTATCAGTCCTAGATTTCTCATGAGCCTCTTTTTAAGTCCTATTTAAATTTTAATTTCTCTATGCATCCAAAGAACTCCTTGCAGGAGTATGACTAATCTGCACTAATCATCGACTGCCTCAGTTACCAATTTCTCTTTAGTTTATCTAGGCTAGTTACCTTTTCATTTCCTTACAACTGGCTAGAACCTGATCGTTAATTTTAATTTTGTTTCAAACCTAATTATATTATATTTCTTGTTTCCTGGATGCTCCCCTACCTTTATGTTACTGACTTGTAATTCTATTCTTGTGGCAGATATAATAACTGTTCAGTATACTAATTAATAACACAAACCCATTTGACTTTCTAGTTGTAAATCTTTACTCCCTCTTAACATTGTGATGAACGGGATTAATGTATAGCACAAAATTAAATATTTATAAACATTAAAATTTCAAGTTTAATGATAGGTAGTATAGAGTTTTAATGTGCTGTACCAGAGTGAAACGATTCAGGGTCGCTCCCATGACTGCCACATGCTAAGCATCTGAGCCCAGTTATGGCTCTGCAGGGAGGCACCTAGCAATGAGAGAAAATAAAAAAGGAGCATTACCTTGTCCTGATTTGCTCACAATCAGCTTCTAGGGGCTGACCTCAGAGTAGCATTGGCAGAAGTAGAATGCCTACCTGCCCTCACGTAGGATGATCTGACACAGTGAGGCCCAAATGACAGGATAGAGGAGATAATAGCTTACCTCACTCTCAAAACAAAAATTCAAAATAATATATATATATATATATATATATATATATATATAAATAAAAAGTTGTCATTGCAAAAGCTTTTCTTTTTGTTTATTTGTAATTATCCTCATCATTTCACTGGTAATGCTAGAGAACCTGTAGAATTATTGGGTAAATTCAGTGGTTCGCATGGGAAAGTCGCACTTGAAGGGAATATGAATCAGAGCTAAGGCTACAATATTGCACGCCAATTCTCCAAACCATGCTCCCCTGGAGTGCAGCTCCCTGCTGGGAGCTTGGAAGCAATGAATTTGCCCCTAAATTCCTCTGTTAAAAATGGCACAGCTATGACAAAAAAAACTTAGATCATGTAATCGCACACCCCTACACAAAATACATTTGGGGTGGGGGGAGAAAACACAAATCAGAAATTGCACATCTAACTCAGACACTGAATAATTTACAATTAGTTCTTACCTCTAAAATATTGCCAGTAAAGTGCACAAAGCCATTACACCCTATTCTCAACAACCCTCTAGGTCTTGTTGTCCCCAGGCGGCAAATTATATTCCAATTAATACATGAAGATTATTTAGATAAAATAGATGAAAAATAGTGAGGATGCTCAAATTTATAAGAAATAATAGTGTAGATAGTAAATTTGAGAAATCAAGATGTAACCACCAAAATATGGAGACACTCCGATTGCATTGCTGTTTCAGTCCCTTAATCATAATTTCCATTTACTCAATTATGCTCCTCACAATTTACAAACAAATCTTCCATCCTCCTTATCCATTAATTTTAGCATTTGTTCTTTCCAAGTTATACACTACGACCATAAAATTATGTTCTATTCATCAATTATCACAATGAAAATTATTGCAGATCTTGCAGGCTCAATGCAAGTTTTTGTGCCATTTTGGCAGGCTGCTGAAAAGGAAATAAACATTGTCTGACAATCATGCCTGTCAATAACCTAGACAGAATATCAATAATGGAGGGATTAAGAAATAATATTTGAGACTGGTTTCAGTGTGCCTTCTTGTTTTAATGAAAAGTCCTTTAATTGCTACATTACGCACTGCACACCTTACTATACAGACTAGAAATCCAAAGCATTAGTTACTGTAATGAATTTTGTGACAATTAATTCTAAATCTCAGACATATCATATAATTAATGAAACAACAAATTCACGGTGCTTTGATACAATATATTCAAGAGATTGTGCAATTAAACTTCAGGATCGAATTGAGGTTAAAACAACATTTCTAGAATAATGCATAATTTGGTATTTTGCAGTATAAAAATGCTCTGAGTAGTAGTCTGTATTTTCTTTTAGCAGTCTGCAATTTTTTTTAAACTTTAACCAGCAAAATGTCTGCATATTGAATACAGTGTAAATTACTGGCTGCTATAACTGTATATCAAATTAGAATATTACATTTATAGTTCAGTATCTGGCCTTGTAAAGACATTGCAATGGTAATTTAACAACTGATTGACAGGCCAACCTCATCGAAAATTGAATCAGCAACATGAAAGAATTGTTCGTGGAAGTCATAGAAGTATATTGCGATTTCATTCTTTAACCATCAGGTGAGGTTGGTTATATGATTCTGTGCAACTAATGGAAAAATAGAATGCTTTCTATATTTGGCTCCTAGTGTTAGCATCAAGCATTCCCAAGTCAAGTATTGATAGGTCAAATGCAATGAAGCTCCTTCCAATATGCCCCCCAAAAAATTATGCAATCTCAGGCTACCATGTCTACGATAAAAAAAATTACATTTCCCACACATCACCTTGGCCTGAGCAAGACTAAATTATGGACAGTTCTGTGCTGTAGATGAAACACACTAGGAAACAGGTCAAGATGGCCTAAAATAATTTTATTTAATATCTTTAAAACCATTGGAAAGGTATTTTATTCCTTCAATCTAGAATGAATTACTATGTGGCTCCAGAAGTAAAAGGATAGTATTCTAAACCAACACGGCATCAGGTCTCTCAGAAAGTTTCTCTTAGCTTAGTTGGTGTAACAGGAAGGCTGTGCACCAAGAGGAAACTGTTAAGAGTACAGATTGTTTGATGTCTATGAGTGAGGAGCACAAACAGACTTCTAAAAGTTGAGTGCATGACTACAGGGCAGATTACAGATTCCATATAGCCTAATGTATGTTTCAACAACCCTGGTTCAGCAAGTGATTAAGTGCTACATGTTAAACATTGTCCAGAAGGCAGTTCCACAGAAAGAGCAAGCAGTTTATGAAACTTCACTGCTGTTATTCAATGCAGATTTTTCCGATTGATACTGTTGAGGTGCAGTCACTTGGGCTATTGGCATAAGCATGCAAATACAGTTTATGCACAAGAAACCTATTTGGTGTAACTTATATAGTGCTGCTCCAGTCAAGATCTTATAGAGGACTGACATCCCAGTCCAGGCTCATCCATCCAGCATTGTAGAGAATTGACTTTGACATGCAGTATGCTATCCTCATTCAGTCTCCATGGTTTTATATTACAGAGTCCAGCAGCAAAATGATTTTCTCTGTTGCCTGCCAAAAGGACAGTAACGTTCAAACACCAAGCAGAAACTTTGATTAACTGCAATATTACCTACAATGATGAGGGATACACTTTGACAATTCCAGTCATTTCCACCCTCCACCAGCCCCCAATCAACTTTGTCACCTGTTGCCCAGTGTAGACTGGACGCTAATTAGCAAGTCAAGGAATTGAATGTTTGTAACTCAAGAAAGTTTGGTACCTTTAGATATGAGGGGCAATATGTATAAAAATATCACCTATTCCTAGACATCTTTTAGATGGAAGGTTCACTACTCTGAAAGGGTATGGTAATCATGATGAGCATCATGAAATAAAAGCAACATTTCATTTTTGGATAAAGAGACTGACATTTTTGCTCCAAGCCAAATTATTTACTGGATAGCACTACTGTGATTGCAATGTTGGAAAAATGTTCTCATTCGTTACAGTTTCCACGAATTTTGAAATGACTGGCAGTGAAGATCAAGACATATAGTTATTAGAACTGCTTCCATCTTAGTTTGTGAATAAGCAAGATACTTTCTGCTTGCCATCTAAATAGAGCAACATAGTTAAATTTGTTGAGCTGTGGAAGCAGCTGTTCCCTCATTAGGGCTTTGAGAATAAAAGTGTATGCACCATTCAGGCCTTTGACATGCATGCCAGCTTTTGAAAGAGATATTGTGCCTAAACTTAATTTGGCTGATTGGGTTGTTGCACTTCAATGGAATTTTGGCAGCAGAGCTTGGATTCCGGATTAGTTTTCAGAAAAAGCATATTCAACAACTCCACCTCATTTATAGAGGTCAAGCATGTGATTCTGTGCTTCTGGATAAAAAAGTAATGGAGGGTGAACCCAATACTGGACAGACCACTATCTTCCAACAGCCACTGTAACCTGTCTAAGAATCATGCAGTTTAGAAAAGACCTTTAAACTTGTACTTCATGCAAGCTGAGACTGTATCTCTTCATATTGCATATTACCATGGCAATAAGTTTTCTTGTCCTTTTGGTTGCATGACTGTTCCCATCTACCAAACCATTTCTACTCTTCACCCCAGGCTGCAAGCCATCTTTCATAAATTATGTGACTGAGCAAATACTAGTATCTAGCTGCTTGGAACAGCATGTGGTGCTCAGCACCATGAGGTACAATCTATTAATTCTGAGCTTTGATGCAGTCCTGATGGCTGGTGGGTGGGATGCCAGTCCAAAATAGTAACTCTGCTCTACATTGTTCCGATTAGACCCATCACACAGTCAAACGTTGCCTTTGCATTCCTTTCAAGAGATCAATGAAAAGCCAATTAAAGATAGGACAATTGGTGCTTTGCTGAACCCTTTCAGGTGATATGGAAATCAGTCAATTCCAAATCTAAGAAATATTTTTTTCCAGTCAGACTGCAGACCAGCTGGATAGAACAGTCAGCGACTACAAAAGGCAACCATTTTTATTGCTTCCTATTCAGTCCTCACGTGTCATTCGGAAAATCCAGAAGAATGATGCAACTAGCAGTAGATGATTGCATTTTGCTGAAGGTTTAGACAAGTTGCTGAAAATTGAATAATTAACAAATGCTGAATGCTTGACTGCAGCAGCACTTTTCTCTCCATTAGGTGTACTGTATTGAATGTACTTGATTCTAAATCTTGATTGAAGGAGGCTGTCAAACCATGTATAGTACAAATATACAACTTAATGGCATGGTCTCGCTAGCAGATTATCAGCAAAGATGGATAAAGCCTTGTTCACTATTTAGTCTGTTAAGGCTGTTTATCCTTAATATTATAGCTGTCAGCAAGACCTGATGGTTTGTAGATCATAAAGTTTCATACAATACAAAATAAATGCAATAGAAATGCACTTTTATGCACACCCCCTCCCATGTTCAATGTATAAAATAGTCATTATAACTACATTGTATCCAGCATTATTGCCATGATGTAATGTATCGGTACTCTCACCTTTATAAAAAAAAAGTTAAAGCTGAATAAATGTTGGATAAAGGGAAGTTAAGGTTTTCAGAATGATGTCTCCCCTTAAAAAAACGTGTAGCACCTGCTACTAATTACATTTTTAGAACTCATTTTTAGTCTGAAGTTCATGAAGCCACTCTAAGAGGTATGCAGCCTCTTTTAGTGAGATTGTCAAATTGATATTAATTGGTGCCAAATATGGGATACCAGTTTTGTGCTGTGGGCCCACCCCTACTAGTGACACGATTGAGTCTGTCCAAGCCCATTTTGTGGAGGACCCTTACAGCCAACAGGCAGGGGAGACTCTCATCACAGTCTGGGTGGATCTGTTTCCTAGAGTTGAAGGGATAGTCTACTAACTCAATGTGCAATTCAGTCAACAATAATATGCATTTAACCAGCACCTTTAACATAATAAAATGTATCAAGGCATTTCATAAGTGGCAAAAACAGGCACCACGTAGGAGGAGAATGTTAGGGGATATGACTGAAGGTATGGTAAAGAAGTAAGTTTTGAGAAGGCTTTTGAAGGTGGGGTGGGGTGGGGGTGGTGGAAGAGATAGCAAGGTGTAAGGATTTAGGGGAGAGACATCCAGACTTCTGATGGTTGAAGACTGCTAGCAAAAGGTGGAGTGGAGTGGAGTGGAGGGAGGGGCAGCGATACAGAACAGGCCAGAGTCAGAAGAAGAGGGTGTGCAATGATACATAGAGTTTGAGATGGTTACAGAGATAGAGACAAGCCAGACAGTGGTGGGGAGGATTGTGAATTCAATGCATTGTGAGGAAGAGAGCAAATAGCAGTTAGTATGGACAGAAAATATAGGGGAGTGAGATTTATTGCTGGCAGCAGAGTTTTGGATGAGCTGGAGTTGACGTTGGGTGGAGTTTGGGAGGCCAGTGAGAACTTTAGATTGGAGTTGACAAAGTCAGGAGAGAGAGAGAGAGAGAGAGAGAGAGAGAGAGGCAGACAGCCATTATTAGTAGAATTTAAAGCACACAGAATTGAACGTAACCTTGTGTCATGAGTTGGGAGGTAGGAGACAGAAAGTAGGGACAAAGGGAATGTTCTCAGATTAGTAGGGTGTAAACAGTAATACAATAGCAAAATACTGCGGATGCTGGAAATCTGAAATAAAAACAGAAAATGCTGGAAATACTCAGCAGGTCAGGCAGCATCTGTGGAGAGAGAAACAGAGTTAACGTTTCAGGTCGATGACCCTTCGTCAGAACTGAAAAAAGTTGGAGATGTAACAGGTTTTTAAGCAAGTGTAGGGGCAGAGAAAGGGGGGGGGGAGGAAAGAACAAAAGGGAAGGTCTGTGATAGGATGGAAGGCAGGAGAGATTAAGAGACAAAAGGGATGATGGTGCAAGGCAAAAGGAGATGGTAATGGGACAAGTCAAGAAACAAAAGATGAGTCTAGAAGAGGTGTAAATGGCGATGGCAGAATCATCAACAGCTGCCATGAGAGAAAAAAAAGGCACCATCATCCCTTTTGTCTCTTAATCTCTCCTGCCTTCCATCCTATCACAGACCTTCCCTTTTGTTCTTTCCTCCCCTCCCCCCTTTCCCTGCCCCTACACTTGCTTAAAAACCTGTTCCATCTCCAGCTTTTTCTAGTTCTGACGAACGGTCATCGACCTGAAACGTTAACTCTGTTTCTCTCTCCACAGATGCTGCCTGACCTGCTGAGTATTTCCAGCATTTTCTGTTTTTATTAAACACAATCAGAATATGTTCTTAATGGTGAGAGACTATGAGCTGTGGAGGAGCAAAATAAGTTAAATGTCCATATACACAAATCACTAACAGCTACTGGACAGATACAAAAAGTAATCAAAAAAAGCTAGTGGAATGTTGCCATTTATCTCAAGGGAGTTACAATTCAAAAGTGATGCTTCAGTTGTACAGAACCTTGCTCAGACCCCATCTGGATTACTGTGTTCCATTTGGGCACCAAATCTCAGGAAGATATATTGGTCTTAGAGGGGATACAGTGGAGATTCACCCAGAATGATACCAGGGCTTAAAGGGTTAAATTATGAGGACAGGATGCATAAACTTGGCTTGATTTCCCTTGCGTTTAGAAGGTTAAGGGGTTATCTAATAGAGGTGCTGGGTCAGTTGAAACTTTCAAGACTGAAATCCATAGATTTTTGTTGGGCAAGGGCTTCAAGGGATATGGAGCAAAGGCAGATAAATGGAGTTGAGGTATGGATAGGCCATTATCGAATTAAATGGCCTACTCCTGTTCTTATGTCCAAGTCTCTGGAGCAGGGCTAGAACTCATGAGCTTCTGACTCAGAGGCAAAAGCCAAGGCTGACACTTATGGCCGAGGGTTTCAGCAGCAGCAGAAGGGCTGACATCGGAACAGAGATAAGCAATGCTGTAGAGGTGGAAATATAGCCTCCTGAAGGTTCAGCCTCAGCCAGCAGCAAACAAGAGGGATGGAGTCAGGGGCCAGGGTGCAGATTTTTATGGCAGAACCAAACAGGATAGCTTTGATCTTGCCAATTTTGATTTGGGGAAAATTCAGGCTCATCTATAACTTGATGTCAGACAAACACTGTGATGGTTGTGGAATTAATAACAGTGATGGAGAGAGAGAGAGAGAGAGAGAGAGCGAGAGCAGGACTTGTTAGCATACATATGGAAACTGACCTTATGCCCCATGCCGAGGGGCAGCATGTAGGCAAAGAATAGGAGGGGGGAAGAATGGAACCTTGGGGCACTCCCAAGGTGATAATGCAGATACAGAAGGAGAAGCCATTGTAGGAGATGAGTTGGCTATGTTTGGACAGGTAAGCGTGGAACCAGGTGACGGCAGTGCCACAGAAGTGGATCATAGAGGAAAGACATTGGAAGAGATTGAGTGTTTTCAAACACCCAGGTGACATATAGGAAGAGAAGTAGGCAATTTAGTTCCTTGAGCCTGCTCTGCCATTCAATTAGATCATGGCTCATCTGCACCTCAACTCCATTTACCACTTTGCTCCATATCCTTTGATATGCTTACCTAACAAAAGAAAATTTATCTCAGTCCTCAAAGCTTCAATTGTCTTAGCATCCACAGCATGTTGGGGGAGAGAGTTCCAGATTTTCACTACTCTTTATGTGGAAAAAGTGCTTCCTGATTTCACTCCTAAATGACCCACCTCTAATTTTAAGATTATGCCCTCTTGGTTTGGATTCCTCCATTAGGCAATACTTATCTAAACCCCAAAATTGTACTGCCACTTTGAAAACACTCCCAGACACATTTATGACAGCTTTCCTTGTTTTCTACACTTTTGATTAGCAACACTATTTTTGTTTACATTGTAGACTATGAGTTATGAGTTTTACCATGCAGTGTTTACATCATGCAAGTAATGCTTTTGTATCCATAAACTATGCTAAACCAGTGGTGATTGGCAAATTATAAAGGTTCTTATGAATAATGTATATACACACTAATTTCTGTTTTTGCTTCTGCCAACAGAAAGAAAAATGCCAGCCTTTGACGAAAAAGATTGTGCATAACCTTGTCACACAACTGCTGAAGATCACCTCCTCCACCTAATGCTTGCCTGTAGTTTTTTTTGGGCAGTGAAAGAACAGAATTTTTCTTTATTCAAATGTACAGCACCCCAGGAAAAGAAACAATTGCCCTTCCTTATACAGATGGACAATTATGAAGCTCCAGCTATCTGCAGTGGTTAGTGTTTGATAAATATAAGTAAATATCAGATTTCATAATGTTAAGTTTTGTACTTTGTTATGTATATCCATACGGAAAAGTATGCACCTCAGATATCAGGTATAAAAAAAAAATGTGCAAAGCCACAACCCTCCCAGAACAGCCTTGTCCTATTGTCAGAATCAATCCATGTCCTATATGTTAGGTGACTGAATAAATCAGTTTTATTGCACGGAATTCCAGAATATGTATCAGTGTTATGGGGAAATCACATTGATTTATAGTGACGACAAACTACATACGTCAAATTCTATTTTAAGTGGGATACCAGGATTTTACAATTACATTCGATCATGAGCTCTATGATACAGCAGGATAGTTGGGCAATGAAAACCAGTTGTTTCGTGTACAACAGTCATGTCTGGGACCTCAGGTAATAAATCTACATTAGTCGTAGGATGGTTTATGGTTTTCCAATCCTAATAAGTTGTTGGTTTCACCAGTCATCCAAATCAAATAGCTGACTAGCCACAGGTACGACTACAGCGACACAGTTTTAGCCACTAATTTTAGTAGAAAATGCCTTAATAGACTCATTGCCTAAATACAGGTAAAATTTACTTCACATGTATATTTACTTAACAAACATCCACCACCATTCAGTAACCAAGGAGGTATAGCACTCACAATGATCAAAACACTCACACACTGTTTTTCATCTTACCATTTTACCAACAAAGTATGCACTATCACAGGCTGTGCAAATACGAGTATTGAGATCATGGACCAGATTTTTCTGCAAAAATATCTAAACGACGCACGCTATTATTAATGCGCCAATTGTAGCGAGGAAGAGATACCCCGTGAATTGTGAATCGCCACAAATTGCTGGCTGATTTGCACCGCTGAACAATTAGCTTTGCGAAAGCAGCATCTCGCGCTTAACCTCCCCATGATTTTCATCAAGTTGCTGCATTTGAAATTAATTCACATTAAACTCGCCACAGAAAGTTACGTCTGGTAAGTAATAGCATAAGGACCCTATTAACGACATAATAATTGTTAACGACTGTCAATCAACCTCTCTTGCCCAGAAAGTAAATAATTACAAGTGTGGAGTCTCATTCTGTCAGGTTGTGAATTGTTTTAGGAGATTTTAAAAATCATTTTTATTTTTAAAAACTTACTTTTCCTTTCTGTCTCTTTTTTTTCTCTCTTTATCCAATCTTTCTTTCCTTCTCTTTATTTATCTTTCTGTACCCAATTTGACATTGAATTCACCCACTCTAATTCACCCTCCTTCCTCTGTTTATTGCTCAATCCTTAAATCTCATTGGTTAAGGAGATACACTGTTTGTCCCATTGTTCAGCAAGGTCCCAGATGCCCTGATGCTCTCCTTGCGCCATTATCAGCTCGCATTTCCAGCAACTTTGTTAAATAATTAAAATTTAAAAAATTTTAAACCTAAATGTTCAATTGTAAATCTAACTAATAGTACATGCTGTAAGATGCCTCACTCCAGCAAAATCTGGCCCCATATGTCCAACAACTATCGTAACAGTATCTACTACTTGTTTTTTTATTTCATTAATAAGTAATGCAAGTAGCCACATCTGGATTTCCTATTAGCCACATGTAAATCATGACTGCTATGGGGTAACATTGAATTTCACTAATCTAATTGTGTTACTGTTGAACAAAGCAATTCTAAGTACAGGAGGGTGTATATAAATGAACTTATCCACACAAGTACCCATTAAACAAGGTCCCTGGTGCCCAAAGGTGTTCAAATTTCTAATTATAATAAACTCGTGTCAAAATCACTCAAAATTGATTTGGCAATCAGATATTATACAATGCTAAATAATACACGACCAAAACTCAAACCAAAATTAAATAAATGGTTAAATTGGTGCAATAACTTAATGGATTCGCAATGCTACTCGGCAATGAGAGTATTTAAAAATCAATAACACAGTTCCTTCAGTTTGGAAAAAGATAAACTAGCAAAATACGAACATATTTGCATGATGATATTAACATTGCTACAAAATAAAATTCGCATCTGCTTACTTGAGCCACCCCATTAATTTAAAACTTTTGATGCTAAAATGTCAAACACATATCCACTGCATGAAAGTATATAAAATCACAAATCAATTAAAAAGTCAAAGTTTACATTTTGCTAACGCAAGAACATTTTCTGAGCTAAACGCTTCTACTTACAAAATATGCAAGGTAAAAAAAAACTGGTCACATCGACAACCAAAATGACCTGAGCAATTCATCAAATTAACAGATTGACGAGAAAGATACTTCAATAATAACGGTAAAAAAAAATGGAAAATCATTGTTAAAAATGAGCACATTATACATCTATGCTAAAGCACAATACTGCGGATGCTGGAAATCTGGGGGGGGGAAATGATATATCTATGTTTATTATTTCTTTCGGGAGTGACAGGTTTTATATTATACACACACACACATATATACACACATACATTAATTTAAAACATATATATATAATATGTATGTCCCGTCACGTCTAAGAGTAATAATAAACACTCCTCGGCAAGATGTGCAGACGCACGAAGTCAAACATCAAAGCAGCCGCTGCGCCCAATCTCTGTTCACATCTCATTACAGCGGCTCCCCGAATAACTGTCACATCAGCCCCGCGCTCCTATAGACTCTGACACACACACACACACTAGCCGGGGCTACACAGCGCTTTACACCGGCGCCCCCTTCATCCTGCGCAACCGCTGGCAGTAGCAAAAAAAACATTCCACCAAGCGGGAAGATTTCACATTAAAATGACTGATTTTTGGTGGGCAGGGGGTGAAATAGAAAGCGCTTCGCTTTCTCTCTCACACGCTCCCTCCTCTCTCCAAGGTTCTTCTGTTGTCAAGACACAAGTAAGAGCGAAATAGCATGCAGCCGCTTTTTTTAAATCATACTTTACCTTCTGTTGGTGTAAAACCGCATCCACTGACGATACAATTTCATATTATTGCACGGAATTGTGCAAGCAACTGATTATTTCAAGGGGACTGAACAGAATTTATTGCCGAGAACTTCGTCTCGGTGCTTAAGATTTGCACAAAAATTACGAGTCGAACTAACTTGCTTGGTTGAGGTGCTCCCGCCTCTGATTGACAGGAGAAGTGTCCAATTATAACTCGAGACACTTCGCCGTTCCAGCCGCTGGCTGACGCAAGAAAGCGGGATGATCTAATCAGAGAGCAGGAGGCGAGATATCCCGCCCAGTCTCCCCAAACAAGTTCGAGTGAGCCCGGCGTGAGAAACCTTTCTGTCTTCGTACGTCGCCTGCATGAATGGAAGAAAGGGGGCGGGTTTGTGTGTGTGGTGGGGGAAAGAGAGAGGGAAAATATTTCCTCAAGAATATGTCGTTCATTTCCCGCAGATATACACGTAACGTTTTCTGTTTCAACCAGCTGTTTGCGGTGATGAAAGGAGAGCGTTTTATTTTGGGGTAGCTGTGATCAGGCAGGTGAGATGGGCCGTCTTTCTGGTTTGTGTACAGGGGCGGGGATACGCTGGTCTTTCGCGGTCCTCGCGCGGCCTCTGTTGAGGAAGCGCTCGTGCAGCGAGACGCTGTTTTGAAAAGTAACCGACCAATTCGAGAGGGTAAAGCGAAGTGAGAGGCGCGCGGGGTTGTCATGGAGAAAGATGGCGAGCTCGAGAGGTAAACATTGTGTGACTGCGAAACGCACTCAACCCTTCAAATAGGGACCGTGCTAATGCGGGTTGCGCTGTCACCGTCGGGTCAAGGCCTGTTGTTCCTCTCCGGTTTGTCTCGACAACCAATTTTTTATTTTAAAAAAACGATTTAAAGCTTTTCTTATTACCTGTTCTGTGTTGCCTCTGTTACAGGCCTCCTCACGCTTGACATATTCCCAAGTGTGTGTGTGTGTATATATATTTGTTTGTGTGTGTGTGTGTGTGTATATACAGTATATGTATTCACACATATGTCAGCCCAGGCTGGACTGGTTGGTGTGACGTGTTTCTTGCTGTGGTGATGCCCACCTCACAAATCTTGGACATTTCACGGTCTCAGCAGTGGGCCTTGGTCACTCAGTGTCTGCATAAAGTCAAGCTGCCCTCACATTGAATGTCCGTGAGTTATGATTGAGGCAAGTGATGTGTTAACGGTTCAGAAACCTGGCACGTTATGCCGTGATATATCACTCACACTGATATAGCCAACCTCACCACTGGAGCATTGCATCTGCACTGTGGGGCTCGTGATATTTCAATTGCTACTCATGTTATTTTGAAAATCAAATAAAAATGTGAAGTGTCTATATGCAGCTTAGTTATGTTCTTTGAAAATATTCCATTCATTTTGAGAGTTGAGAGCTCCCTTATGTTGTCTTTGCATTGCAGCAAGGATGCAAGCAAGGAGCTGCAATTTCACTGCCTGATTCTGTTGCTTTGGAATGGGGTGAGGTAGAGGTCCATATGTGTGCACTCAAAATACCTGCAATATCTCTATTTCCTACCAAATAGATTAGTTTCTCGAGAATTCATGAGACTGTCTACTCTTTTTTTGCCCCATCCATACAAATTGAAGAAGAGATACTTTTGAGGAATGGTTTATTAAGGAGATATGTTGGAAAGTTATACTGTAGCTGGTGCAAAGCAAAAGGAAATAAACTGATGAAATTTCTTATTTTATCAATAGATCTGAGTTCAAAATGGGAAATCCTGAGAGACTGTATTAATTCCTCTGACAGCAACCAGTACTAGTAGCCAAGAGGGCATTTATAAGTCATTATCTGGGAATTAAAGGACATTTTTTTGATTTGCACCAACAGCAGTTATACTGGGAAGAAAATGGCCTGAGTCAGAGGCCAAAAAGCAGCACCCTGCAGGCGGTGGAGTCCACAGACATAAAGTTCTGCATTTAACCCTCTCCACAACAATTTGATTGGATAATGTATCTGTAACTATGCTTGCATTGCCACTGAAATACTGCATCAGTAGGTGCAATATAGCACCAAATGCTGTATTCTGAGATTGAAGTCCGTTACCAAAAATATTAAATCTGTTGCGATGTGGTTCAATTATGTTTCTATTGTATAATGTTTTATTGAGTTATATTCAATGGCTCAGTGATAGTTTCTGTGTCTCTTGATTAGGTTTTATTGTGCATAGTGGTTGATGGAACAAGGAGTGTTGTGTGTTATTGATAACATTGGAACTATTTTCTTTAATATTAGAAGAAAAGTGTAGGATTGCACTTTCAATAATTGTCAGCAAGTAGCTCTATAGGACATTTTGATTTATATCTGGATCTATCCTGAATATTAGTTTATCAGATGAGACGTTATACCAAGGTCCGGGTGGACGTAAATGATCCCATGGCATTGTTTCAAAGATGAGCAGGGGCGTCCTGGCCAATATGTATTCCTCAACCAACATCACTAAAAATACAGATTATTTGGCCATTATCACATTGCTGTTTGTGGGACCTTGCTATGTGCAAAATTGGCTGTCATGTTTCCTCCATTACAACAGCAGTTCTACTGGGAAGAAACACTTCAAAAGTACTTAATTGGCTGTAAAGCACTTTGGGATGTCCTGTGGTCGTGAAAGGCGCTATACAAATGCAAGGCTTTCTTTACCCTATATAGATTCAGCTTTTTCCTAATTTTTCCTGATTTGGGATACATGATTGGCATCATGGGGTAACCACCCTAATGCTAATTTAAAGAATTTTAATTGGGTTGCTTACTAATGTTTTCCTATCAGCAGAGCAGCTCCCAACAGAGAAGAGATACCTGAAATGGAAGGTGTCTGATAGGACAGGCAAGATAATATCAATTACAATTTTTTGCCCTGTTTGGTGTATAAGGGAACCACATTATTTTGAAAGTACTCCCACATGCCTATGTATACACACTCATACTTTATTTTTAAAAAGAGTTGTTGGTGAATTTCATCTTTTAATATTTATTTTATCATCATGTATTTTTTTAATTTTTGGAACCTAATGATGTATCAATTGCTCTCACGTGATGCATGGTTAGATGCAGGATAAAGCTCTTTTCCCAGTTAAGCCAGGGGTACAGTAGCATAGTGGTTATGTTACTAGACTCGTTATGCAGAGGACTGGACTAATAATCCAGAAAAATGTGAGTTCAAACCCCACCATGCAGTTTTAATTCAGTTTTTTAAAAATCTGGAATTTTTTTTTAAAAAGCTACCACCAGTAAATTGACCATGAAGCTGTTGGATGTCATAAACACACAACTGGTTCAGTAATGTCCTTTAGGGAAGGAAACCTGCCCTCCTTACCTGGTCTGGCCACACCAACATGGTTGACTCTTAACTGCCCTCTAAAGTGACCTCTAATGCTACTCAATTGTATTAAACCACTACAAAGAATAACCATGCCACACAGACTGCAGTGGTTCAAGAAGAAGGCCCACAGTCACCTTCTCGAGGGCAGCAATGCCCACATCCCGACAATGAATAAAAATATAAGGAAGTGCTTTGACCTTGACTTCAAAGAATACCTCCTATTATAGAAATGAGAAATGTCTATTTTTCACACCAGCAGTCCAGGGGCAATTTTTTTTCTGTACTAGCAGATCTCCTGTGGTGATGCTCACAGCGAGTCAAGTTTATGCCATTTAAAGGATAACATCTGGGCTGCTCATTTACAGTAACTAGAAATCAAATTGCATTTGTATCAAGTGGTAATCTGGGATTGGTACTGATGTTTTGGGGTTCAAATTCCATGACTCTGTCCATTATTCTGTGAAAACCATAAATGAGTTGTACCTAGGTATTTTATTTTATCCTTTTATCAGTTTCAAAGCTGAGAATACACAAGATGGTATGCAAGATATACCAGATGGAGTTAGACATTTGGCATTTAACATTACTGTGTGGGGGGGGGGGGTCAGCTACACTGGGGGCAGTTCTGCACTTCGGTAGAACTGGAGATGGTCCTGTTTTCTTTTCGCCCTGGTACGGTCTTCCGCCTCGGTAGCATTGACATGGGAGTCCTGGATTTTGGCAGCATGGGGGAGACCCTTGGTCTATGGAGGGGAATGTGGGGTTTGGCAAAACTATAGAAAGGGAGCAAGTGAGGTGAAGGAAAAGGCAGGTACCTGGGGTGGGGCATCTTTCTAAAAGTTCTCTGCGAACATAACATTTTCTATTTTGTGATTTGGTTTCTGAAATTGTATCTCAGCATCTGTCTGATTCTTGTATCTTTCTTTCTCTTCCCTTCTCACTCTCTTTCCCCCCCAGGGTGCCTATCCATCTTCTTTCACAGGTGTTATTAATTAGAATGTTTATATTTTCTAAGTATCAAAAAAACACAGGTAATAATTAGATCCTTTGTTTGCTTTCAAAGTTCAATTAACTAAAGAAAATCAAATTAGAATGAAAACACTGCTTGTGTTTTTCTCTCCCTTGGCTTAATACACTTTTTAAAGAACCTGCCTTTTAACTTAGAGTCGCTGCGCTGAGCAAAAATATCAAGTCCATGCTCTAGCTTTGGGAGACGCTGAATCCTGTCAGTAAAAACTTTAATTATGGTATGAAACCAAACAAAAGACAATTTAATGGATAAATTTATTCATGCTAGTGTGAAATATATATTTCTTAATCATTTTTTTTAAACATTATTTTGGAAAATTTCAGTGTCTGAGAAAAGAATGGTGGGTGACTTTTTTTTCCTAAGAGGATTTCAATTGGTTCATCACCAAAATCATGATGGTGATATGTTTACATATAGTTTTCCTGTTATAAAATATTGGCATGTTTGGAAATGGTTTTTCCATTATACGATATTTTGATTTTCTCAAACTATATTCAACTGGTTACTTTCTTGTGTTTAATTCACAAGACCTCTGTTCCTCTAGTACACTTTTGCAATACTCCGATGTAAAGCCTGACGGAGAACGATGGTGAAGATTGAAATTAGCCAGCTTGCCAAGTACACATTGCTCATTATGTGGTAAGACTAAGACTAAGTAAGATGAAGAGGAGAGCAGTTGGCATCTGGCATTGTGGATCCTGTATGAAGTCAGTGGCTGGAGGGGTCTGGGTGTACAACAGCACCAATCTCCATCTTTGGGAGCTGAAATACCACTAAAACCCAGTGACCATGATCTGTCTTTACTTGACATCATCTCACATGCACTTTTGCAGCAAGGGTCATTGGTTAGCAATCAGGGGCAGGAGCAATGGCTGAAGGCATGGCCACCAATGGTGAGGCCAAGGGAGGAAGGGACCTGAGATCAGCTAGCTCTGCACAGATTAGCGACTAACTAAGAGGTTTAAATGGTTTAACACCACATTATATGATACATTTATCTGTACAGTAATTTTACAGCCTCAAATTTTTTAGTCTCATTTTGGGATGGAGCACCTTGGGTTTCAAATTTCCTCTGGATATAAACTAATACAAATACCGAGATGTGACTCTTTGAGTGAGTCTTAATTGTATTGACAAGTTCAGGTGATAGTTAACAGATGATATGAGGTTTGTGACCTCAAAGGGATGCAAGAATTTGGCATAACGTCCTTGAGAATTGGTATGACTGCGCAGGTAAGAAGCTAAGTCAGGTACTTTATCCCCAATTTGGGATTTTTCCATTTGTCGTCTTCAGTATGTCATAGATACTTGCTACACCTGGGCCAACCTCTGTGTTTTTGGATCCCTTTAACATAGAATCCAAGTGCTCAAGGAAGTTGGTAGTTGCTACCACAGGATGTGATTTCAGTGTGTTAAATACTAATAGAAAGAATTCCGTTTAGCCAGTCAGAAATTGTATATTCTGTTTGTTGATGATTGTCAGAAGCTTTGAATGCTATGATGGAGGTTCAGTTCACTTAGTATGCTAATCTGAGAGGCACAACTTGTTTGATGTACAGTCATACATACAGTACCTTCCAGTGTCAGTCACTGAACTTGGGTTCTCTTTCTGAAATAATGATGAGTTAGCCATGATGTATCTTATTAATGGGACATAAGTAGGGCATCACCTTTTCACAAGTTGGATAAACTTGGCTCGTATTCTGTGAAGTTCAAAAGGTTAAGGGGTGATTTAATTGAGGTATTTAAAATAATAAAGGGATTCAATAGGGTAGATATAAAGAATTATTTATCTGTTCCCTCTGATGGAGGATACCAGAACAAGGGGGCATAATCTTAAAAATTAGAGCTAGGCCATTTAGGAGTGAAATAAGCAAACAGTTTTTCACACACAGGGTAGTGGAAATCTGGAACTCCCTTTGCCCAAAAGGCTGTGGATGCTGGGTCAATAGAAATTTTCAAGACTGAGATCAATAGAATTTTGTTAGGTAAGCGTATGGAGGGATATGGAACAACAGCAGGTAAATGGAGTTGAGGTACAGATCAGCCATGATCTAATTGAATGGTGGAATAGGCTCGAGGAGCTGAATGTTCCGATAATCCCAAAAAACTGTCAGTGGGTATCTTGACTAAGGATGTCCACTATTACCCTAATTGCATCAAACTCCTTTTTGAAATTAGGTAGCTCATTAATGAAATCCTTTGTGACCTGCATCCATTGTTCTTCAGATATACATATCACAAAATCAGAATATAACAGCAGAGCAATATTCAGTCCATTAAGTGTTTTTCTCCACATAAGTTACCTAGTCTAATCGCACCTTCTTGCTCGCTCCAAAATCCTGTAATCTTTTTCGAGCAAGTATGTACTTCCCTTTTAAAAGAAGTTATGGACTCTGCTTCAGCTATTGTTTGTGGCATAGATTTCAAAATTCTAATGACCCTCTATGTAAAGACATTTTTATAACATCCCCCTTTAGTTCGATCCAATCAGTGGAAACAACCTACCATAATCTTAATCCCTAATAATCTTGGAAGACTTCATTTGGATCGCCCCTTAACTTTCCCAGGTATCGTGATAACTTCTAACTTCGAAAGTCACTCTTCATATTGTAATCTCTCATCCCTGGTAACAACCTAGCTGCACCTCTCCGTTCCTTCTATATCCTTCCTGTAATGAGTGCCCAAAACTGTACACAATACTCCAGCTGTAGCCTAACTAAGACCTTTGTACAAGTTCAACATTAGCTCCTTGCTTTGTATTCTGTGATTCTAGGTGCAAAACCAAGGATTCAGTTTGCATTTTTATGGCCTTACCATCCCTCGCTCCGACCTGTGTATCTGCACGCCAGGGTCCTCCTGCTCTTTCAGCCCATTTAAAATCTATGATTTAAGATCTTGTTTCTGTTAATTCAAAGTTGTTTTTTGTTTGGCAAAAAATTATTATTCAGTAATTCGAATTGAGCAATTTAAATCAAACAGCAGAGAAGCCATTTTTACATGATTTCAGTTTGAATTAAGCAACTTTGAGTTAAGAGGAGTAGACTGTATTTCCTTTCCTTATTTGCACTTCAAAAATGTTATTTCACTTTTTTTACATTAGGCTGTATTTACCATCTATCTACCCATCCTGCCAGCCTATCTATGTCTTACTGCACTCTTTCATAATTTGCCATGCCCTCATTTGGTTTCATCAGCAAATTATGACATTGTTCCCTCAATTCCTAAGTTGGTGTCCAGAAAGTTATGTATATCATGAATAAGAGTGAACCTAGCACAGGCGCTGTGCAACACCACTGACCGCATCTTTCCATTTCAAAGCACTTCCTTTTAGTCTTGTTCTTTGCATTCTACTTTCCAACAATCTCTCTATCCGTGTGCCCACATTCCACCTAATTCCATTATCTTTGCCACAAGTTACATGAAACCATATCCATATATTATACACCCACTGTATTTCATTTACCTTCTCTATTATTGCTTCAAAAAATAGAATAAAGTTGTAAAGCACGAGCTGCCTTTTAAAAATCTATGATGTCTGATCCTGCTTAGCTCTTGTTTCTTCAAGTACTTGGTTATTTCATCCTATATTGTACTGTAGTAGTACAAACAGCTGAGATGTTGGCTTCACACACTAATCCTGCAGCTGTCGAATGTAACATCACAACATATTCTTATAAACTCTGAGGCGTACTGTTGTGATTATCAGCTTGACCAAAATTGCATTGACGTGGGTAATGTGCTACTATTTGTGTCTACTCTGCTGCCTCATATCAAGTTGCTGGAATTCTTTCCTGATATTACAAAAGCATCCATCAGAATAGCATTTAATTTCGAAAGCATAAGATTGGAGAACTTCCATCCACCTAACGTTTCTGACAAACTCCCTGCATTTGGAAGTAATACACATAAAAATGAGGGCTTCCTAGATCCTTTCCATGCATGTAGTATTTGTTTTCTTCTGCTAAGTGACAAGAGTGTTCAGTTTTTCTCTGCTTTGGTTAACACAGCACTCTTGCCACATTGCATGACAGGTTCAGCCATTTGGAAATGTGCTGCTTGTGGTTACCCCATACAAATATATGCCAGGAGTTTACTAAGGGTATATTTGTCTAAGTTTATTGTTGGTGTAAAACACTTTTGGCTTTGTACCAACACTAAACTTGTGTGGCATAAATTGAGTGTTAAGGCTTGAAGTGACGCTAAAGTGAAATGGAGTAAGCCTTCCTCCAGGTTGAGCTCTGATTCCAGATGCAGGCTACATTTACATTATAACTGCAGGATTGATGTGAAGCAAAGCAAAACTGCTTCATACTGAGACTGCACTTGTAGTGTAAATGCACCCTTAATATGCAAATCCAACAGAAGCTTGAAAATGTGCTTTGAAGCTGTAAACCTTTCCGGGGTGTTGGTAAAGCTAAATGGCGCTTGGTAGAAATTCTTGCAGCCTGTAATGAAAACAGAATTCCTTCCTGTTTCAAACTATAAAATATTTCTAGATTGTTCCCCAGGGATCTGTACTGGGGCCTCAGCTTTTCATCATATGTATTAATGACTTGGCTGAAGGAATAGAGTCATATATCCAAGTTTGTAGGTGCAGTAAATTGTGTGTCTGGGAGGAGGAAGTTACAAAGGGCCATAGACAGACTCAGTGAGTGGGCAAAGCTATGGCAGATGGAGTTCAGTGTGTGATGTCATCGAGTTTGGATCTAAGAAAGACAAATCAAAATATTTTCTTAATTGTGAGTGACTAGGAGCTGTGGAGGCAGCAACGGCTGCCTCAATAATTTTGGAGAATGGTGAAAGAGGCATAGAGGGTGGCTGTGGGCTTATTCAAGGGAGATTCAAGCTTGGGATGGTGATAGGAGAGTAGGAAGGCAGAGGACTAATGATAGGTTGGAGTTAGGGTAAGGATTGGGGGCAAAAGTACCTGAGAGGGGAGAAATGAAAGGTGGCGTGGCTGAGTAACAGGTACCAATGTGAAGTGGTAATGGGTCCAGGAGTCATTCAAGATGCAGAGTATTGGCTAAGGCACTGGTGGAGGTGGTCCAGTGGAATCTGGACCAAAGAGAAGCAGAGCATTGGCCTTTAATCAACCAATGTTGGGTCTGGCGGAGGTACATAGAGGTCTTGTCCTCCATTTACACCAGCAGAAGAGTGAGGAGCTGTGCAAATTAATAAAGACCAGGGAGCCAAAGGGGAGTGAAGAGTAAACCCATGGGATTAGTGCACATGAGTGATCTGGTATAAGGAACAACTGTAGAGCAGTGATGAACACCCAAGATTGGAAGCCACTGGAGCAGCCAGTCCCAACCAATCCAGAGAATGGGTGTTGGAGGAGTTTTGAAGGATGAGTGGGCAATGCAGAGTCATCAGCCACAAGAAGTAAGTTAATAGCAGCACAGCAGGGATTCAGCAGCATCCAGAACTGAACAGAAGCCAGTAAACAGATCAGAGCTAGCTGATTACACTTCAAAAGTAATTAATTAGTTATGAAACACTTTATGGCATCCTCAGAATGTGATAGATGCTATATAAATGCAAAGTCTTAATATATATGTAAGCCACTTATTTGTCTGTTTTGTTTATCTTCTTCCTTCCTTAACTTCCCATCACTGGAAACATAATGTTTGAATTTGCTTCTTAATTTAAATCCCTTTGTATGCTTTATGCTTCTTTCCTGTTGTGCCGGTCTTCAAGGAAATTACACAGAAGGTACAGTGATCCATAGTCTGAGGCTACATATTCAAATTGACTTTTTAACTAACTTGTGCCAGATTTTTTTAAGCCAAATTCAGGAAGCGGTCTGTTAGCTCTCCAAGTTTTTTGTGCTGAAGGATTGCTAAATCCACAGTCAGTATAGCACGTGCTGTGACTAACATAGCCAATAGAGCCTAACTTTGGTAGCACTGGGAATGGATACTTTGAAGGATTTAATTTACACTTAACCTTTAATTCTTGATGGTTCCTGATTTATTCTGCATACATGCCATTCATTCATGTTTTGCATAGGCAGTCAGCATTTTGCAAGATTTTCGAAGTTTACAACTAAGAATCCATGGGGATTTAAATTCTGAGTGGTTTCAGCATTGATTATTTGAGGAATATTCCAAATCTCTGCTGCTCAGTAGGTGGGTTAACTCCAATGAGCAATACGACAGCACTGATTGCAAACCATGTCTTCCAGTGAATTATTTTTTCCAGAAGTTAAGTGAATTTTTGACTTCATTCATATTGCTCTTCTCTACTCGCAGAGTTATGATGATGGGTAAAGCAGTCGTCTTTTCAGGTTGCTTAGTTGTAAAGTGTTGGTACAGTAGCAGACACTTTTACTGTTAAGCACTCTAATTACAGGACGCCTCCCCGCAGTGTTGATGTGCTTCCAAACTTATTTTCAATCTAAAATACTTGAATTCCCCATCAATAAAATGTACAATCCAATGCTTGTGCGTACACGATGACCATCTCTGTTTTACACAGATATAAATATTTCAGACCTAGTTTCTGCTTGTCCACATCTACAGCTAAAAACCAACAGGAATTTAAGATTCCCACAACCCTTGGGAATTGCATAATGAGTTATAGTTACTCAATTCTTCTGCACAAGCACTGCAGCCTCACATGACTCCAGCGCTTATGAAGAAAATGCATGCTAGCTGGTGGTTTGTGATGAACTCTGACAAGTAGGCGCAGGGGTTTCTCAAGAATCTGCTGCAGCTGAGCAATGTTCTCTCTCGTTAGAGGTAGAAGGTTTTCAGTCAGCTAAAATGTCACCTGGCTTTTTTTATAGACTAGTCTGCCCAACCTCGGCAGTTAATAAGCTTCTAAAAGTAGTAATAATACGGGATAAAATTAATACTCCTTAGAAAGACATGGGTTAATTAAGGACAGCCCGCACGGATTAGTAGAGTTCTTGAAGGAAATAATCGAGTGTATTGATGAAGGAAATGTAGTAGTTGTTGCATGTACGGATTGATAAAATCAAGGTTTGTGGTCCCAATACGCTATGGGAAAAATCACACTTATGTAACACAAACAGAAAATGTTGGAAACCTGCAGCAGGTTCAGTCAGTATAATGTGGAGGGAACAAAGAAGTTAACATTTCAGGTGGGGATCCTTCTTCAAAACTAAAAAATGTACAAAGCAAGAGGTAGAAAATATATATTTAAAAAATGGTGAGTGCTCTCTGGATGCCAAAGGTACTGCACCTATAGGTGGCACTGTGAACATAATATTACGTGACTAATTAACAAACAATGGACAACACCTAATGTTATGTGACAGCCCAAAAATGAATCATTAATAATCAAGAACTCTCTTTAAAATATTTTAAATTGTGGCCTCCCAGGAACCAGAAAATACTCTCTAAGCCTACCCTGCAGCAAATCCCCCTCCCCCTACCCTCACTGAGAAATATTTCTTGAAGCAAACAGCAAACTAAATTTCTCACAACCCCACCCTCACTGAGCTTTAATTTGTGGAACTCACAGTAAACCTGCATTCAACTCCCGCAACACTAAGCATAAATATTAGATTGAACCCCAACATTCCCCCCCCCCCTTAATGGATTCCCCCCACACACACAGCAGAAATATCTAGAACATAGACAAATCATGCTGTCCTGCCCCCAAAGTTCACTGCTGTGGAAGGAGTTCGTCCAAACTGAGCAGGAATATAGAGAGCTGCCCCCGCACCTAAATGAACAGTACTTTGGTGTTTGAAGCCAGCCCTTCATCCTCTGTGTTGTAGGTGATAGGAACCCATCCCCGTCACACACTGACCATCGCTTTGGTGTTTGGAGCCCACACCCGTCAGCTGAGCAACCCCCTATGCACTGAGCATCATTCTGGTGATCGGAATCCAGTTCCCCATACCTAATCACATCCGCACCCCCACCCCCTCCCTCTTCCTCGAATGTCAGCCGATTGAAACCAAGCTCCCTGTCCTCCTTTCCCCATCCTCCTCCTCATCATCATCTCCCCCTCTGTTCTTTCGTTCTCTTCTCTCCTTTCCCTCTCCTGCTCTCTGTCTTTACCTTGTTCCCTCTACCTCCCTTCCACTCCCCAGCCACCTCCCTCTCTCCTCCCTTCTTGCCCCTCCGCTCTCTCCTCATCCACCTCCCTCTCCTCATCTCTTCCCTCCCATCAGCCTCCTCCCCATCTTCTTGGTTCATTTCAATTATCTCCTGCCCTCTACTCCTGCTTGACCTGAATCCTGCACTTGGTCTTGACTACCTGTGTTCAATGCCATGGGCGATTGACTAGATATATTCCTCTGGGATTTTGTTTTGTTATATTAACATTTGCCCCCTCCTTTTTTCTGATTGTATTAATATGCTTGACTGCATTGAAGAAGGGTCCACAGCTGAAATTTTAACTTGTCTGTTCTCTCTACAGATGCTGACTGGCTTTGCAGTATGTTTCCAGCATTTTCTGCTTATGATCCAGATTGCTAACATGTAGTATTTTTCTTTTTACACTTTGTGTGCAATTGTTGTGTGCTCCATTTAATTCCCCATTTCAAGTTGCTACCACCACTAGTGGTAAATTTGTAACCATCAGTACTTCACTCTAGTGTTCAAAATGCTCTCCAGACACATGTCAAGTTGATTACCTATTTTCCGTAGTTCAATATCAAATTGAAACTATTGTATCAACTTCAGCCCACCCAATCCAATGAAAATATTATTATTTATGTTGACTATATTATTTTCTAACAATCAACACATTACTAATTAAACTTATAAATAATGTAAGTACTATAATATATATTCTAAAACTGGGCATTCTGGTCTTCATCTACCATGACAGTGGATATTAGTGGGGGGGAAAGGCTAAAACCAAACCCTATCAACTTAATGGTGTATAGAAATGTAATTTTATTATATTGATAAGTAATACTAGGCTGTGGGAGGAGAGCAGCCAAGTCTGATGCAGCTAAAGAACCGCAGAAGGTCCAAGATTAAATTCAATACAGACAAATGCAAAATAATGTACATTGGAAGAAAAAATGACGACACACTTAGGGAATGGTGTTGAACTTATTAGTGGAGAAGATGAAAGACATGTGAGTTATAGTAGACTCAATATTTAGCATGATCCAGTCATTAAAGAGCAGCAATCAATAAAGATAATAGAATTCTGAACTCTTATGCATCCCACACTTCCTTTGTCCCACCATTGGTGGACTTGCCTTCAGCAGTCTAGGCCCTAAGCTCTGGAATTCCTTCCCTAAATCTCTCTGCGCCTCCACCTCTCCCCCTTTAAGGCGCTCCTTAAAACTTAGCCCTTTGACCAAGCTTTTAATCACCTGTCCTAATATCTCCTCCTTTCGCTCATGTGTCAATTTTTGTCTGATTACATTCCTGTGAAGTGTCTTGGGATGCTATATAAATGCAAGTTGTTCTATTGAACCCAATCAGCAGAGTACAACTCTGAGGCCAGCATGCTGAAGCTACCCTGGTCAGACTGTACCTGAGTACTGTTTTCAGTTTGGTCACCAAAATGCAAGGAGAAACACCAAACCTTAAAGATCGTGCAGAGAAGGACCACAGGGCTGATTGCTATTGTCAGAAGACTGAGCTATGAAGATAGGCTAGAAAAACTTGGACTGTTAAGCCTTGAAAGGAATCTTTATAGATGCCATATATAATAGAAAAGGTAAATTCAGAATATTAAAAATTCAACATCAACTGCAGGACAGAAGGACTTATGTACATACTGGTAAAAGGCTGGTCTAGTTGCCACTGATGATTCTTTTATGGTACCTCTTTCACAGCATCTAACTGCTTCTTGAATGCTTCCACTATTCTATTCTGAAGGCCATTCCAGATACTGATCATTGCTTGTGTGAATAAATGCTTTTTGACATCAAATTAAGCACTAGCTGGTCCTGGGCTTGATACAAAAGACTCCCAGTGCTGTTTATTAGGTTTATGAGAACTGATTAACTCATCCTTTTTGCATTGGCTAACAAAAGTAAGTCATTGACACCATTCAATAAGAGACAGACTTCAATTTCATCCTCCAATTACAGCCAGTAGCAAATCTTTTGGAACAGGTTCCATGGATATCTTCTGCCTAACAGCTATCGGGCCTGAGAAGTCACTCACTTCAACACAACTAGATGCTGCATCACAATATAGATTTCTATTTTGGCAACAAGACTTGAACTTTTTAGTTATAATATGTAAGCTAAGATGACCAGAATTTGAATGTCTAAGCCCTGGAGGTATCTGTCTCTGGTGCTGACTGAAGTTATAGATCTGAGGCCAACAGCTTCTATCTTTATGGATTTCACCCTAGCAATTGCTTTATGTACTTCCATAAAGCTAATATGATACAGGCTTGGCAACAGATGCCTGTGATTGCTAAAGCAGAATGTATAGTCCACAGAATCACTTCAGATACCCTCTGTTTCTCTGATATGATTCACAAATGTTCTTTTATTGTCAGCTCTATTAGTTTTCAGATTCTGTCCTCCAACCAAGAGAAAGAAAACTTGTTTTCACAATTGCAGATGGTAGTTCTGAAAATAATTTTCTCTAATACAAAATCATAATGTAGGTGGACTTTGGTTGTGTATCAGTTAAGGTGATTGTTTCACCCACGCTAATTACTAGTTGCTATAATTAGTAACTTAACCAACCACTATAATTACTGTTGCACAAATTAGAGGCCGGTGAGGTAAGAAGAGATGTTGTAAGTGTCTGAAGCGAAATCAGTGATGAAGTTAATCTACAGAACAATTTAATTTTGATAACCCACCTGATGTTGCACCTTTTAGGGTTTTTAATTTAATGTGTAAATGTTAGTGTGATATCCAGTCAAATTTCTGCTATTTCCCCTGCCTCACCCAACGCCCCCCCCCCCCCCCCCAAAAAAAAGTGACTCAAGGCACACAATCTTGAAATACTATCATTTCACAAATAGTGACTCACCTTTAAGAAATTCATGGAAATAGCCCAGATATGAAAAATGGAAAATACAATATATCTTTATAAGCATGAATGATATTCCTGTAATCCATTGTCCAAGCATGCATGATCATGAAGATTATAAGTTTTCAGACTGAGCTAAGGCATCCTGTCTTGATGGAAAGTATAACATTGGCCCGGATTTTCTGGGGCAGCGTACGCGGTCGTAAGTGCCCCGCAAGTTCCGGAGCTCCGCATGCGCGAAAACCCAGAACTTGCGATCTGTCAAGTTTCAGATTGACAGATCGTACGAATCCACAGGAAATGGACATTCGCTGGCGCAGGGTTGGGCTATTTGCCCAACTACTGCCCAGCGAATGCCCACTAAACCCTTAAGCCTGGTAAAAGCAGGCGTAAGGCCGCCTTTTACCAGCTTAAGAGTTTAAATAAATATTAAATTAAAATAAAATGATTTAACCATTATATTTGTTTCGGTTATTTTTGGCCTCTTGAAAAATGTTTTTTATTTATTAATTATATGTTATGTTAATTATTTTTCAAAATTAAATTTTTGTTTTAAATGTTTAATTAAATTGTATTTTAATTAATTTTGACCATGTTATTTATTTTTATTTCTGGGTTGCGATAGTGTGTTTTTTCGGGGATTCCTATTATGCTAATGGGGATTCCGTACGTAAATGGAATCCCCATAAGGAATTGCCCTTTGTGATTAGTTAGGCTGGCCTACATGATCACAGGGACACCTGCGAACCGCCTGCACCCCTGGGGTGCGTGGGCCTTTACGCAGGCGTATGCCTGCAGGCCCAGGAGCGCGGGTCTTTGAAGGTCCGGAGGCAGCAGCTAGGTCCGGCGTTTACTTGCGGTTCGGAGACATTCGTTGGGGGACGCCTCCGACCGCAATTTCCAGCCCATTGTATCTTGCATCAAAAAGGTGCCGAGTAACATTGGTACTGGAGAATGTGAGAAAATCTGCAGCAAGCATGTCGGGGTTGGAAGTATGGTGAAAGGGAAGTGGTAGGAAACATATTGATTGTGTATTGAACTTTTAATTTCCATCAATAAAACAATTTTTGTTTTAAAATAGAAAAGCTGTGGAAGAACTTCTTACAGAGGCAAAGCGTGGAAAAGCCAGGGCTGAAACTATGGGACCCATGGGCTGGTAAGAATATATTTGAAACTAAAGAAATTCACAAATTGCAAAATAATTTAAATAGAAAGATGGGTGTAGTACAAAATGATGATGGAATCTTATAGTACTGTATGACATACAACTGAAATGCACAAGAGTAGAGACATTGGGGCCAATTTTTGCCTGTAGCTCTTACAATCTGTTTTTATATTTCTTGCTAGTTTACTCTCATTCTATTTTCTCCCCTGTATTTCTCAATGGAATGTATATTCATTGAGAATTATGAAATATTTCTTAACATTTTTGCCATTGCTTATCAACGTCCTACCTTTTAATCTAATTTTCCAGTCTACCTTAGCCAACTCACTCCTCATACCTGTGTAATTTCTTTTGTCTTAAAATACTCCTGTGCAGCACCTTGGGATGTTTTACTACGGTAAAGGCGCTATATAAATGCAAGTTGTTGTAATTGGCTTTTGGTTTAATACTCTAGTTTCGGACTTAAGTACGTCACTCTCGAACTTGATGTGAAATTCTATCATACACTCTTCTCCAGAGGATCCTTTGCTATGAGATTACTAATTAACCCTGTCGCATTACACAAAACAAGATCTAAAATAGCCTCTTCCCTGGTTGATTCCACGACGTATTATTCTAGGAAACTGTCTCAAATGCATTCCATGAACTCGTCCAACAAACTACTTTTGCCAATTTGATTTGTCCAGTCTATATGAAGATTAAAGTCCCCCACGATTATTGCATTACCTTTGTTACAAGCTCCTCTTATTTCTTAACCCTTATTTCTTAACCCTCCCCCCCCCCCCCCCCGCCCCAGTGAAGCTGTTACCCTTAGCTATTCCCTTGAGTAGAATTGGAGATTTTTTTAACCATTGTGTGTAATCAAAACTGCAAATGTCAAAGGAAATCTCCAGGATAATGCTCTGTGATGGTTTTCTTGACTATTTGTGAAGAAAATATCCTTCACCAAATCTAATTTTTAAAATAAATATTCCTAAATTTTTATTTTGTAATAGCTTGCTTGATTAGGATCAATGATCTTAAACTCGACACACTGTGATGTTTTGAAAGTAATGAACAGTCTGAAGGTCTTGGGAGTCAAGGCTATGCAACTAAATGCCATATTTCAATGCCTAATCTCAAATGCTGCAAAGATGGTAATGCCAGTTCCAAGGCCAGCCACCATGTGGTGAGCTTAAAACATTTTTTTAACTTTTAAATATGGGAAGCGTTCTGGATATTAAAAGGTAAGCCATTGTAGGGCTTAAACTGGAGTATTCCTAAATAAAGAAAAACAGTAAGTTTGCCTGTTCTTTGTACTTGGTGTATGCAATTTCAGCTACAAAAAATTATAATCACGAAATAGGAAAGATTTCATGCAGGCCTCTCAAGCTCTACCCTATACAAATCTAAACTCATCCTATACTAAGTGCCATGCTATCACTCCAGTCCTCTCTGATCTTCACTTGGCTCTCCAAGCCACAGAATATTGAATTCAAAATTCTCGTCCACATTTACAAATCCCTTCACCATGCACCACCCTACTTCTGCAACTTCTTCCAGTTCTGTGTCCTAACTTACACCCTCTGCTCTTCCAAATCTGGACACTTCCACCTTAGTTTTAGTACCTTCAGCCCTGCACTGTGAAATTCTTTCTAAAACCCTCCATATCTTTCCTACTATTAAAGGTCTTCTCAAAACCTACATCTTCATCTATGCCTTTGGTCAGCTCCCCTAACCTCTTTCTCCCACTTCCTGCTCATTGTCTATTACTCCTTTTATGAAGCAACTTAGAAGCTTTCACATTGTTAAAAGGTGCTATATAAGTATAATTTCTTACAGTAGATTTGTTTTCACTGTTAATTATTTATAAAGAACTAGGACACTCCACCCAGTTGGGAATTTATTTAAAATGTCACTTTAATTACCTGAGCAGAAATTTGAGGTCCTGAATGGAATAGTCACTATCAAATTAAACTGTTGGCAAATTCAATTTTAATTCAATTTTTTGTATTTCTCCTTCTCTGAATAGTTAAATATATCCATACTTTGTATTTTTTTTTTGCCAGGATGAAATGTCCTCTTCCAGGAGCCAACAAACGGTTTCTCATCAATACTCTTAAGAATACCGTACCATCTCAAAGACAAACTTATGACCATAGACAAAGGGAAGAGGTTAAGGATTCAGATCTAAACGAGAAGGAACGAAGAAAAAAGGAAAAGCCCCACAAAAACAGCTTTCAACCCTATAAACAGGGATCAAAAACTAGGATGAAAGCTAACCGGTCTCCTTCTCCAAGGGAAAATGACTCAAAGAGAAATACTAAAAGATACAAGAGCACAAAAGATTATTGAAAATCTTGCTTATCAACAGAGCACCTAAAATGATTAGACCAGAAAAGAAAGCTCAAGTTATACCAGAAAATAAGTTCTTGCTTTAAAGAATTTCAGACTTTGACCTAGAACACGAACAACTCGCAAATATCTTCTTTAAGGGGAGCTTTCTAGCACAACGACTGTAATATCCAGATAACATTTCATGCAAACATTACACTTGCTTGTTCTACATAATTGTGTCTGTAGTAAACAGTGTCACACAGAGAACTGTTAAATGACTGCAGTATTTGGCAAGTACAAAACAAAGTGTTCAGTTGCTCTTACATTATCAATAGTTGGAAATAGAAGCAAGAATTGCAAAAAAATGCAGAGGTATTCTGTATTAAAAAAAATTGTTAGCATTCTACAAAAATGGTGCAGTGGTTATTTAATATACAGATAATTATTTTTATAGTTATATTATGGAGTTTGTGTACATGCTTTGGGCTTTTTTTTGCTGTTTTAAGTGACTTTAAATGGAAGAAACCGTTTTTAGTGCACTCCTTGGCCGGGTTTTGTGATTTATATGCTTACCAGCCCACAATTTGCATCCTACTCCATTTTAATGAACAGGAAATTTGTGAGCTGGTCAGTACAGAAGTAGAAAACCCTAGCCATTGACTAGTTTTCAATTATTGGTTATGGGTTATACTTTGCTGCAAAACTCTGTATGAACGTAACCTTTGCCAGACTAGTAAGGTTCAGTGTATAGATCCTGATTACACTAAAACTGCATTAAGCGTTTACCAATAAATCATAATTTCAACATGTGGAGTAATGTATCTTTTCATACTAAAAATCTGTAGTCGAAGATGTGGAGTCTTCAGATTTTCTCTCGATAGATTTTGCTGCTGAAGCTAAAAAGAATATAAAATGATCTCATCAGGAGAAGCAATATACAACAATTTGTATCAGCAGAAACAGTGTACAGCACTTAGCAAAAATGCCTTTGTGCCCATGTAACTTATCAGGAATTTGTGTCTTGGGAAAGTTAACCAGCATAATGTTTATCAGAACCTTAATGAATTGTCACATTAGGACTTTGGGACCCGTTGCTATTATCCAGGATTAATATTGTGATCCACATGTGCAGATTCAATGGAGCAGACGTACTTATATATTACTGAATGTCAATCGGGCAGCTTCCTGGTTATAATTTTTTTAAATATACTAGCAGATCTCCCATGGCAATGCTGATGGTGAGCCGAAGGATGACTATTTTATAACAATAAGGGTGTTATTAATAGTGTCTCAGGAAATGCATGCTATACGCAAGACTTTTAATATATTACTATTGGATCTCCCATAGCTTTGCACACTAAGTCGGAAGATACAGTAGGACTGATTTTAACTACAGGTAGGCGGAGTTTGCCCACTGCTCACCCTTTCTTGCTGGCGTGAGGCGCAAGCTATTTTGAGGCCCGGGCCTCATTTACTTGCTGTGGGCACCCTGCTAATTCTGGGAGGATGGGAAATCGGCTGGCTCCCACACTAAGCCGGGGAACAGTTGGAGCCGGGGCCTTGGACTCACTGGCAGCAGTCTAGGGTTTTTTTTGTGGGCCAATGAGGAGATAATCCTGTTCCTCACCGCACCAAAACATTTTTTAACATTTCTTATGTTATTTTGTTAGCGCCCTTCCAATTTAAGGGAACAATCCGTGACTCTTTGAGCTGTTGAACATATGGAGCTGTTGGAAGATATGAGCAAGGTGCTCGCATAGAACCTGTTCCATCTCTTTAAACACCCTTGAGTAGATGCCACCTGGACCTGGAGCCCTGTCATTTTTATGTTGCAGTTTATTGTACTATTTTTCTCTCTTTCTTTCTGTTATCTGCTTTTGCTTTTTTTTTCTTTTTGGGTGAGACATGGCAGGAAAGGGAGCCACTGCTGGTCGCATCTACTGCTGCCTCCCCCTACTGCCTCATTCTGTGCCTCCCTGCATTCCCACCCTTGCCCTCCCCTTCTCACTATCTCCTCACTCTTTGCTGCACTGTCTCCAACTTCTAGCCTTCCCATTCTCCCTATGGCTTTCCCATATCTTTTGTCATTTCTTGCTAACGTTCCATGTCTCTCATTTTCTCTCTGCTGCCCCTTACTGCTACCCATCTTGACTTTCATCCACTTTGCCACTTGCTGCTTTTCCCTAAAAAAAAAAAAAAAAAAAAAAAATTCCTGTGCCCTGCCCAATCTCCTACTCAATTCCTCTACTTTGCACTATCCTCCCTCAGTCCTACAAATCCTCCCTAATTCCACCACCTTTAACAATTCCCCTTCAATTGCAGCACCTTCCCCCATCATACTCTCGGTTTCCTCCATCTCTCTTCCCCCATCCCCCTCACCACTCCATTTCAAGCCCCATTCCTACCCCTCTCACCGGCATAGCCTGAAAGTTTTTGGAAGTGATAAATCCCTACCCCCTCCTGTGGTCACTGCCTAATCTTAGCCAGTTTCAGTGGCACTTTTGTTTTCAAAATGCTGTGAGGGCCTATAATCTCTGCCAATTTCTTTTTGAAAGTACTATGATTAATGGCCCACAGCCTCCTGCTCCCTAGGCCACCATCCTCCTTCACAGATTTCAGTAGCAATTTAGTTTTGAAAGCCTTATAATATGTTTGCTCACAAAAGTTCGCAAAGGACATAAGTGCTTAAAGCTTTGAAAGCTAAAATGCAATGAAACCCTCAAAGATTAGGCAGTGGTGTGAAGGCAGAAGGCCACAGCACAGATTTAAAGTGGGGGGATGGAGACCACGGGCCCAGGACAGGGATGAAGCAGGGTCAGCAGACCACGAGGTGCCAAATAAAATCTGTAAAATTAAGATTGAAGTTAAAATAAAACTAACCTGCAGTGCCATCTAGATGAATGAATGCGAGAGGTAGAACATTGAGGAGCAACAGCATCACCTGATGTTAGGAGGCCTGAAAAGCAAGTAATTTTAAATTACAGAAACTTTGTTTGGTTTAAAAGAAATTCCAAGCATTATACCCAGCAGTGACAAAAGCTTGCCATGGGTGTGACGGAAGCTTGACACAGGAAGTAAGTGTGACAAAAAGGAAGTGTGTACTGGATACAAGATTTCCAATACATCACAGATGTATGCTGACATTTGCTGAGAGCTGTAATACTATGATGAGCATGAGGCTGTACAGAGAGCAATATGTTAGATAAAACAAGGGGCATGAAGGTGTTGAGCATTTAGATTCCACTGCCTCTGAATTGGTCCTTGCATGAAGTTTGTCCCACAGACAGATAAACTTGAAGCTGGGACAGATCCAAAGTGAGGACTTTGCAGAGTTTATACTGCCATTTGGAGATCAGATTTCATATGCAATGTAATCCAGTATACACTGAGTATAAGAGGTTGATGTGGTTTCTGTGAATGCTATATGTTCTACTTTATTTGGGATGTTCCAAATAATGCAAGGATTGTCCGTGAACAGTCATGAAGAAGTTCCTTTAACATATTTCTGCTGCTGGGAGTTCACTCATGGTGCATCATGCATATAAATAGTGACTTCATATGGATGGCATAAGTCCCTGTTCCATGTTGTCATCGGAAGTACTCTTCTCCTATTGAAGCTTGTTCTCTGAAACGTAAGTTTTCAACAGGCTTCAATCACTCTAAAGTGCAATACAGTATGCTACCAGTGCTTCTTCTCCAAATATGACTTTTGTGAAATATGCCTTGAATTTTGTCTTAAATGAGTCATGGTGGGGCCAAAATATGCAATCCTACTCCGTGACAATAACTTGTGGTGAAGTGGGAATCGTGCCCTGCAATTGACCCAATTGCCTGATTCCGCTGGTATTCCCAGAATCAGACAGTTGCTGATATTGGCGCGGATTGTCACCGTTACTTTAGCAATCCACCCCAGGGCCTGAGAAATATCAAAGTCGGTCACTTTTTTAAGTGGAGAGCAATCCTCTAGTCCTGAATGTGCTGAGTCCATCAGTGTTGGTCAGGGCTACTATGACAGCATAATATTCTGCCAATACTGTGATACAAAATGACCTGGAGCTTGTTCGCATTCGCAAAGCTCTAACAAGGGCTTCTGAAAATTGTGTTGTTTACCTCAAGTCTGATAAAGTTACTGTGTCCAGAAACAAGAAAGAACTTGCATTTATATCACCCAAAGTGCTTTACAGCCCATTAAGTACTTTTAAAGTGCAGTTACTGTTGTAATATAGGAAATACGGGAGCCAATTTGTACACAGCAAGCTCCCACAAACAGCAATGAAATAAATGACCAGATAATCTGTTTTAGGTGTTGGTTGAGGAATAAATGTTGGCCAGGATGCCAAGAGAACTCCCCTGCTCCTCTTCGAATAGTGCCGTGGGATCTTTTGCGTCCGCCTAAGAGGGAAGACGGTTCCTCGGTTTAACGTCTCATCTGAAAAACAGCACCTTCGTCATCATGATAGTGCTTCATAAATGTCCCCCATTGGTGTTGCTGCAAACAATGCCTTTTTCTGCAATAGGAACAAAAAACTATCTTCAAACAACACTGTTAATTCAGGTTTTGTTTCATTTAATGGCTTAAAGTATAGAAAACACTGAGAAAATTAAATCTTTATTTCCCCCACACCCCGCAATGTCCCAGTTATTTGTAAATTTTCTGTTTAGATTATTACAGTACACTCTAGATATTCAAGTACCACAAGAGCAGAGCAAAAACTAAAGCTACCATCATGCATCATTCTGTCACGTGCACACTCAACTTTTTGTCAGCAGCTGGAAATTTGCAACTTTTTTTTTACTCCTCTGCCACTAGAACTAGGAAGAATTGTTCCATGTTTTTCAAAGTTTTTCCTCCCATATGCTGTTTAATAAAAACTATGATTCCATATTTACATACAGCATAGTCCTAGCAGTTGTTTCTACAGTATTTAATTACTTATTGCAGTTTGAATATGTTGGTAATTTGAAAAGAACAGTGCAATAAGTCACTCTTGTTTATCCCTGGTTTTCATTGTTAATGGTGCAAGAAAGAGTCTGTCGTATTTGGATGTATATCGAATGAGTAACGTGTATCAACACATGTCGACCTGACACGCACAGACAAACTTTAATTTATATGGTGCCTTATCACATCTCTCAGAAAAGGTCTCAAAGTGCTTCACAACAATAAATCATTTTGAAGTGCTGTAACGGTTATGGAGGTAAATGTGGCAGCCATTTTGTGCACAGCCAGATACCACAAACAGCACTGCGCGAATGACAAGTTAATCTTATTTTGCAGCTGTTGATTGAGGGAAGAATGTTGGCCAAGTTGCCAGGTGAACTCCCCGTTTGTGATTTGTGCCATGGGACCTTTAATGCTCACCAGGACATTCAGACAGGATTGTGTTTTAAAATCTCGTGCAAAGGACACAGAGCATGTTCTCTATGGTGCCTAACCACTTCTGTATTTAATTTGTGAACACTAACCAAGATCAGTTAGAATGGATAGATGTGAATTATATCCAAATATCTGGTGAGATTATGCATATGATTGAAGTTTGTTTTCTTACTAGGTATTGTTTCTTATCAGATATGAAGATTGTAAGAACACTTACCTTATTCTTACCAAACATATAGGATCTTCTAATAATTTACACAATGTGTCAAGGAAGATAGTATTTTCTTTCTTTATTTAAAAAAAAATAACTTTAGGGAGAGTATTGGCTGATGTTTAAGTTCTTGAATGACTTGCTAATTGTTTCAAGCTTTTTAATCTTAATACCAAATAGCACTAATAATAACACCATTTGAAGTCACAAAAGACTTACAGATAATTTTCCTTTTAATAAGGTTGTCTAGTTACTGGACAGAATTCTTGAAACTTCATGGAAACCATTTAAGGATAAAATACATTTTAAGGACAAAATTTCATCACAGAAATGGTTTGATGATGTATAATAGGATTAAATCATGAAATTTGGAAACCTCAATTGTCAAATCATAAATATATTAATTTTCAAAGATTTTGTGTAATTTTTCATACACTCATGAACACCTATATATTCTGTATTATGGAGATATTGCAATTTTACTGTTTTCCACCTTTAGTAGCTGTTTGATTTATCACTATTCTTGATTAGTGATTCCTTATTCAGACTGCCGTAACCTAATTATACCATAAAGCTGCTTGGAGGAAAGTTGCAGTAATGCTCTCTCTGCGGCCAACCTGATTACCTTGATATTTAGAAGCTAAAATGAACATAGGAAAGTACAGGACTGGAAAAGACTGTAGTGCATCAGGCCAGCCCCAAAACCAAATTATTTTCAATCACCCAGTGCCTCCAGTATACACCTAATTCTCCCTTAAATTTTTGCACATAATCTGCTTCCCTGGGCAATCTGTTCTACACATCCACCACTCTGGCAAAATATTTAAAGGCCTAAACTTTCCATTCCTCCCCTCCCAACCTTGCAGCAGAACAGAGGCAGGCGAGGATAGAAAATTGCCTGGGAACATGCTCTACTGTGTCCCTGCTTTCTGAGCCTGGTAGCGGGCATAGGACGGTAAGGAAAGGGTTAATTGGACTGTTTTGAAGTCTCTTTATATTGTAATAATTACATAGAATATACAGAACCGTAACACGCCATTCAGCCCAACCAGTCCATGTTAGCGTTCATACTCCACTCAAGCCTCCTCCCATCCTTCCACATCTAACTCTTGAGCATAACCCTCAATTCCTTTCTCCCTCATATGCTTATCTAGCTTTCCCTTAAATGCATCTATACTATTCACCTCAACTACTCCCTGTGGTAGCAAGTTCCACATTCTCACCACTCTCTGGGTAAAGAAGTTTCTTCTGAATTCCCTCTTTGATTTCTTGGTGACTATCTTATATAAGAACATAAGAAATAGGAGCAGGAGTAGGCCATTCGGCCCTTCGAGCCTGCTCCACCATTCAATGAGATCATGGCTGATCATCTGCCTCAACTCCATTCACCGGCCCTATCGCCATATCCCTTGATGCCCTTACTAGTCAGAAATCTATCAACTTCTGTTTTGAATATACCCAATGACTGAACCTTCACAGCCCTCTGGGGTAGAGAATTCCAAAGATTCACCACCCTGTGTGTGAAGAAATTTCTTCTCATCTCAGTCCTGAATGGCCTACCCTTTATCCTGAGGCTGTGGCTCCTGGTTCTAGACTCCCCAGCCAAGGGAAACATTCTCCCAGCATCCACCCTATCAAGCCCTGTAATAATTTTGTATGCTTCAATGGGATCCCCTCTCATTCTTCTGAATTCGAGAGAATACAGGCCTAATTTACTCAATCTCTTCTCATACGACAGTCCCGCCATCCCAGGAATCAATCTCGTGAACCTTCGTTGCACTCCCTCTATGGCAAGTATATCCTTCCTTAGGTAAGGAGACCAAAATTGTACACAGTACTCCAGGTGTGGTCTCACCAAGGCCCTATATAATTGGAGTAAAACTTCTTTACACCTGTACTCAAATTCTCTTGTAATGAAGGCCAGCATACCATTTGCCTTCCTAATGGCTTGCTGAACCTGCACATTCACTTTCAGTGACTCATGTACAAGGACACCCAGGTCCCTTTGAGCATCTGCATTCCCCAATCTTTCACCATTTAGGAAATACTCTGTCTTTCTGTTTTTTCTACCAAAGTGGATAACTTCACATTTATCCACATTATATTCCATCTGCCATGTTCTCGCCCACTCACTGAGCCTGTCGAGATCCCCTTGAAGCCTCTTCAAAACTGACACTGCCACCTAGCTTTGTATCATCAGCAAATTTGGAAATGTTACATTTAGTCCCTTCATCCAAATCATTGATATAGATTGTGAATAGCTGGGACCCAAGCATCGATCCTTGCGATACCCCATTAGTCACAGCCTGCCATCCTGAAAAAGACCAGTTTATCCCTACTCTTTGTTTTCTGTCTGTTAACCAATTCTCAATCCATGCTAGTATATTATCCCCAATTCCATGTGCCCTAATTTTGTTCACCAACCTCTTGTGTGGGACCTTATCGAAGGCCTTCTGAAAATCCAAATACACCACATCTACCGGTTCCCCTTTGTCTACTCCACTAGTTACATCCTCAAAGAACTCCAATAGGTTTGTTAAACAGGATTTCACTTTCATAAATCCATGTTGACTCTGCCCAATCTTACTATTAGTTTCTAAGTGCCCAGTTATTGCATCCTTTTATAATAGATTCCAGCATTTTCCCAACTACTGATGTGAGGCTAACAGGTCTGTAGTTCCCCGTTTTCTCTCTCCCTCCTTTCTTAAATAGCAGGGTTACATTTGCTATCCTCCAATCTGCAGGAACCGTTCCAGAATCTATTGAATTTTGGAAGATGACAACCAATGCGTCCACTATCCCAATGGCCACCTCTTTCAAAACCCTAGGATGTAGGTTATCCGGTCCTTGGGATTTATCGACTTTTAGTCCCATTAATTTTGCTAGTACTGTTTTTTCACTAATAATTTCTTTAAGTTCCTCATTCTCACCACACCCTTGGTTTTCTCATATTTCTGAGGTTTTTTCTGTCTTCCTCCGTGAAGACAGAAACAAAGTATTTATTTAATTTCTCTGCCGTTTCCTCATTCCCCATTATAAATTCTCCCATCTCTGACTGTAAAGGACCTACATCTACCTTCGCCAGTCTTTTCCTTTTCACATATTGATAGCCTCTAGTTTTGCTCTTCCCCACAAGTGGAATCACTCTGTGTCTACTTTATCAAAATCTTTCATAATTTTAAAGATCTCTATTAGGTCATCCCTCAGTCTTCTCTTCTCAAAAGAGAAAAAGAGACCCGGCCTGTTCATACTTTCCTGATAGGTATAATCTACCAGTTCTGGTAACATGCTTATAAATATTTTTTGCACCCTCGCCAGTGCCTCTATATCCTTTTTATAATATGGCAACCAGAACTGTACACAGTACTCTGTGTGGGCTAACCAAGGTTTGTTACAAGTTTAGCAGAACATCTCTACTTTTCAATTCTATCCCTCTAGAAATAAACTAATATTTATATATAATGACATGATAAAATAAACTAATAATATTAGATTTTGCCTGTTAAGTGAGTTTCTGTTAGAATGAAAGTGTAATCTTAAGCCAGGCTTGTCAGTTTGACTTAGTGGTAACACTCCTGTTTCTGAGTCAGAAAGTTATGGGTTCAAGACCCACTCCAGGACTTGAGCTCATAATCTAAACTGGCAGATCAGTGTAGTTCTGGGGAAGGGCTCTATTATCAGAGATGGTGTTTTTCAAGATCAGCCATGATCTTATTGAATGGTTCTAGAATTGTGTTTGGTAATCTCAAACATATTATCTAGGTTCAATTTATCTATTTCCTTAAGAATCTTGAACACATGATTAATATCTGCCCTGAGCATTCTCTTCTCCAGAGTAAACAATCCTCTCCTCATAGCTTAGATGCCTGAAATTAGGTATCAATTTGGTTTCCCTTTTCTGCATTGCCTTCTTGGGTATAGGTTGCAGTACCATTGATATTCTGCTCTTCACACTGGCGTGCTCCCTCTTGGTGGCAGGAATTCCAGCAGGAGCCTTCCATGTATTTCTGATGAGCCCTGGCCTAGAGAAATGGGTCAGGGTTCAAGCAGATTCAGAGGGGGTGTGGTGAAAGAGATCTGGGTGTTATAGTGCATCACTCTCTAAAAGTTCATGACCAATGCTGTGAGGCTACAGCTAAAGTAGACAAGGTTTGAGGTAGTATTCACTACAAAACAAAACATACCATTTTGTCCTTGTACAAGGCTTTGGTTAGGTATCAGTTAGAATACTGTAATATAAACAGAAAACCCAGGAAATATTCAACAGGCTAGGCAGCATCTGTGGAGCGAGAAACATAGTTATAGGCCCTGATATTGCAGTCTGTGGCATAGCTAAGGAATACGCCGCCGACCTCCGAATGAAATCCACACTCACCTGGTGCGAGGCCCCTTCGATAACTTGCGTTGTTTCGCTGCGGAGTTGTGCGCAGCGAAGTGGCCCACGGATCCCAGGGATGCACCATGTGTGTAAGCGTACCTGGGATCACGTAGGGCGGTGTGCCAATCGGGAAACAGAAATCTCCGATGCCATTCATTTGTAGGGCATGGATTTGAGAAGACTTTTCTGCCGTCCTCCTGTTTCTGATGCACCCTGGCATGTTAGGTAGTCAGTGCCGAATTTCATGTAGAAGTGTGGATCGACTTCCAATATTTAGGCCATGCAAGAAAAAAACTAATCTCTAAATGGCGACACGCACTTAGAGCTTTGGAACCCATCATTCCGTTTAAGCAATGTTGCATTTAGCTGTGAACTTATTACAGACATGATTTTTAATGCACAAAAAATGAAAGTGCCCTAAATCTCTAAAACATTCCAAATATACCAAGTTCATTAACCTGAAGATTTATGAGAACCTGTCTTTTGAAACAGTGCAATTAGCACTTGCTGTTCCCGGAAGGACAGTTATTTATATTTAATCTTATTTTATCTTAACTGCTTTTAAGTTTGATAAGTTTTAAACCCATTCATCGCACACTGAAAATCATATTTCAAGCTGCTGTTTTGAAGCCTCACCTAATATTGCATCTTCCCCCCCCCCCCCCCCCACTCCACTTACACTGTGCAAATGGGCTCCTGCGCCTGTTTGCACCAGCTGTAAAATTTTCCTGCGTAATTGCTGCGCAGTTGATGGGAAATTAGCCCAACTCTGCGCCAGCAATGACGATTTGACAGTCGTGGTGGATGATCTGTCAAGTCGGAACTTGACAGATCGCAAGTTCAGGATTTAGCACACGCGCAAGCACATGCAGAAATCCTGAACACGCGGTCAACTTCAAAGGTAGGATGACGGTGTACTCGGAGAGTATGCCGTCATACCGACCACAAATTCTGCCTCAACATATCAGGTCTGTGACCTTTTGTCAGAACTGGAAAACGTTACAGATGTAACAGGTTTTAAGAAGTACAGGTGCAAGGAGAGGGGAGGGGAGGAAAGAACAAAAGGGAAGGTCTGTGATAGGGTGGAAGGCAGGAGTGATTTAATGAACAGCAGAATCATTATCAGCACCTGCTGTCCGAACAAAAATGGGAGCAGTGGTTATGATCTGAAATTGTTGAACTTGATGTGGAGTCTGGAAGGCGGTAAAGTGCCTAATCAAAAGATGAGGTGCTGTTCCTCGAGCTTCTGTTGAGCTTCATTGGAACAGTGTAGGAGGCCAAGGACAGAGAGGTCATAGTGGGAGTGGGACGGAGAATTAAAATGGCAAGCAACCGGAAGATCAAGGTCACGCTTGCAGACTGAACAGAGGTGTTCAGCAAAGCAATCATCCAATCTGCATTTTGTCTCCCCTAAGTAGAGGAGACCGCATCGTGACAAACGAATACAATATACTAAATTGAAAGAAGTACAAGTAAATCAGGTGTGTCACCTTGTACTTCTTTGTACTTATTTCAATTTAGTATATAGTATTCACTGCTAAAAAGTTTTTCAATCTTGCCTTCCCATTGGAGCCAGGAGCAGCAGCACTCATGAGGGCCTCTGCTGGTCCGTGTTTGCCCCACAGTTTTTCTTGCCACCTCCCGAACTTACCTGAGGGCCACTGCTGATGAGGCAGAAGGCCCAAATTGGAGCACTGTTAACGGGCGAGTCGCCCCAATCATTACAATCAGGACTGAGGCACAATTTTAGGCGAGCTCGGGGATTCCGGTTTGGACGTGCGCTGCGAGCGCACCATCAGTTATGTGCTCATAACAGGCCATAACTCATTTCTACCCCAATGGGCGAAGAGCAGCCAGCTGGCCCACATCATGCTGTTGACTGTGCAATGCTTTCTGCCCAGAAGCAAAGAATATTTACAGATACATATAAACATTTACTTACAGAGCTGTGCTCACTGGTGGGTTAAATTTTAATGGCCCGGATTTTGCGGTAGTATTGACGGCAAAAGCTGTTAGCGTTTGCCGTCATTACTCCTCTGAAAGTGAAAGCATCTTCTGGAATCCGCACATGCGCAGATAAATGCGGAAATCCAGAAGTTGCGGTCAGTCATTCCCTGCTCCTCCACAGGTTGCGTTGTGGAACTCCCCAGAGCCGGCAATCAAGTCAAGTTACAGTTGCTGACGAAAACGTCCCCTATTATACTGGAATATCGCTGTTAAACCCCCCGCCATCCCTCCACGCAAACAAGTTAAGCCTTGTTGAAAAAGGTGCAACTGGGTTTTGCACGGCGTATTGACCAATGTTCCCTGTAATTTTGTTTGCCGTCGCATGGCCCCTTTAAGGGGCAGCACGGGCTATTCAAAATACCGGGCGTGCGCGGTTTTTACATTGAAAAGTCGGCTGCTCAGGGTCCCTGGAGCGTTGCGCAGCCACACAGCTTACAGAGAACATTGGTAGTGACTGTTGAACAACTGTTCTTGCCCTGAAAAACTAATTTTCTATTTGTGGAATGTCAAATTTTTCCATCAATATGGTAAGAATTACATGGCTTTTAATATAATAATTTTTTTTTAAGTTTGTATATGATATTTCAGCTTCTACCTTAATCCTATGTATATATCCCAATCTTTATTTCGCTCTCTGTAAAATTTATAAAAAGTAAATTATAATCTGTGCATTATTCAATGTGATTGGCTGCTTAGCCTGCTTGATGACATTACTGTTGCTGGACACTGGAGGTTCGCTTGATTTGGCGCCAGATTCAAACTTTTTTTTAAATTAATTCATGGGATGTGGGGGTTGCTGGCAAGACCAGCATTTATTGCCCATCCCTAATTGCCCTTGATGGTGGTGATGAGTTGCTTTCTTGAACCGCTGCAGTCCGTGTGGTGAAGGTACTTCCACAGTGCTGTTAAAGAGGGAGTTCCAGGATTTTGACCCAGCGGTAATGAAGGAACGGCGATATATTTCTAAGTCAGGATGGTGTGTGACTTAGAGGAGAACTTGAAGGTGATGGTGTTCTCAAGCGCCTGCTGCCTTGTCCTTCGAGGTAGTAGAGATCGTGGGTTTGGGAGGTGCTGCCAAAGAAGCCTTGGTAAGTTGCTGCAGTGCATCTTGTAGATGGTACACACTGCAGCCATGGTGCATCGGTGGTGGAGGGGATGAATGTTTAAGGTGGTGGATGTGATGCCAATCAAGCAGGCTGCTTTGTCCTGGATGGTTTCGAGGTTCTTGAGTGTTGTTGGAGCTGCACTCATCCAGGCAAGTGGCAAGTATTCCATCATACTCCTGACTTGTAGATGGTGAAAAGGCTTTGGAGAGTCAGGAGGTGAGTCACTCGCCGCAGAATACCTAGCCTCTGAACTGCTCTTATAACCATAGTATTTATGTGGCTGGTCCAGTTAAGTTTATGGTGACACCCAGAATGTTGATGGTGGGGGAATTCGCCGATGGTAATGCCGTTGAATGTCAAGGGGCGGTGGTTAGCCTCTCTCTTGTTGGAGATGTTCAATGCCTGGCATTTGTGTGGCGCGAATGTTACTTGCCATTTATCAGCCCAAGCCTGAATGTCAGGAGAGCTGAAATTCACGTCACAGAGATCGCTAGATCTTTGTGGGCAGCTTTCTTCATAGCAAGCTTCGCCGCTGACCGCAAATTCCGGGCCATTATTAAGGGAAAGGACCATGGGCTCTGTCCTGATGTTAACAATGTTCAAACTTTAAAAAGTTGCGAGGGATTTCAACTGAGAACTTTACAAAATTGGCTTTGCACCGCACTGGCATTATGCCACACCCAGTGAGAAGACTGAAGGCTGTGTGGCCACCTCCAGAAATCTATCACCACGGGGAGCAATCCAGCGAGCTAGTTCCTGTCCTCATCCAATGACCCCAGCACAGGGCATTGGATCGTGATTTAAGTGGAAACCTTGGCTGATTTTTATTTCCTCTTCCTAGCCCAGGGGACTGAGACCAATTAGAGCATCTCTTCTACCATTGCATTGATGATGTGACTTCCAGGTTCTTCTATTGGTTTTGCATTCATGTGCATCTAAAATCACTTCACATCAACGCAAAAGCATTACTATAATGACACAGATAAAGAAGTGTTTGAAGTTCTATCAGGGGATTTACACCCATAGAATTCACTGGGTATCTTGTCACTAATGAATACTAAATATTCCTTCACATGTGCAAATGCCTATTATAAGTCACATACAGCCATGGTGTGCTTATGAGTTGCGGGCCTCTCACACTGCTGAAGGAACTGTTGGAAAAAGATAGTCCTCTGCATTCTATGTAACTGAATAAAACTGCCGTGTTCAAAAAAAGGTCAATATCCTCTTTTGGTTACTGATTAGGTTCCAGGACAAGTTTTTTTTCAGTAATTTTGTAATTCAAAAGTAGCTTTAAATTATTGGACTGAATACATCATTAAGGATCGCTCTTTTTAAAAAAAAAAGGTTTTTGAGGGTGAGTTTCTAAAAATTCATTTATATTACCCAAAATAATTTTACTGCATTATATTGTGCTGTCTATGGAGATTAGATCATATTTGAACATATGGTGTTGGTACGTTTTATTTTATTGTATTTGTTGTGCTTAAAAAAGATTACTTTCTGTTTAATGAGAAAACAAAAGCCTTTTTCTTCCACTTATTTGGCGATTTGCCATTGTGATCGTGTCAGAGCTGGAGAATAATCATGAAATATCCACTGAAAATGTTCACAAAGGAGTTTGGGCAGTTTTAGATCAAAAGAATAATGCAGCTGGAGGGGGTTACTGTTATTCGAAGACAAAGCTTTTTTGTATGTAGCTAACAGTTCTGTTACTTAGATACACATTTTAATTCCTATAAAATCATATTATCAACATCAATTTTGTTTTTAGTTTCACAAAACTGCCCCAGCAACTTGAAATGGATGTGATCTATTTAATATAAGGACATTTAGTGGCAATAACAGCAAGTATTTACTTCAATTTCCACCTACAACAGATTCTTCTTGTATTTTATTTTGTCTTTAAATATTTAATAAAGTTACAATACAGTTAAAGTTTAGTCATAAAATATGTTTGGTATTCCACAAATTTTAGGTAAAGTATTAGTATGCAAGGAAATATTTTTGAACAAATGTGTGCACTTTTTTCTTCCATTCACCCATTTCTTTTCTTCCCAGACCAATTTAGCCCCATATCCATTCTAACTTTCTTTAGCAGGTGAAACATCCCAGCCAGCAGACATCTCCACAGCTACTGATTTATTGGCCTAGAAATTGGTCCGTGCAGCGGCCGTTTTCACTGCTCGGACAACTAAGGCCCCAATATGGCGGCAGGAAGCATGCGCACAATTCCGTCCGGAAGTGCGTGCCTGCCATATTGGGCAAGGACAAACAAGAGGTGTCCTTTACCCACACCTGAAACAGGCAATAGGCCCTTTGTATTTAGGGGGCCAAATGCTTGTTTGAGGCCCCCATCTGTAAAATTGTTTTACCCTGAGGCAGGCGGGAAAGCAGCCTGAATGTACAGCCTGGAGGAACAGGAGTGCACCTCCCGACCCCACAGTAAAGGAACAAAATGTCGCTCGCGAGTTCCCCCTCACCCCTATTGCCACTGCTCCCGCACACCCCCCCCCATCGCCGTCACTCTCGACCTGACCCCCGCAGTTGAGATTCAGACTCCTGGCTGAGAGTCCAGCACTTCAGCTACCAACACCTTTTCATATTCTTAATGCAAGGTTCAAGACTAAGGCCCCAGTGTCTGGATCTCAGAAGATTGGGAGGCAGATTTTTTTTTTTTACTTTTTGTAAAACAGCCTCCTCATGGGTCCAGCCTCATCATCTTTCCAGGGGTGGAGGTGACCAGCCACCCGCCCCGGGCCGGTCAACTTCCGCTGGTGTTTATAGTTTGCTTATCCAGGAGGGGAGCATTACAGATATGTCCCCCACACTGATGCAGGCCCACTACTTGAGGCCTCTCAACTCTGTCCCTACAAACTTCAACCAGGTCAGTTGTGGAGTTCCAAGGCAGGTTCAATCCTGGCATAACTGCTGTGATTGTACTCTCATGTATTTTCTAGGACAAAAATTGTTACTATATTTATTAAGTGAGTAATAAATCATAATTTTAATTTCAGCCAAGATCAGATTTGTACATGTGCCACAGCTTTACAATAGTACAGGGCTTGGTCCATGCATGATCATTCCAGAGACTGAATCTTCCACTTATACAATATATTTGTCATTTATCATTTGTACAGGCTGCATAAATATTACCATTGGAAAAAAGTTACCCTTAGTCTTCAGAGAAAGAAAAGCCGCCAATGTTAGAAATCTGAAATAGCAGAAAATACCGGAAATATACAACAGATCCATCAGCATCTGAAAGAGAAAGAAAGGTTTAGGGCCCAAAATGCCAAATGGACGTTGGGCACAACTGGGTTAAATCACCCCATGGGGGACTGGAAATTTGACAGAATCAAGTTCTGCCGGGGTTCCCCCCTACCCTGTGTTTTCATTCTGCCATTTTCCAGTGGAAGGGCCATGGAATTTCCACCCAAACGCCTATATAGAGTGAGCATATTGGGGAGACTTCCTGGGCTGCCCTTTATGCCCTTAAAAGGCCTCAGCAGAACTCTTGCCAGCTGGGAAAAAACCCCACACCATGCCAGAAGTAAAGCAATCAATTCTGGAAGGGTTTGATCATCCTAAGTTAAACATAATTGGAGCCAAAGGTTTTTTAGGTCCCTTCTGTCTTTGGCCTGGGAAGGGCCTCAGGGTTTGATGTGCCCTGACAGACGCAATGCACCCACCCCAACCATTCTAATGACCCAGTCCTCACAATTTGGGACAGGGTTGGTGGCCTTCTCCTCTTTTGCTCATTCTGTAAGGATGATGATGTCATTGACTTTAAGAGTTTGCAGGTGTGCCCCCGTTTAAAGGGGCTCCAACATTTAACTATCAATTATACCAAATTTAAAGGAAATGTATCAAATTAAATTAAAAATTGGTGTCGATGATGCACTCCAGTCCCTACAGGTCGCGGAAGGCCTCAAGCCTACCGGTGGACACTGCATTCTCCCTCTCCAGGGACACCCGGGCGCGAACATAGCCACGGAAGAGAGGCAGGCAGTTGGGCTGAATGACCCCCCTCGACTGCGCGCTGTCTGGACCTGTTGATTGCCAACTTGGCCAAGCCCAGGGGCAGTCCTACAAGGAGGTCCTCTGACCTGCCTGCTTCCACCCACTCCCACCACCCCACACCAAGTGGCCAAAGACCAGAAGTGTGGGACTGAAATGCAGCCAAACATTGAGGAGCAGCCCCTTCAAATAGTGGAAGAGGGGCTGCTACCTTTCACACACCAGGTATACATGAAACACGGACTCATCCAGGTCACAGAAATTACAGGCAGCCTGGGAGTCAGTGAATCTGCTTAAAAATCTGTTGCACGGAAAATCTCAGCGAGCATCCTCGCTGGGCGGATCCGGAGAGAACAGATCCCCGTAATAGGCATGGGCTTTTCGACACTGATGCCCTCCGGATCCAAGACCAGGGATCCGTTGTCAGCCAGCAGCCCAAGAGCTGCTTATGGACCCCCTGTCTTTTTTTAAGGCAGTAGAAGAAGGGGGAGCCATGGTCCAGGTCCCGGAGGAGCTGGATTCGCGACCTCACGTACACGCCTTGGGACTCGATGAGCTGCAGGTCCTTCAGCGCGCCCTTCTTCTCTTCATACAGCTTGACCGAGACGGGACTCCGGGACAAGCACCTCCTTCTCCAATCACCTGACGCGGTGGCCTTCTCATGGGGCAGTCATGGGTTCTGTGCCACCACACTGCAGCCTTAGTATTGAACCTTGCATTAAGAATATAAAAAGGTGTTGGTAGCTGAAGTGCTTAACTCTCAACCAGGGGTCTAAAGCACAATTGCGGGGGTCGGGTCGATTGCGGCAGTGATGGGAGAGGTTGGAGGGGAAAGTGAGGGATAGTGGTAGGAGCGGTGGTTTAACTCTTATATTCTAGTTCATTTAATTAATTTTTGACACTACTAAAACTGATATACTAACTGTTAAAAGCTCCTTTGAGGATGGCAGAAGCATATATCATGGAAGCAGTGAGATATGAGGAATACTTCACAGGTAAAGTTGAGAGAGTCCCAAATAAGTTCTAATCAGCCTATAAGTAGCGATATTTATCATATTTCACTTCTGGGAATTATGTGTCCTCCATATGTTCAAATATGTAATTAGTAATTGTGGACCTAATGATCCTTCCTTTTATTTGTATTAAATTTTACCTACATAATATCTATTATGTTATGTATGCTATGTAAATGGAAAAGATCTGTGCATTTAATATATTATTATAATGTTCAGTCCTTCACGGGTAAATGACTACGCTGTGGACTCAGGAAATAAATAGAAGTGCAGCCTTTAGATTCTCTTTAAGTGTCAGTCACGTTAGGAAATATCACTTTAGTTATGCCAAATACCATTTCAACCTCAATTTTCCCATTAAGTATTCAGGCATTACACGTCCGACTAGAAAAAGTAATACGGATCTAGGTTTTAAGTAATGGGTATTTTGCTTTGATCCTGTAAGCAAAGCAAATAAATAACTACCTTTAAATTGATTGTAATTAAGGTATATGGTTAATGTTGGAAAACTGAGTTCCGCTTCAATACTCAGTGCATTACAGAGGTAATAGTTGCTTATTGATCCATTTACTTCTTGTGTTTGCATTTTTTTATTTCAAATTAAAACACTGAAATCCCAAATGATATGTGCATTCAGAAATAGGAAACTATTTTTATGGTGGCTTGGTTACAAAGCAAACATTCAGTGCAACGTTATTAAACTGCATTTTCACACGTGAGATGTGAAATGTTTCAGGATAATAAAATCAGAGCATGGCAAATTTAAAATGAAATGCAAAATTGCTTATTGAAAGAATTCTAAACTTTCATCGTCTTCTAGGATATGATAATCTAAGCTATTTTAGCTGCAGATAAATATCACCCTCTTTAGCAGGTGTCTAATAAATTATAATTATGCAGTTTAGTAAGAATTAACCACCACAGAGCTCTTTTAGAAAATAAAAATAAAAATTAAACAGTCTGCAAAAAGAAAAGCTAATCATCTGAACTTAGGGGTTGAAATGTGCAGCTGTCAAAGCAATAAGGTAAATGGGTTTTATACTGCAATGGTTTTGCTGTAGAACTCCATATTCTTTTAAAAAAGGGACAGTGAACTAAAGCACCATCCTACTATTGCTTGGTATAACACCATTTTGGCTGACTGGGTGGTCTTAAGTCCATTGCCACAGTGGTTACATAGCCGATACCAATCAAGGCCCAGCAGCTGAGGCCCTCTGTGACCTGTTCCGACAGCTTTTCAAACCCCAATTCACATTCATTTGTGCGGGGGTGCTTTTTTCTGGTGTTTTATTTATGGGATTACATAAATGAGCCATTAAAAATGTAAATCTTCAAAACGCTGGGTGAATACAACTTTAAACAATAAGCTTAGTGCAGTACAGTATATAAATGCATTAAACCTGGAGTACCACAACCTCGTGTCTATGGCAACAATGCAGAATTAGAAAAAAATGAAACGGCTCAGTGTCACATGAGGAATTGGGGCCAGAGAAAGATTAGTTTCCAGCACATATATCTGAAAAATAATGAAATAATGTCATTACAGTCAACAGAGAACACCAAATCAACCTCAACGGGTGCAGGTGCCAAAACAATCAATAATCCATAGGAATCCCTCATTAAAAAAAAAAATCATTTCAAACTACAGGGCTTTCAAACATTAAAGGTCAATTGGATCCCATGCTTACGATGGTGAAAAATAATTAACTACAAAAAACTAGTTCAAGTAAGCTCCAAATTTAATATACCTGATTTATTAATTTGTTAAAATAAAATACCACTTTTCCTAAGTTCCAAAGATCAGTATTGATAGCACAAAGTGAAAGTACTTTTTCCCTGTTTTTAAGTTCTACAATGGATTTATAGCACTTCCCTTCCTTTTAAAACTTCTCTTTGCCCAAACTTTTTAAATGCGGCTCATTTTGAATTCAGTGCCAGCGTGAAGATGATACTGGTCAGATTGTCTTGAACTGATAAATTTCTTAAATCCGTATCATCATTGTAGCAGGGGCGACTCAGAGGGTAGAGCTGGAGCATGAAAATTTAAAATTCTCTGCTGACTATGTTTCTTTATATTTATCTATAAATAATCTTATTTGCAGTATTTGTCACTGTCTTCCAAACCAGAATGAAATTAGTCCCCAAGAAATGACTTACAACTTACCGGGTGACTTTTTATACAACATCTCCTTTTGGCATATTTTAGAGTACGGTAGCATAGTGGTTATGTTACTGGACTAGTAATCCAGAGGCCTGGTCTAATGATCTGGGGATGTGAGTTCAAATCCCACCACGGCAGCTGTGGAATTTAAATTCAGTTAATTAAGTAAAGCGGGAATAAAAAGCTAGTGTCAGTAACGGGGACTGTGAAACTACTGGGTTGTTCTAAAAACCCATCTGGTTCACTAACGTCTTTTAGGGAAGGAAATCTGCCGTCCTTACCTGGTCTGGCCGATATGTGACTCCAGAGCCTCTGCTATGTGGTTGACTCTTAACTGCCCTCTGAAATGGCCCAGCGAGTCACTCAGTTGTATCAAAGGGCAATTAGAGATGGGCCTTGCTGGCGATGCCCACGTCCTGTGAAGCATTTTATTTCTTGAAATGCTGTGTGTTCCTTATATTTTTTCACTTTTTAAGCCTGAGTTTTAACTTGTGAAAATCTGCTTTCTCTGTTAGTATACTTCTGTGTTAGAATCACGGGGTAAAATTCAACTTTGGCAGGGGCGCAAAACAGGTGGCAGCAGATCAGCCGTCCATTGTGCAAGCCGCCCAATTTTTCTTTCCATCGAAGTCAATGGAAAGGAAAATTGGGCAGGGCGTATAACGGGTGGCCGATCCGCTACCGCCCATTATGCGCCCCAACTGAAGTTGCATTTTACCCCCATAGAATTTTACAGCAAAAAGTAGACCATTCAGCCCATCACACCAGTGCTGGCTCTCTGAAAAAGCCATCCATTTAGTCCCTTTCCCCATAGCCTTTTAAAATATCCATTCTAATTAACTTATTTTCACAATTATGTTTCAATTATGTAATTACAAAATTAAAGTTATTCCAAACTTGTGCAAAAATACCCTATCATGGCCCAGCACTTGTAGTGGTAGAGCATTATAGTCTGAAGTTAAGGACCCTTAAATTTGTATTTAGCCTCAACTAATTTTGTACATCTAATCCCTAATTAATAATCATTGTGTCCCAAAATCGTTATTTGATCAAACTTCTTATGGTTGCAGAGTTCTTTGTTTTCAGGGAAATCTATCACAATTCTGTTAAGCAGATCTCCGTCTGGCTAATATTGAGTGTCATTCATGGCACTATTTGCTCTGGGCTGTCCTTCCCAATTCACTGCAGCGTAGCATAGAGGATGAAAGTAGACAAATCCCCATTGGGATGATGTGAGGAATGGGAAACTATAGTTGTGAGGAGAGATTCGCGATACCAGCACTATTTCCATTGCAGCAGTGAAAACTGCAAGGAGATTTAATTGTGGGTTTTAAAATTATGACGGGTTTTGAGCGGGTAAATAGGGAAAGACTATTTCCTCTTATTAGGAAGTCACTGACAAGGGGTCATCAATTTAAAATTGATACTAAGACAGTGAGGAGAAGGTTATGAGAAATTTCTTTACACAGAGAGTTGTTGGAACTTGGAATATTTTGCCACAGAATAAATTGTTAATCTAGTAAGGGAAAAGTAATTAAATATATGAAAAAGAGGAAGATTCAGGGTTATGGGGAGAGAGCAGGATGGTGAGATTAGTTTTGGATTGCTCTAGCAAAGAGCCAGCACAAACATGATGGGACAAATTACCTACTTCTGTGCTGTAAACTTCTATGGCTTAGCTGGTTAAGGCAATGATTAAGAAAGGCGTACAGATCAGGAAGACACGAGGTTTTATCCATAGTCTATACTGAGTTATCTGATCTCAGCCTGGTCAGCGGTCTAGATGCTACAATTGACCTCAGTATCTCTGGGTCAAGGCAGAGAAAATCAACCAAGGTTTCTGCTCATGATTGCGAACAGAAATCTCTGTTAGAAAGTGTACTTTTGGATGCTGGGTGTGTATAGGCTCTAGCTTGGTTATGATGCTCACCCACATCTCTGAGGTGGAATAGCTTGCTAATAGTCACCACATTAAAAGTGGTCTCTTGGGCAAGGATGCTTGGCACTTGTGGAATTGTAGTCCAGCAAGGAGCCAACAACTTCAGGAGCAGCGAGAAAGTGGGAGTGGAAGGGAATTGGTGGGAAAAGAATGGACAAATAATTTTGTTAAATATTCACCTTTTTAAAAAAAACTTCAAAAATATTTTTATGTTTTTTACATTTTAATATACAATATAATTAAACAGTTTTCAGTGGAGCAATTTAATCATATTTAGGACTAAGAGCCAAATGCTTCATAAGAAAACTTTAAGCTCAACTAAATATGTTTTATGATTTGGGAAAGTGGCTGCTCAAACGCCCTGGAGTGTTCAAGAGATATTATGTCAAAATAAATGAAAATAGTGAAGCGGACATTGAAATTAAGTGTAAAAATTACTATGAGTGATCTTATCATAGGAATATTCAGCGTGTTCATATTAAATTCTTCTCACTATTGTTTTAACAGAGATGTTAACCCATTTAAAATTAATTTCTCAGTAATTTCTAGACTTCCTTCTCTTTCAGTATATCTTTCTCTATGTCACTAAATACTTACTTTATCTGAAAAAATTCTATTCACTGAGTTTTTAAGTTTAAGACATTAGCCCCAGTACATCACATAGTGGAGATTACAAACCAGTTTATTTCAAACATAATGATTTAGTAATGTAATAAGTTTGTCAGTTAAACTATTTGAAATGACATGAAATGATTTAAAACTGCACTATTTTATCTAAAAGCACATCACCATCTGTCTAATGTTAAGAGCCATATGTATTCCACATGATAAGCAGGATTTGAAATATTAAATCCATAGTATAAGATTTCAAAGTGTGAATAACTTTGAAATGTTAAAATGACAACAAACACTTGTATTTGTGAACCATAACTTGGTCACTGACAATTTCTAAGTTGTAGCATATTCTTTTCAAATGTACCTGCGTCTTATTTTTTTTTAAATCCAATAGCGTTCATCTTGCATATGTGGATCAGCAGTTGCGTTCGATCACTATTCAATGTCCAAAAAGGATTTGGTGGGCACAATGCCCAGAACTCTCCTGACTTCGTCCCCGAGCTGAATGCTAACTAAAAATGAATCCTGCCCACTGGAAGTTCACGATGCTGTTAAATTTTTGTTTAAAGTTTTATTATCAGTCAGCATTCAGCTTAGCTTAGCACTGAAATGGAATTGCAAACTGCAATAGCACTTTAATACAGATATTAAATGATGGATCATTAAAATTATGTTAATGTGCTTTTCATGAATCATTATTTAATCTTGGTTTGCAACAAGTTCCAAATCTCAAATGAGCTATTTGGACAAGCAAAAGCAAACCATTTCTACAGTGGAATAAAAATCAGATTGCCATTCAAATCAGGATGCTCGTGTGCACCTCCTAGTGGCTGCATGCACTGTGGCATTAGAAAAGAGGAGTTGCACTCACAACTTCTGTTCCAAGTACATGTATTTGGAGGAACTGACTAGAGGAGAGAAAAAAATATTGTTTAAAAAGTTGACAAAATGGTTAACAGTAAAATATTTTCATGTGTGCACTGCAAAGAGTGAAAGTATGATAAGATTACACTGGAATGGCATGAAGTAGTGATCTAAAGCAACATGTCATAACTTCCTATGTTGTACCACTTGAGTGGGAATTAAATAGTTAATTGTTTAACTATTTGAAATATTAACCACTGTATTCATGTCATATTTCAGTTGTAGGCATAATGTATAATGTGCATATATATATATGTATGTGTATGTGTCTGTGTATAATATGTCATTTAAGAATTTCCTGAACTAAATTTAGATTGATAGGAAAAACATTCTTTAATTCGTTTTCAATCTATCACATGATACACTGGTTAAACAACCAAGCTGTCAATTTGAAGGCAGCAGCTGTTTTATAGTGAACAAAATGGATACAAATGGGTATTATTTTAAGCAAAATGCTTGATTTTAATTGAAACAACCATATTGGCCTCTCTGTAACCCTATGTCACACAAGCCACAATCTCCAGTAGAGGGCTTGATTGCACAGGAAACTATATTAACTTGCTATTGCCCACTTAAGTGACAAGCGGTGGGCAATGTTCTAGTTACTATGGTAATCAGAAAATGGAAAGGTCTTTTCTTCTTTCCACATCTCTGCATGTAGCCACAGACTGCTCCTGAATAGTCTGCATCTGCAAAAAAAGTTTTAGCACGGTACTCAATAAAGAAAGGAACCAAAAATGGGCGCTGACCCGTTTCAAAAAAATGTTGCAAATTTTACATATAAGAACTGAGAAGCTGTGCCACTTTGCACAGGTTACGTCATAATGTGAAGAAAAAAGATAAAAGCTAATGAAGGCTATTGCTGTCAAATATAGAGGGAAAGAAGCAGCAGTAAATGACAGCTTTAATGCAGATGTAAGCAGAAAAGTCAAAGATGGGTGACAGAAAGTTGCTGATCAATGAATGTAGCAAATTTTCAAACAAAAAGGACAAAAGCTCAAAATACAATAAAAATCCAGAGAGATTTAAGAAGAAATGGGAATAAATACTTATCAAAAAAGATTAACCAACAAATCATAATATAATGTGCATGCAATATTATAGCAAACTCTATTGCTAATTTATTTTCTGTTGTACAGATGTAGATTTTCCCTAAGAAGTCACACTTATTAAAAAAAATTAAACTCATGTAACATGTTCACTTTTCTGACATTAATGGAGAATGTACAAAACATAAAATAATGCCAGTTGCTCATTTGTAGGTAATGATCTTCTCAGCTTTCACAATGAAAGAATATACATATTATCCTGAAAGAACTGGTTGATTATGTTAGAAACCAAATTTCCTATGATCATTTAACACACAGTGACTACACTGATCATGTCCGACCATTTAACACAGTGACTACACTGATCATGTCTGACCATTTAACATACAGTGACTACACTGATCATGTCCGGCCATTTAACACAGTAACTACACTGATCGTCTCTGACTATTTAACACAGTGGCTACATTGTGTGTCAGCCAGTGGCTCAGTTGGTAGCACCTTCACCTCTGAGTCAGAAGGTTGTGGGTTTAAGTCCCACTCCAGAGACTTGAGCACAAAAACCTGTGCTGACACACCAGTGCAGTACTGAGGGAGTACTGCACTGTAGGAGGTGCTGTCTTTTGTATGAGACATTAAACCAAGGCCCTGTCTGCCCTCTCAGGTGCATGATAAAGATCCCATGGCACTATTTCGAAGAAGAGCGGGGGAGTTATCCTAGCCAATATCAATCAACATCACTAAAACAGATTATCTGGTCGTTATCACATTGCTGTTTGTGGGAGCTTGCTGTGCACAAATTAGCTGCCACGTTTCCTACATTACAACAGTGACTACACTTCAAAAGAGCACTTCATTGGCTGTAAAGTGCTTCAGGATATCCGTGGTCATGAAAGGTGCTATATTTCTATCTTTCTTTACCCTCTTTGATGTCTTTGATGTGGGACCTTCCTGGCTGACCTGATTGCCTTTTGTCACACCTCGGCAGATAAACAGTCAGAATGATTAAATTTAGTCGTCTACCATTGTAAGGTACACATGCATTGTTCTCTATCTATATATGCTTTGGCGATTCTGTATCTCTTTACTTCACCCGACGAAGGAGCAGCGCTCCGAAAGCTTGTGATTTCAAATAAAACTGTTGGACTATAACCTGGTGTTGTGCGACTTCTCATTTTTCTTTACCCTGATCATGTCTGGCCATTTAACACAGTGACTCACAATAAGAAAGAACTGCAAATGCTGTAAATCTGAAATAAAGACAGTAATAGTGGGAATATAGGGCAGCTCTGCCAGCATCCAAAAAGAAAATTCCAGAATAATATTTTGGTTGTAGACTGTTTGTCATAACTCTCATAGTGTCTATTTTAAAAGAACTAAGCTTCATCACTTTGCTATGAAGGTCAGCTTGAACGGAGATGAAGCAGTAACAAATATCAGTTCAGAAATATATAACGGTTACAGGAACGTTATATTTTTTAAATGGCATTCATTGTTTAAATTTTCTATTTTGTTTTGTTGGAGGACTATAATGCAACATTAAAAACAGGAATTCTGCGGAAATATTTTCTGTATGTAAAATATCATGTGTATGGCATACCACAAATATGTTTAATGCTAAGAAGGTCATAGTGCAAACCCTGTATATTTATAGATTTAGGTCCAGCACTCAAGTCCATTATTCAGGATTTATTTGAATAATTCTAACACAGGATTCTACACCCGATTAATGTTTCTGGAGAGACTCGTGCTCTGTTAAGTAATATATTCCTCATACTGATGAATGCATACGGTGCATCACTGATATATTAAGAAAGTAAATTCTACCTGGCTGGTGATATAGATGAAATGGTGCTCAATGGCTGAAGGAGGGGGCCTGGAGGAGAAGGAAAACAACATAAAAAGGAAATATTGAACATTAAAGAGCAAGCATGGTTTTATAGGTTAAGCATTAGAACCATAAACATGCTTTTTATTAACTTGCTTCAGGTTCAATAAAAAGACAGTTGAATACAGTACTGTTGAGTCCACATGGTATCCTGCCCGACAGTTTTTTTCCTGATTGGCTAGTGCCTTGTAGCCACTGTTGTAATGTAGGGAAACGCAGCAGCCAATTTGCACACAGCAAGGTCCCACAAACAGCAATGAAATAAAAGACCAGATCATCTGTTTTAGTTGTTGCTTGAGGAACAAATGTTGGCCAGGATACCGGGAGAACTCCCTGCTCTTCTTCGAATAGTGCCATGGGATCTTTTACGCCCACCTGACAGGGCAGACATGAACTCGGTTTAACGTCTCATCCAAAAGTGCAACAGTGCAGCACTTTTTAAATACTGCACTGAATTCTCAGCAAGGAAGATAAGAATTCAAACGATAGTTATTGTTGAAGTACATCACATTTTATTTTCAGTGGAAGATGCTTGGCTTAATAACAATTCCAACATGACAGTCTAAAACTTAAAAAAAACAAGCATCCAGTCGAAAATGGGGTATTTGCCAATATCTCATTTCAGTCTTGATGTTCACTTATAATGCAAACATTGATGGCATAATACAAAAGCAAAATACTGCAGATGCTGGAAATCTGAAATAAAAACAGAAAATGCTGGAAACACTCAGCAGGTCCAGCAGCATCTGTGGGGAGAGAAACAGAGTTAACGTTTCAGGTCACTGACTTTTCGTCAGAGCAGAGGTGACGAAGCATGACTAACCAATTATTATTATGTGGAACCCAAAATATAAGGGCTTAATTTTATCAATGAAAATAAAAATAATCTGGTACATATTCTTGATGCAGTTGATCAAAAGACTTGGGGCCAGACCCTGGAGACAGTCTTCTGAATCCCATTAGCAGACCCTAGGCCTGATTTTATATTTGTGAAGGTACTCATCATGTTTGCATTACATTACACAGCATAAGCATCATTTAGCCCTATTTAAAAAAAAAACATATTTTGAGCAATGTTTTTCCAGGGGAAACATTCAGGCTGTGTCTATGTGTAAAGCACTATGCCACCAGACTTCATTTTTTGTTGAAGAATATAAAATGGTTCTGCATTTGCTTTCATTTTGGACAACTATTCTTTGCCAACACTGAAAATAGTCTCGGGGTGGGTGGGGGGGAAGGGGTGTAATTTTGACTTTGAAGTTAATGGATTAAAAATTAGAAGATATGTAAAACGGATTGCAGATTCGTTATCACCCGTTTTACATTATCGCACAGTCAAAATTACCTCCTGGGTTTCTACATCCAGGACTGCATGTAAATTATAGTTTAATTATTAACTTGACAGATCTGTTGAAAAGGAGGTTGTGCTGTAAAAATTTTAGTATTTCATCACCAGTAATTATTATTAGTGTTGTACTAATACTGCCTCTAATAGTAATTATTAAACTAAGCACTGTGTCTTGGATCTGTAATTCTGAATTACAGGAGAGTTAGGACTGTTACAGAGATTAGAGCACAAATACCAATTGAATTTGGGCATGCCATTGATCTTCTACTAAAATTTGGAGGGTACCATAGGGTAGGAGAAGAGGGCTGAGCAAGATCAAAGCATTCAGGGAGTTTATAAGGATTTTCTTAAATGATCTTTGAAAACTTTCAAGAGCTTTTGGATGAATGCAGACAAACAAAAAGGAACGCTAAAGTTATACTTCATCCAAGTTCAGCGGTGCAGTTGCTAAATACACCTTTAACAGCGTGTAAATGGGCATGACAAGACTGAGAGATTCCAAACATTTTGTCTCATTTGTGTACTAACCACTTAAGGTTCAGTTAAAGCCTTGTGACCTGCACTGACACATTTAGTTATCGGGGTCAGAATGCTAGCCACATCCATTGTGTTAATCTAGCTTCATTAAATTCATTGATTTGACCTGTATTTTGAAGACTAGAAGTCAATTCATTTAAGTGTATTGGTTCCCATGCAAGAAACCTTTTCAGAACAAAGTACTTTACACCTTATTAAACTATGTAACATGTGAAGAAAGGGCATAATAAAGCTACTGTGAGCCAGTGTGTCGGTCACACTCTATTCTCAAAACTGTGGTTTCAACTCTCAGAAAACCTGTTTGTTTCTGTAATCTTGTTTGAAGCATGGTGGAAAAATGTTAAACTGTGTTAAACTAAAAACATTTTCCAGGTGCTAAAGCACAGCAATTTAATTTAATTTTTAAAAATATAATGGACAACTTAATGCACTTCTTAACACACCCACTGGAGACATTACATTTTGAGCATCAATAAACTGTTTTCTGAACTATTTTAGAGATCCGTGTTTACAGAAGTTATAATGTCCGAGGATTACTTTGTCCGATGAGCTGTACATACATTACAGCTCACACACACAGTTTTGTTCTAAAAATTATTTTAGAATACAGCATTTGACAGGTTTATTGTGAGTTGAGCTAATATTCGGAGTCTACAGGCTACCATAACTACATGAAACCAAAGATATTGGGTGGTCTTTTTGAGCTAATCCTCCTTAGATCAAGGGAATCAATGTCCAATAGATAAGTCTGCTGAAGGGGGTACATTGACTGAGAAAGTAACTGATCTTTTGAGAATAAAGCATAGTCGCTTGAAAAAATGAGATGATATTTGGATTAGCTAAAAGAATACATGCTCATTCCATTCATTTCAAAAAATGACAGAGAAGTGTGGTAAACCCACCCATGGACAAATTATACTTTCGAATGTAGTCCATAGAAAGCAGCTTTGGTTTTAGTTGACGGATCCTTTAACTTCCCTCCCTTCTTCCTGGCAGGATAAGGCACCTTACATCACAGCTTAGCTGAATGCTAGACTTTGAAATGACAACCACAAATATCCGGAAGAACGAGAATGAATTAAGTAGTGGAAGTGAGGAGTTTAACATTTTCATTAACACAACCTCATGTTGATTGGAATAAAATTGATCTATAATTCAGACTTCTCATAATAGGTCAATCAAAGGTTGAAATTGTACATTATTGCTATGCATTATTTTTTGAAACGCAAAATAATCTCATTTTTGCTCGCAGAAATCCTCCCAACGTCTCTTGAAACATGACTTCGCTGTCAGCGCTTTGTGTGTGGAATATGCCCTGCGGCATTCTCTTGATATTTACAATTTTATTGGAATATCCTCAAATGTGTTGGACGGGGGTGGGGGTGGGGCACGGGGGTGACATGAGAAGCACAACATTTAGATGCTTCAACATGCTGTGTCACTGAGTGAAAAGTCATGAGTTTGTGTCCATGAGTTTCCAATTTGGATGTGCATCAGGGGAAGTCTCTGAATGAAGGCCAGTTTTTTCTTCATAATGAAGAAGGTAACATTGGAAGGTAAAGTATTACAGCTCTTTATGGTTGGCACAAAACAATAATAGGCAGAGACTTGGGATGAACTCGCTGCCTGTCCGTGCTCCTGGTCAGAGAATGATTCTTGCTCAGGGGAAACCAGATGAAGAAAATAACAATAAATTAAAATGATGGAGGGCAATGCATTTGTAAGTATGGCAAAAACATGGGACCTGAAATTGCTGTAATGGTGGGTTTGGTGATGAATGACATTAATTGGACTTTTATACTCAGCATTAACTTGCACTATATTTGCACCGCAAATTCCTGGAACATTGATCTGATAATGGCACAGTGATGTCAATGATGCATCTGGGACCTCGTGAATGTCATGCCTAATGGTTTATCTCCTTGACCAATGAATGAAAAGGATAGAGAAAGAAACAAAGTGAACGACGGAGAAGGAAATAGGGTGAATTAGAGTCAAACAAAATATATAGAAACAGAAAGAGGAATAAAGAGAGGGTGGAAAGAGAGTGGATGAAGAGAGCGAGAAAAGAGACAGAAAGGATAAATAAGAAAAAAAATTAAAAAGAACAAGCAGAAGAAGAGGGCAGTGTAACCCATTGTGTTTGAGAATTGCTGTATTGCTCCTTGAGCAGTTAATGAGTGACTGGCCAGGTAGGTGTACGAAATTTACAAACATTCAACCCATGAGGTAAAGGACCAGCGTTCCGGTCCATCAAGATCAGGAACAGTGGAACACCCAGTGGGTATGCCATTGCATTGCTTTACATAGGAATAGGAACATAGGAACAGGAGTAGGCCATTCAGCTCCTCGAGCCTGTTCTGCCATTCAATGAGATCATGGCTGATCTGTTTCCTAACTCCATCCACATACCTTGGCTCCTATCCCTTAATACCCTTGGTTAGCAAACATCTATTGCTCTCAGATTTACAATTATTAATTGAGATAGCATCTATTTCTTTTGGGAGAGAGTTCCACATTTCTACCACCCTCTGCATGAAGAAGTGTTTCCTAACTTCTCTCGTGAATGGTCTGGCTCTGATTTTAAGGTTATGTCCCCTTGTCCTACACTCCCCCACCAGCGGAAGAAGTTTCTCTCTATCTATTCCTTCCAAAATCCTAAAAACCTCAACATTTTATATTCCAGCAAATACAAGTCTAGTTCATGTACTCTCTCCTCATAATTTAACCCTTGGAGCTCTAAATAACATTCTGATGAATCTGCACTGTATTGCTTCCAAGGCCAATATATCATTTCTAAGGTGTGGTGCCCAGAACTGTACACAGTACTCCAGATGCGGTCTAACCAGGGCTTTGTATAACTGTAGCAAAACTTCCTCCCCTTTATATTCTCGCCCTCTAGTTATAAAGGCTAACATTCCATTATCCTTTTGATTATTTTTTGTACCTGACTATTACATTTTAGCGATCTGTGTACATGGACCTCTAAATCTCTTTGGACCTCCACTGTTCCTAGTTTTTCACCATTTAAAAAATATTCGGATCTATCCTTTTTTGGTCCAAAATGGATGACCTCACACTTAACATTTCACGCTGTGTTGACATCCATGTGCCACAGTTTTGCTCTTAATCACTTAATCTATCAATGTCTCTTTGTAATTTTCTGCACTAGTCTATACTAATTACTATGCTACCAATCTTTGTGTCATCAGCAAATTTGTATATATGGCTCTCTATTGTGTTATTTAAGTCATTAATAAATATAGTGAATAGTTGAGGCCCCAGCATAGATCCTTATGGGACACCACTAGCTTTTATAAGAACATAGGAATTGCTAGATGAAAAATGACCAAGATCCATCTAGTTCACCTTATACCATCCTGGTAGTCGCATGGTATGATAATGGAGTTGGTGTCTAATCATAGCAATCAGTTTCTATCAATTAGTCTACAACAGACCCAAACATGATGCGAGGAAAACCCCAGTGGTGGAGAGCTTTGGGAACCATAGGTCCAAAGTCACCTTTTTCCTCCCAAGTATGCTACATTTACCACATCATGTCTCAAATTACAAATATACCGTATCCCCAAATTTTATTTTCTAATCTAATTTGCATTTCTGAGTGTCGAAATGGCTTTTCAGCCATAACATTATTGCCTTCTGACACTGGATGGCAAGACTGGTACAAAATTACTGGCAAGACAGATAAAAAGTTTTTAAAAAACCTCTAGGACCAATTCATTACCTGCTGGAGTGAGATGCCACAACCTCAGTGGTCCCTTCAAGGACCTCCAAGGTTGAGTCTCATGTCAGGACCATAAATCACGTCATTAACAGAATCCTCTACAACATTAATTACTAGCCCTAAATGGCTGCAATAAGAGCGGGAATCATTCGTAATAATGTCGTAAATCCAGCAATTTCATGATCGGCATTAAGTTCAATTGGAAGCCTCACAGTGAGAAGGGACTTTTGGCGAGGCTAACAGCGGAACGGCGCAAATCGTCCAGCAATTTGCAGAGAATCGGAACTCATGGCGTATCTCTTTTACTCTGCAATTCCTGGATTTTTTATGAATGAATAATGGGGAGCGTCGTTAATGCGACATTCTAATGACGCGACTTCCCAGCAATTACTGGCCCATTAGATTTTACTTGGCTGTGATCCATTTAAGCATCTTTTATTGATCCTGTGGGTAACATTGCATTGTGACATGGAATAAATAAAAGAGACATGAAACATGTGAAATTTAATTTTAAAAATTAAAAAATATTAACTAAAAATGAACCCCAAGCACAAATTCCCAAATAACCACACCCATATTCCAGAATGGGACATAAAATCAACTTTTGCAAGACAGTAAATAACACAGTATGTCGCGGTGAGAATAACTTTATCATGCCCTTCTACCTGTCATGTGATGTGTAAATTTGCATTTGCTTACATCATAATACATGTAGTAAGTGTTCATTGATATCACTGTTCCAACTGCACAAGGATAAGGGAAAGCAATGCAGACCAATGCAGATCACTAAGAATTTCCAAACTAAATTACTGCAGCTTAAATTTATATCAACACTTGATAATTATAAGGGGCTGAAAATAAGAACAAAGCCATTGGCTTCACGTCAAATGATTGAATCAATTTATTGCGTAACTTCCTTGTTTGGAACTCCCTTTTATTTTTTTTGGGGGGGGGGGAGGAGGACAAATCCTGATTAGAGATCAAATTGCTTCTACCAGCTTTCACACTGGTAGTGTTGTGTAACCAAATTATACCAGCTAATTGGGTGGTTAGCCCTAAGCAGCAGAAGGATTTTGGGGATCCCATAACCCATTGATGAGGGAGACCACCCATACCACTGGACACAAGTACCCCATTGGATGTTAACCCAGAATTGTAGAGCCGTCTCCACTCGGCGGGGCTGTCTGGAGCAGGGTTCAAATCCCAGACCTACTGACTCAGAGGTGGGAATACTAAGCACTAGGCCAAAGGCTCACTCACTCTTATACTTTAGATTTTTTTTGTGCAACCAGCAGAGTAAAAATTATGAATGCCAATTAATAGGTGACCAACGCTGTCAGAAATATTGTAGAAGATATTCAATATTATTGATTCAATACTATTAATATTTTGCTTATGCATTTTACATATTCTAATAGTCTGGTAGGCAAGCATTAATCTCTGATCACATTTTAAGAGCATTATTCTAAGCAAGTTAAATTTTGAGGCAGTTATATCTTTCTATTCCTTATTCTGAAATAAAACTGGTTGGAAATTGTACCATAAGCATAACTTGTAAACCCAAAGTTTGTAGGTACAGCAATGTAACTGAAAAGTAAGAGAATTGTATTCTGTAGCCCAATACCACCACACCAGGCAGTTTTTTAAAAGTTTGTATTCTAATAAAGCTAGAACATTTTTGCAAGTGTAGTATTTTCTAAGGCATTCTATAAATATACATTTGCAGGGTTATGACAAGCCAATCGGAAAGGGAATGCTAATGTATGGAAACATCACAGGCTTCCCAATATTAGTAGGAATTAAGATTGATTGAGAAGAAAGCAGCAGGCAAATCTTCCTTATAATGACAGACAAAATTCCTATTGGCATACAATGAAATGCACACGTTACTTACGGAACCACATATGCTGTATAATATAATGAGATTTGTGCATTCTAATTGGTGAAAATATTGATATATTATATAGTCAGATTACAAATGTATTACTTACTAGGGTTAGTCATAATGATAACACAATGTTAGAACTGGAGAGATTTGAATATTAATGTTCAGTTCACTGAAAAAATTCTGTTATGTATAGATCCACAAAGCTTAGAATTAAAGGATTTTAAATCCAAACACCCCTAACACTCAAGATGTAAATATAAAAGGCTTATCAAAAGTGAGAACTGCATTATATTTAAGGTAATGCAACAAAACAAAGGATGCATATCACAGCTGTCAGGATAGCTCAATGGGTGTGAAAATAGCTTTGTACGTTTTCTATCAATAGATCTAGTTCTTGGTACAGATTTTACGTATGTTATCAATACTAATTCTAAAAAAACATTTTTGATTGCTTTTAATTGATATATGTGTAATACACTAAAAACCTTATTCCTATAAACTTCCTGTAACACTTTCCCTGTCACACATTCCCCATCACACTGTTCCAATTCACTATATATAGCTGTAAGACTTTAAGAAACCTTAATTAAAAAGTTAAGAAAGGCAGCAAGGAGTTATTGGCCCAGAAATTGATCTCGCTCTGTTCCCGCGGGGGTAAGGAGCAGGCGCGATCTCTCACTCCGCGTTGGCTTTTTCAGATCCAGCTCGCACGAACTTGATGTTCTAGACATCAGCTGGGCAGTGCTTGCGTATCCCACCGGCGTAGTGAATTCGTGCGAACTGTGGGATCACGTGACTCAGTTAGAGCCAATGGCAGCACACCATCTTCCATTCATAAGTTTCACATACGTGCTGTGTAAGCTATGAATCTTACACACACCCAAAATAACAGCTAAACCTCAATTAAATTTAAAAAAAAACCATCACATTAATAAAATAAGTATAGTTAAATAAATTAACCATTTTAAATAAAAAATTACATTTTTGAAAAAATTTAAAATCTTTTAAAAAGTTATAAAAATAAACTTACCTGTCTTTAAAGTCTCTAAAAAAGATATACCTGTTAAAAAAAATTCAAAATAATACTTAATTCACTACTTACCTTGTTAAAAGTGGGTCTTACTCCTCCTTTTTTCATTTCTAAAATCTTCCGTCCTTACCTGCGCGTCCAAAGCACTAAGTGCACAGCGTGCGCGCAGCCTGCAGCGCACACGCGGTGCACCGAGGAACCGCCCCCTTTTCCAAAGACCAAGTGCCGGTTTTCAGCGCATGCGCAGTGCATGCAGAAAACCGGCAATTGGAGAGAGAATACGCGAGAGTACGCAGTGCGTACTCTCGCGTAGCGGCATCAATTTTTGGCCCATTATATACATACAACAAAATATATTGAGCAGAGTATTGAAAGAAAATGTAAAACATTTTCAAGCCACTGAACATTTATTTTCCTGACAGTCCTTAGTTATTATTTATGCAATTACCGAAACATTGTTCATCCTGTACTTCTTTGCATTTTAAGGAACGAATAAATAGAAAAAATAAACTTGCATTTAAATAGTACCTTTCACGACCTCAGGACTTCACAGCCAATGAATTACTGGAGGGAAATGTGACAACAAATTTGCACACAGCAAGGTCCCATAAACAGCAATCAAATAAATAACCAGTTAAACTGTTGGTTGAGGGATAAATGTTGGCCAGGAGAACTACCCGACTCTTCTTAAAATAGTGCCATGGAATAGAAACATAGATAGAAACATAGAATCTAGGAGCAGGAGTAGGCCATTCGGCCCGTCGAGCCTGCTCCGCCATTCAATACGATCATGGCTGATCATCCAAATCCAGTACCCTGTCCCTGCTTTAATCCCCACAGTACACATATCCCACCCTACCCCCATAACCCCACGTATTTAATTCCCCCTAACATATCCCATCCTATCCCCATAACCCCACATATTTAATCCCCCCTAACACTAAGGGTCAATTTATCATAGCCAAATCAACCTAACCCACACATTTTTGGACTGTGGGAGGAAACCGGAGCACCCGGAGGAAACCCACGCAGACACGGGGAGAATGTGCAAACTCCACACAGACAGTCACCCGAGGTCAGATTCGAACCCAGGTCTCTGGCGCTGTGAGGCACCAGTGCTAACCACTATGCCACCGTGTTGCCGAATCTTTTACATCCGCCTGAAAGTACAGACTGGACCTCAGTTTGACGTCTTATTCGAAAGACAGCACCTCCGACAGTGCAGCACGATTTCAGTACTGCACTGGAGTGTCAGCTGAGATTCTGTACTTAAATCCTGGAATGGGGCTTGAATCCATGACTTTCTACCATTGAGCCAAGGCTGACAATTACTTATGGTATGTGAATTTTTTAAAACAATCAAATCTTAACATTTTTCAATTTGTTTTGACAAATGTATAAGCAGTAATTTGTAGCTTTGTTCACAGAAAGTTTCTGAAGTATTTCTCTTTTCCCATTGAACCCTGTTAGTAGCAGTAGAATCAGTTTACTTCTCCACGCTATTATCTTAGCCACAGCGTAATTTCAAGTTTTTGAGAAATCAATACTTTATATTTTTGTTAAGCCCTAAAACCTTTTTTCTGACTCTCAGTGATTCTTCACTAAAACAGGATATTCCTTTCAGGAAAAAAATGTTTGTGGTGAATATTTATGCTCTTTAAAGATAAGGATATTGGTGCTTGAAAATGGAGCGCTTTTTCCATTTTTTGATCTTATGTCACAATTATGTTCTCCCAGTGTACCCCAACCTAATAGATTAGGTGCAGGGTAAAGGTAAAGCTCAACGATTACCCGCAATCCCCAGCACTGACATTTTCCATTTCTTGCACTAACAGTATTTGTGACCTTCCTGAATCAGAATGGCAGTTCCGTTAAGTTTTGAGCAGTATAGTAATGTGCATCCATGCCCACTAAGAGCTGAGTTGAAACTGCCCAAACACATTTTACTTATAGGAAGCAGCAAGAGAAAGCTATCACCCCATTCTGGGCTGGATTCAAACTCAGGTTCTGAAGGGAAAAACACACTCTAGCACCCAGCTCCCCAGAGAATTCAGTTATAGGAGAATGCAATCCTAATATCGAGGATGACTCAGCTGAAAACCTTTTTGTGGTTAATGCATATACATTTTCAGCATCCGATGTATGTGTTTCCCTATATAATGTAGGCATTACACTGTACCGTGTATGTACGTCAGAATAGAATATATTTACATTTAATTCTATAAGATATGTGATTTCACAAGGTATCTGATTCAAGTATATGGTAAATATATCTCCAAACTTTGAATTTAAAAAATCTTTCATGTCTCTTCAACTATTCTCCTTCAAAGTTATAACAGTTGTCAACCACTTTTACACAAGTCTGAGAGTTGTGTGTGTGTACGTATGTGGTGGAAAAGACAGCGGGGATTGTTACAACTGAATTTTTTCACAAGTCTACAGCTACAATAAGTTGCAGTCACAATTCATTTTCAACAGCCACTTGTAGTAAGAATATATGTTAAATGGCATTGGGGAATTACAATTAGGGAATTACAAATTGTTTGAAAATTGGTATCTATGTATCTAAAATCAGTGGACGCAATTTTAACTTTTATCACTTGGCAAGAAATGGGTGATAGCGAATCAGCAGCTCGTTCTACACCTCTTCCGATTTCCTTTTATATTGAAGTCGATGGAAAAGAAAATCGGGCGAGATGTAAAACTGGCTGCCAATTCCCTATTGCCCGTTTTTCAACTGCCGATAAAAGTTAAAATTGTCCCTAGTGAGTTCAGTGGTAAAATTACATGGAAGCTTGTATTTCTACTGCATACCGTTTTATTATGAGTCTGCATGAGTATATTTGTGGATGAAAAGCCATCAACTAGATGTGAACAATGGTTTCTTAGATTAGTTCAGTTTATTTCAGTACATTAAAATGTTTCATAGTTGAACGTATCTTACATTCTCGTATACCTACATATACTCACATTCTCAGATTGTTTGATGCAACGTTAACATTTCAGAAACTTACTAAAACTAGATACATTTTGTTGGAATGTACATTAGTTACTAACAATGTTCAAGGCAACTGTGTGGCAAGACAGATTCACAAAGAATTCTTCATGACAGACAGATAATAGCATATGTAATCCTTCTTCAGACCAAAGGGGCTTAAGAAGATCAAGGGGTGAACATTCTATCCAATGGGGATGAAGGATATATTTCTCTTTCTTTCTTGTTTATAGCTGCATGCTCAACAATGCCAATTCACGTCAATTTATTTTCAATCAGTTCAGTTTAAACCTGATTCACTCAGAACATTGTCCTTTCACCTCTGGGACCTGAGTTTGAACCCATCCTGGATAGACAGAGTAAAAGACTCCTCCCTTTGATGGCTGTTAGGGATTGTGGTGTTTTGGGTTGTCTCAATCCAGCTCCCAGTGGACACGAGTCCACAGCATGAAACTTCCTTCAAGATTGAGCAATATTAGTACGAATTTCAGAATCTCACTCAGAGGGGCCATAAAAATCAGTTTGGAACATGGCAAAGTCTTGCTTGTGCAGTAGGAGGTGCTTCTCTGAGGTTAAAGGTTAGGTGCATTGTCAGGGTAATGTAGAGGAGCTTTGCATTAATCTGTCCTATGCTACACCTGATACAGCAAATGAAAAGAGAAAAGTTCAATTTCCACATTGCTCTAATAAACACAAATAGAGAAACAAGAAATAAGTAACTGGTTTGTTTTCAGTTTCTACGTTTATCAAAATTTATCAGAAAACACTTGTTAAACAGAAGTTAAAATAATAGGAAATAGTCTTTCTTCCTTTAATCACTCTTCTTTGCATATTAATACTGATAACCCAACAATTATTTTTGCTAAAATCACTATAATAAATTAGGAAAAGATTTTATTAACAGCATTCAGGACCGAGGTGTAGCCAACTGCATATAAAGAAATAACAAGTGGTTGAAACACATTTTATTTTCTCCAAAATTCAAGTCTGCGCCTTGTTGTAGTCCCACTCACAGAGATCACACAAGAGGCCTAGAACATTTAAACACTACTTAGTTTATAACAAAAATCAATTTTGGTTCTGATTCCTTGATGTACAATGTAGTAAAGTCATAATTGCATTGCGAATAGCACAGAGATAAAATATGGTTGCTTAATTCAATTCAAAAAACATTCCATTTAATATCACAAACCCTAAATGGATTTAAATTACTATTTTTGGCAGAGCTACTTGTTTTGCAGAGTACTATTGATTTCAACACAAATAGTTGTGGGATTATACAGCTCTAAGTATTTATCCAAACTAAACTCAGCTGAGATTAAATGATGCATCTTAGATAACATGGGGCAGTGCGAAACAATATAAGGCAATTTTACAACAAATCAACATTACAAATATCTTCTCTTTCTTAGGCAGTCCCTCGGAACCGAAGATGACTTGCTTCCACATTAAAAATGAGTTCTCAGGTGACTGATGAGTCCAATGCGGGACCTACAGTCTCTGTCACAGGTGGGGCAGACGGTGGTTGAAGGGGCGGGTGGGTGGGGTGCTTGGGTTGACGTGCGCTCCTTGCGCTGTTTGCGCTTGGCTTCCGCTTGCTCCTGGCGAAGAGACTCGAGGTATTCGGCGCCTTCCCGGATGCTTCTCCTTCACTTTGTACAGTCTTGGGCCAGGGATTCCCAGGTGTCGGTGGGGATGTTGCACTTTTTCAAGGAGGCTTTGAGGCTGTCCTTGAAGCGTTTCCTCTGCCCACCTGGGGCTCTCTTGCCATGTCGGAGCTCCGAGTAGAGCGCTTGTTTTGGGAGTCTCGTATCGGGCATGCGGACGATGTGACCCGTCCATCGGAGCTGATTGAGCGTGGTCAAAGCTTCGATGCTGGGGATGTTGGCCTGAGCGAGAACACTGACGTTGGTGCGCCTATCCTGCCAATGGATTTGCAGGATCTTGCGGAGGCAGCGTTGGTGGTACCTCTCCAGTGCTTACAAATTACAAATATATGAATAAACACAAGATGCATCATTTGGCAAATCAACAATGCAAACAGATGGAAACACACAAGATTAGCTCTAATTTCAGAATCTCATTAAAAATCAGTCTGGGAAATGGCAAGGTCTTGCTGGTGCAGTGGAAGGTGTTTCCCTGAGCTTAGGGGCTAGGTGAATTGTCAGGGTAATGAAAATACCAATATAATCACTCGAAGGTCCTAAAATGTATACTAGTTTTATATAATGTGTTTGCGGAAATAGACCTTTACATACTTCATCTTATTTTTATTGAACCTTTAAATGATTTACTAATGTAGGGAATGTGAATGCTAAATCCTACACAGTGACCCCAACATGTAAAATATTGGCCCAGAAATTGATCTCGCTCTGTTCCCGCGGGGGTAAGGCTTCCCCGCGATCTCTCACTCCGCTTGTGCTTTTTCAGATCCAGCTCGCACGAACTTGATGTTCCAGACATCAGCTGGGCAGTGCTTGCATATCCCACCGGCGTAGTGAATTCGTGCGAGCTGTGGGATCACGTGACTCAGTTAGAGCCAATGGCAGCACACCATCTTCCATTCATAAGTTTCACATACGTGCTGTGAAATCTATGAATCTTACACCCCCCCAAAATAACAGCTAAACCTCAATTAAATTTTAAAAAAAACCCCATCACATTAATAAAATAAGTATAGTTAAATAAATTAACCATTTTAAATAAAAAATAAAAATTTTGAAAAAATTTAAAATCTTTTAAAAAGTTATAAAAATAAACTTACCTGTCTTTAAAGTCTCTAAAAAAGATATACCTGTTAAAAAAAATTCAAAAAAATACTTAATTCACTACTTACCTTGTTAAAAGTGGGTCTTACTCCTCCTTTTTCCATTTCTAAAATCTTCCGTACTTACCTGCGTGTCCAAAGCATGAAGTGCACAGCGTGCGTGCAGCCTGTTGCGCGCACGCGATGCACCGAGGAACCGCCCCCTTTTCAAAAGACCAAGTGCCGGTTTTCAGCGCATGCGCAGGGCATGCAGAAAACCGGCAATTGGAGAGAGAATACGCGAGAGTACGCAGTGCGTACTCTCGCGTCGCGGGATGAATTTTTGGCCCAATGTATTGAAAACATTCCAATGTGTAACCTATACTTGTTGAAGATTGGCAGATCTTTCACTAATATATCCATTTTGAAAAATTAATTGAGATTTATCATTTATGTCTATAGTTTCGTATATGCCTAAATAAAGTTGCTTTGAACTGTCCTACATAATCCAACCCAAAATTGAGGACAATTTTCCTGGGCCCCCTTGCCCAAAAACTGGACAGATGTGCTCCACTTATCCAAGCCTCATGCACCTAAATTTGGTGGGCCAGGTCGCACCCCGATAGAGGTCTGCTCCCTGGCAGATCTTTACGCTGGGGAACATGGGCAGAAGCACAAGTGGGACTGGCTGCCAGACTCGGCCACCTGCCTTGGCCCCAGTCCCCAGTCCACAGTCCCAGTCTATTGCAGTGCAGCCCCTGGTCAACCCCTTTGGGGAAGCCCTAAAAATTCCAGGGCATCGTAAAGGGAGAGGAGACTTGATATCCTGGCTGTCCTTCTTATTTTCTGTCATTAGTACCTGGGGAATAAGCTACTGACAGGAAAATTAGCCCCATGGTTGTTAACCAAACCAGTTCTGTATACATCTGGATCTTAATCCAACACTGAGTGATGTGCAACTTAACTCTTATTTGCTGGAGACATCAAAGACTGAGTTGGACGTAAAGATACATTACTAATATGACTTTATTTAATAACATCTACAAGCATTGGTGGTTATAATAAAATTGAACTAGTAATTTAATAGCAATTGACAGCATCTAAATCATCAGGAGCAGAACAGTAAGTATCACAATATATCAGCATTAACTGGGTTTTGCTTAGTAACAGTATAACAGTACGATCAGGCCTAGATCAGTACGGGTTTAGCTGGATTTTGCTCAGTCTATATTCAATATATCACTGGTCAGCTTTCAGTGTTAAGGCTCTGCCTTGTGATGTGAGCAGAGAGCAGACTGGCTGTGGCAATTTTCTCTTCCTCTATGACGCTTTGGATTCACCACTGCTGCAAGTCATCTTCCTTGATTGTCGTCTTCTTTCTTCCGTTATCTTTTTCTCTTCATCACTTTGGCTAAATTTGTATTGGTTACATTTGTATGTACTTTATTTTCTCTGTTGGCTGTCAAACTGTACATTTTCTGTACTTAGAAATGTATATTAATTATTATTAACAATTGGAATATGCTTTACAGTTGTAATTCTACTTGGATCCTAAACAACCTTTCTGAAACCTCTCTTTCTTTTCTTAATCACTCTCTCAAATTTCAAAGATCTTCTTCAGGCTTCTAACCTCCTTCAAAATTATTACAGGGCTTGATAGGATGGATGCTGGGAGAATGTTTCCCTTAGCTGGGGAGTCTAGAACCAGGGGCCACAGCCTCAAGATAAAGGGTAGGCCATTCAGGACTGAGATGAGAAGAAATTTCTTCACACAGAGGGTGGTGAATTTTTGGAATTCTCTACCCCAGAGGGCTGTGGAGGCTCAGTCATTGGGTATATTCAAAACAGAAGTTGACAGATTTCTCACTAGTAAGAGCATCAAGGGATATGGCGATAGGGCCGGTGAATGGAGTTGAGGCAGAAGATCAGCCATGATCTCATTGAATGGCGGAGCAGGCTCGAAGGGCTGAATGGCCTACTCCTGCTCCTATTTATTATGTTCTAAGATCTTCCAAATTCTCCTGATTTAGGTGAACGATATCACAAAGAAGGTCCTACATTAGGTAACCTGACCAATCAAAGCAATCAATTCGGCTACATGAATAATTGGTAAAAGGTGTCATTCAACTAAACAGACACATCTTAGAAACTATAATTGCCAGAATTGAATTGGTTTTACAAAAGCCATTCTTCCACTGATTTCATTTGTCCCTTTTTCTCCCAGTAATTAACTCACCAAGTAAGAGGCACCATACTGATAATGGTCCTCAAGACTTGTTATTGTGTTATCAATCCAAGGATCATGATACATCAGTATACCTTGATTCTTTAATGTTGACAGGCCCCAAGCTTGAGCTGGTACAAGGATGCTTAATTAGTTGCACCTGGCTATACCAGAATATATCTTACAAGAATTAACCCTATAATTTGAGCAGCTCTTACACTAAGCTGCTCTTGTCTATGTGTGAATCATTCTAATTATTTTATTAGATAACAGAACAACTATCTCACTAACAAAAATTACATTTAGTGGCCTAAGATAAATTGGAACTATGAATTGACCTAAGTGGGATACTAGCATGAAAATGCTTAAGACAGTTGTTCCCTTCTCTGCTATTTTAGCAGAGGCATGTACCCATTTATTTTAAATTAGTTAATACCGCTGCTAAAATAAGAGTAATTTCAGACAAATGCACGACAAAAGGTCATCAACCTGAAACGTTGGGGCGATTTTGCCAGCCCTGGGGAGGCAGGTATGGAGGCGGGACTGCCGGGAAAATGACAGAAACTGGGAGCGGGTACCAAACCCGCTCCCAACCTGCCTCCGTGCCATCTTCCCGGGAGGCGGGTCCCCGACTCGCGCAGGGACCCGTCTCCTTGAGGCGGGAAGGGGATTAGAGCCAATTAACTGCCTGTTAACAGGTAGTTAACAGGCAGTTTTGAGGCTTATCCCCATTTTACCCCTGCAAGTGTGGGCTTCCCGACGGCAGCGAACCTCGCCAGGGTCAGCGAGGCGAGCAGTGGGTCTGCGGGGGTGAGAGGGATCAAAAAGTCTGCTGTGGAGGTGAGTGATGGGTGCAAGTGTGGAGAGGTAAGTATGAGAGGTGAGTGTAAAGTGTTAGAAAAAGTTTACTTGCCTTTGCTTCTTCCTGCAGGCTTCAACCCTTGGGGATCCGGAGGTGCCTCATCTCAACGGCAGAGATGACAGAATGGCTGCTGCATTCTCAGATGAAGCAGCCATCTGATTTCTGCTGAGGAAAGAGGTTTTGGTGAGTCTTTGTGCAAGGGCTCACCATAGAATAGAGATTGTCAGTGTTTGACAGCTTCTCAAAGCTGTCAAACGCTGAAAATGCATCTGTCAAAAATTTTCGCAGGGCGGGCTTAACAAGGTCAATCAAGGGAAAATAGCATGGGTTGTCCGGACGTCGTTGGGGGCGAGACTGAAACCCAACAACCAGCAGTCCCGCCCCCAACGTGCCCCCATTGACAAAATCCAGCCCGTTAACTCTGTTTCTCTCTCCACAGATGCTGACTGACCTGCTGATCATTTCCAGCATTTTCTGTTTTTATTTCAGTCCACTATAAACTGAGTTAGGAGTGTCTCAGTTGTGCCTTCTTAGTATTAGTTTGCTTTACTCAATGTTTTGTTATATTTGTACCATGCTGTCCCAGCAATGCTGCTAGTGAAGCTCATTGAAACTCATAAAGCAATTTCAAAATATACTTATTAGCATATGTATTGGCAATTAATTTTAAAATCCACTTCTGTATCTAATGTCATCTATAATTTTGTTTAACTCCATGTCTACATGTGTAAGTGCATTTATGTTACAAGCTATAAAATGTTGCAGTCTGATCTGTTTGTGACTTTTTCTGTTGCCACATTACATTGTTTAGATAATAGATGGCCCTGAAATTCGCCTCTCCGGCTTGCCGCGGGGGTAAGGATCGCACGCGCACTTACCTACCGCGCCTGCCGTTGTGTTTTGGGCCCACGGGAACTTCAGCTCCTGGGCCTGCTCCAAGTGCCGGCGCGCAGTGCTTGCGTGTCCCGGGGCGCAGTTAGTGCGATGCGTCCCCTGGGATCACATGGGCCATGGAGAGCCAATGGCAGCAGACCATCTTTCATTCATAGATTTGACAGGAAGACCTGTCAAATGTATGAATTGAAATCGGCCCCAAAAGAACAGCTAAACTTAAAATAATTTTTTTTTAAACCCCATCACATTTATAAAATAACTATAGTTAAATAAATTAACCACTTTAAACAAAAATTTTAATTTTTGAAAAAATTAAAATACTTTTTAACAGTGCTAAAAATAAACTTACCTTTCTTTAAAGTATCTAAAAAAGATAAACCTGTTGAAATTTTTTTTAAATTATACCTAATTAACCACTTACCTTGTTGAAAACGGCTCCTGCGCCTCCTTTTTATAAGCGTAGGTTCTTCACTACTTACCCTCCCGTAGAAACCTGAAAAAAAACCTAAGTTTGCTGCGTGCGCGCAGCCTCTACCGCGCACGCGGTTCACCCAGGAACCGCCCCCTTCACCAGACCGGAAGTTCCGGTTTCCCGCGCATGCGCAGTGCATTCAGGAAACCGGCACTTCGGGACGCCTTACGGGTGAGTACACACTGTGTACTCACCCGGGAAGGGCCGAATTTTTGGCCCAATAGTTGGAGGAGTTGTAGACTATTCTGGGACAATTCTGTTCTGTGTTTATTCAAATATAATCTCCAAACTGAACTTAATTTTTTGTTTGTTTACTTTTATGCTCAAAATCAGTATTGTTTCTAAACTTTTCTCAATGATATCTATGTTTTTTCGTCTCTTTTTATGCATACAGTTATCAGGTCAATTTATTGATATCCTTGGGATTTAAATCCTTTTAGCCCCTGTAGCCTTTATTAAATTCAGTCTAAGGCTGCAATATATTTGATCATGGTTAGTTAGGCTGCATTATTAGTCAGCATTCAGCAACTTAGTTAGATTTCTTAGTATTCACCTGACAGCCTAACAAATAAAAACCTGCTTGGGAACAAGATTGAAGTTTAATGGTATGGGTATAGACTGAGGTTAACTACTGCTCAACGACACATGATGGTCCAGCCAGCTTGATTACTTTGGAGATCAGGGAGTATGTGCGCAGAACTTCCCTTCAGATGTTTAAATAGGTGGGGCAGACACGGTCTATGGAATAAGCAGCTTTGATGGGTTGAATGGCCGCCTTTCACTTCAAGCTTTCTTACAATTAAAATATAGGTGCATGATTCTGAAAAGGCCACATCAAATTAGTCATTAGCATTTTCCTAGTTTTTCCTGCAAAGTTTCTTATCCTTTCTATATTATTTTCCTCTGCCTGTACCACTCATCATTTCTCTGAAATAGGACAGAAAGACAGCTAACCAATTGCCATCCCTCACTGTGGAGAAGTGCCTCTTCTTCACTTAATAAGCTAACCTGAGAATACAGAGACATGCTGTAAGAGACTGCAGGCTTGAGGACATGCCTTTCTGCTCGGTGATGCTGTGGGTTGGTACATTAATGTGTTATATCACTCTTGATTTTTTTTCCTCCCAGTCTTTTTCCATTGCTCAGTCACAGTGAGTTCTCTACCACAATGCTCTTTGAGAAAGCATCTCTGGGATAGTCCATCCAAGGACTTTTACATAATCACCATCAGTGCTGCTTTCTGACTGGCCAGCTGGATGCACTGTTCAAGAAGGCAATCTGGACAAGATTGAGATATTCTGAAAAATTGATGAAACTCACTCAAATGAGGTAAACAAACTTGAGTGACAAGTAGTTTCAGGACTCAAGTTAACAATCTTCTACTTGGGAGACAAGCATTGAACTGCTTGAGTTACCGGAGTGTTATCCAAATTCTTTTTCTACCCAATTATGAGGAGGAATTTCTTCACCCAGAGAGTGGTGAACCTGTGGAATTCTCTGCCACAGAAGGCAGTAGAGGCCAATTCATTAAATAGATTCAAGAAGGAGTTGGATATATTTCTTAAGGCTAAAGGGATCAAGGGATATGGGGAGAAAGCAGGGACAGGGTACTGAATTTGGATGATCAGCCATGATCTCATTAAATGGCGGAGCAGGCTCGAGGGGCCGAATGGCCTACTCCTGCTCCTATCTTCTATGGTTCTATTATGAATAATTTTATCCAATACAGTTAATTGAAATGTCCCTCTTGACTAATAAGGATGGACAATTGCATGCATGAAAATGTACTAAAATAAAGGTATACAGAGAACGCCCCCATCCAACAAGGAAGCCTCACAATAATTGTTAGATGAAACTTTACAATCATAATGACAAAAAACATGGATTATAAAAGGCTATTTGAATGGCAAAATCCACAAATCTCATTCCCTCTGCCATGTACAATTTTCCCCACTACAGATGCTATCCTTGCCACCTGCTGCTTTGAGCAAGACAATTAATCAAAAGTAGTGTCAGCTGTGGCTCAGTGGGTAGCACACTTGCCTCTGAGTCAGAAGGTTGTGGGTTCAAAGTCCCACTCCAGGGACTTGAGCACATAAATCTAGGCTGACACTCCAGTGGAGTGCTGCACTGTTGGAGGTGCTGTCTTTCAGATGAGACGTTAAACCGAGGCCCTGTATGCTTTCTCAGGTGGATGTAAAAGATCCCATGGCACTATTTTGTAGAAGGGCAGCGGAATTATCCCCAGTGTCCTGGCCAATATTTATCCCTCAATCAACATCACAAAAACAGATTATCTGGTCATTATCACATTGCTGTTTGGGGAGTTTGCTGTGTGCAAATTGGCTGCTGTGTTTCCCACATTACAACAGTGACTACACTTCAAAAGTACTTAATTGGCTGTAAAGCACTTTGAGACATCTGGTGGTTGTGAAAGGTGCTATATAAATGCAAGTCTTTCTTTTGAAAATATTCAAGCAAAGAAAGAACTTGCATTTACATACTGCCCTTCATGACATCAGGATGTCCCAAAGTGCTTCACAGCCAATTTTTGGTGTAGGTACTGATGTAATGTAAGAAAACAATGTATTCAATTTGCCCACAGCAAGGTCCCACAAAGAGGAATGAGATAAATTATCAGATAATCTGTTTCTTTTTGTGATGTTGGTTGAAGGATTAATGTTGACCAGGACTGCGGAACTCCCCTGCTCTTCTTCAAATAGTGCCAGGGGTTCATTTACATCCATCTGAGAAGGAAAGCAGGGCCTCAGTTTAACATTCCATCCAAAAGGCAGCATCTCCAACAACATAGCACTCCCTCAGTACTGCACTGAAATGGTGCCAAGATTCTGTACTCAAGTCTCTCGAGTGGGGTTAGAACATACAACCTTTTGGCTCAGAGGCAAGCGTGCTACCACTGAGCCAAGACTGACACACAGAAACTACACCTCTGTGAAATCAGTTTAATTTTCCATAAAGTACCCACTATCAATATGTGGTCTATGTATTTACTCCTATCTATCTATTAAGTGGGAATGTCTCAAAATTTGGAATAAATATCTGAAAGAACACTTGCATTCATTGTTAATGATGAGCATGTGTGATTATAATGTAAAACCGTCCATAGATTCTTCCCCTGAATTCCAAACTAGCTAGTTGTGTGTTTGTCCCAGAGTTGTCAATTGCTTCGATCCATTTGCCATAGCTGGGGTGTGTTTCATCCGTTCTCATCTGAGTCACTAGTGGGCATCTCTCAGAATACCAGATTACTGCATTGCAGGATGAGGTAAAAAACTGACGTCTCTTTCTGTTTATCTCTCTCTCTCAAATACATATGTGCCTCCGATCAACTGACCACATAGTAATAAGAACATAAGAAATAGGAGCAGGAGTAGGCATACGGCCCCTCGAGCCTGCTCCGCCATTCAATAAGATCATGGCTGATCATCGACCTCAACTCCACTTTCCCGCCCAATCTCCATATCCCTTGATTCCCCTAGAGTCCAAAAATCTATCGATCTCAGCCTTGAATATACTCAAAGACTCAGCATGCACAGCACTCTGGGGCAGAGAATTCCAAAGATTCACAACCCTCTGGGTGAAGAAATTCCTCCTCATCTCGGTCTTAAATGGCCTACCCCTTATCCTGAGACTATGCCCCCTAGTTCTAGACACTCCAGCCAGGAGAAACAACCTCTCAGCATCTACTTTGTCAATCCCCTTCAGAATCTTGTATGTTTCAATGAGATCACCTCTCATTCTTCTAAACTCCATAGAGTATAGGCCCATTCTACACAATCTCTCATCATAGGACAGCCCTGTCATCCCAGGAATCAATCTAGTGAACCTTTGTTGCACCGCCTCCAAGGCAAGTATATTCTTCCTTAGATAAGGAGACCAAAACTGTGCACAGTACTCCAGGTGTGGTCTCACCAAGGCCCTGTACAATTGTCGCAAGACTTCCTTACTCTTATACTCCAACCCCCTTGCAATAAAGGCCAACATGCCATTTGCCTTCCTTATTGCTTGCTGTACCTGCATGCTAGCTTTCAGTGTTTCTTGCACGAGGATACCCAAATCTCTCTGAACACCAACATTTGAAAGTTTATCACCATTTAAAAATATTCTGTTTTTCTATTCTTCCTACCAAAGTGAATAACCTCACATTTCCCTACATTATACTCCATCTGCCACCTTACTGCCCACTCACTTAGTCTATCTATATCCCTTTGCAGACTCTTTGTGTTCTCCTCACAGCTTACTGTCCCACCTAGCTTTGTATCATCAGCAAACTTGGATACATTACACTCGGTCCCTTCATCTAGGTCATTAATATAGATTGTAAATAGCTGAGGCCCCAACACTGATCCTTGCGGCACCCCACTAGTTACAGCCTGCCAACCTGAAAAAGATCCGTTTATCCCTACTTTCTGTTTTCTGTCGGTTAACCAATCCTCTATCCATGCTACTATATTACCCCCAACCCCATGAGCTCTAATCATGTGTAATAACCTTTTATGTGGCACCTTATCGAATGCCTTTTGGAAATCCAAATATACTACATCCACTGGTTCCCCTTTATCTACCCTGTTAGTTACATCCTCAAAAAACTCGAATAAATTTGTCAAACACGATTTCCCTTTCATAAAACCATGTTGACTCTGCCTAATCATGTTATGATTTTCTAAGTGACTTGATACCACTTCCTTAACAATGGATTCCAGCATTTTCCCGATGACTGATGTCAGGCTAACTGGCCTGTAGTTCCCTGTTTTTTCTCTCCCTCCTTTCTTGAATAGCAGTGTTACATTTGCGACCTTCCAATCTAGGGAATTTTGGAAGATCAAAACCAATGCATCCACTATCTCTTCAGCCACCTCTTTTAGAACCCTAGGATGTAGGCCATCAGGTCCTGGGGATTTGTTAGCTTTTAGTCCCATTCGTTTCTCTAGTACCTTTTCCCTACTTATATCAATTACGTTAAGGTCCTCACCCTCATTAGACCCTTGGTTCCCCACCATTTTTGGTATGCTTTTAGTGAAGACAGATACAAAATATTTGTTTAACATTTCTGCCATTTCCTTATTCCCCATAATAATTTCTCCTGCCTGAGCCTCCAAGGGACCAACATTTACTTTTGCTACTCTTTTCCTTTTTACATACTTGTAGAAACTCTTACAATCTGCTTTTATTTTTCTTGCTAGTTTTCTCTCATATTCTATTTTCTCCCTTTTTATCAAATTTTTGGTCAACCTTTGCTGGTTTCTGAAACTCTCCCAATCCTCAGGCTTACTATTATTCTTTGCAACATTATAAGCTTCTTCTTTCAATCTAATGCTATCCTTAACTTCTTTAGTTAGCCACGCTTGGATCACTTTTCCCGTGGAGTTTTTGTTTCTCAATGGAATATATTTTTGTTGAGAATTATGAAATATTTCTTTAAATGCTAGCCACTGCTTATCTGCCACCATACCTTTTAATCTATTTTTCCAATCTACCTTAGCCAACTCGCCCCTCATACCTATGTAATTGGCTTTATTTAAGTTTAAGACTCTAGTTTCGGACTTAGGCAAGTCACTCTAAAAATTAATGTGAAATTCTATCATATTATGATCACTCTGCCCCAGAGGATCCTTTACTATGAGATTGCTAATTAACCCTGTCTCATTACACAATACAAGATCTAAAATAGCCAGATCCCTGGTTGGTTCCATGACATATTGTTCTAGGAAACTGTCCCGAATGCATTCCATGAACTCATCCTCCAGACTACCTTTGCCAATTTGATTTGTCCAATCTATATGAAGATTAAAGTCCCCCAAGATTATTGCATTACCTTTTTACCCAGTTCTGACGAAAGGTCATCGACCTGAAACGTTAACTCTGTTTCTCTCTTCACAGATGCTGCCTGACCTGCTGAGTATCTCCAGCATTTTCTGTTTTTATTTCAGATTTCCAGCATCTGCAGTATTTTCTTTTTGTATTGCATTACCTTTGGTGCAAGCTCCTACTATTTCTTGATTAATATTCAGTCCAACGGTATAGCTACTGTTAGGGGGCCTATAAACTACTCCCACCAGTGTTTTCTGCCCCTTGTTATTCCTTATCTCCACTCATACTGATTCTACTTCCTGAACTTCTGAGCCGTGATCCATTCTCGCTACCGTCCTTATGTCATCCTTTATTATCAGGGCTACTCCGCCTCCTTTTCCATTCTGCCTGACTTTTCGAAACATCAAGTACCCTGGAACATTTAGGGCTGGATTTTGCCAATGGGGAGCTTTTGGAGGCGGGACTCCCACTTGTCGGGTTTTAGTCCCGCCTCCATCGACTTCTGGCCAACCCACGCTATTTTCCCTTGATTGACCTTGTTAAGCCCGCCCAGCGGGCTTAGCAGGCCAATTAAGGGGAAGCCGTTTACAGAGAACGTCAGCGTATGACGTTTCATCTGTCAAAAAATTTTGACAGGTGAATTGTCATCGTTTGACAGCTCTGTGAAGCTGTCAAACACTGACATTCTCTGTAGTTTGATGAGTTCTTGTATTCAAGACTCATCAAACTTCTTTCTTTAGCAGAAATTAGATGGTTGTTGCATTGGAGAATGCAGCAGCCATCTGTCATCTCTGCCGCGGAGATGCGAGACTCTTCGCATCCCCAACAATTGAAGCCTGCAGGAAGAAACAAAGGTAAGTAAACTTTTTCTAACACTTTCCACTTACCTCACATAGTCACCTCTCCACACTTGCACCCATCACTTACCTTCACAGCGCACTTTTGCACCCCTCCGACCCCCGCAGACCCACTGCTCGCCTCGGTGACCTTGGCGGGGTTCGCAGCCTTCGGGAATCCCGCACTTGTGTGGGTAAAATGGGGATAATCCTCTTATCTGCCTGCTAACTACCTGTTAACAGGCAGTTAAGTGGCTGTAATCCCCTTCCCGCCTTCAGGAGACGGGACCCGGCATGGGTCGGCTACCCGCCTCCTGGGAAGATGGCACGGAGGCAGGGTTGGGGGCAGGATGGGCACCCGTCCCCAGATTCTGCCATTTTCCCGGCAGTCCCGCCTCCAAACCCGCCTCCCCAGGACTGGCAAGATCGCGCCCTATGTTCCCAACCTTGGCCACCTTGCAATCATGTCTCTGTAATGGCTATTAGATTAAACCCATTTATCTCTATTTGTGCCACTAGTTCATCTATCTTGTTATGAATGCTTCGTGCATTCAGATAAAGAGCCTTTAATTTAAATTTTTTACCATTATTCCCTGCTTTGACCTTATTCTCTGCTGCACTGCTACCATTAAACTCTCTGTCCCTTCCTGTCACACTCTGCTTATTTTTACCCAAATCGCTACACTGCTCTATTGCCTTGACCTTTCTCTTTAGATTTCTAAATTTCCCCTCACCTGACCCCTCCCCCCCCCCTTTTTTCAGTTTAATGCTGCTTTGGTGATGGTTATAGAAAAGGTTGGTTTTCGAATCACCCACTGTCCTTACTTAAAGGAGTCACAACAAGTTAAATAGATTTGTGGGGTGCTAGATTGAGGGTAAAAAATGGAAACTTATTATTTTGCTGTTATTGATTTCATGCAATTATGTTTTTAAAAATCGACAGTAAAATATTAAAATTAGCTTTCATTTATTAAAATTAACTTTTATAGAGCTTTGTATCTTACCCCACGTGGGGTACCTAAACAGGTAATAATGCAAACCGTACTCATTTGGAAATAGTGAAGCCAGTCTCAATACTGGCTTTAAACATGATAAATACAAGGGCTTCCCAAACCATGTGAATAAGTGAATAAGAGCTGAGTGTCTGATATAAGGATAATACACGATATGTTAAGAAATGTGTACCTCTGCAATCAATCATTTCAAAATGACTGAGGATCCATTCCATACCTAATATACTTTCATGCCTGTCTTCATTTACATCATTTAGTTCTTACACTTGTTTCCAATTAAGACAGGTTCCCACCAGCAACAGCTCAACTAGCAAAAAACCCCACCACCTCTTTCATTATATCAGCCTTTCTTCAGCTTAATTACTATTGAAGTCCTGGATTATTAAATTAGTTTTTCTAGCTCATTCTGAAATCTTGGGGAAATTATCTAAAAATCATGAAATCAATTCCCTTACGCTCTTTTAATCCTTTATTTTTTTTGTTTTGGAGAGGGATGGGCAAACAAGTGCAGACCGTTCAAAAGTGTGCACCACTAGACTGCTCGGCAGCCTTCTATTGCCTTTGTCGACCATCTGGGTCAATTTCCTTCCAAGTAAATGAAATGCAAATAAAAATTCCAGCAGTTTTTCAGCTGCAGGGTGCCTAACTGATTAGCATAACAGAAGCTCAGAGCTGAGGCCTGACCCTGTGCACTTCCCCTCAATCTCATTAAGTTGTAACTCTACCGTGGCCACATTCATGGTGTTTATTGACGCTGAAAGGCGTCTTTATCCAAAACTAGCTAAATTCACATTCAGAGTTTACTTGGAAACCTTGCTTGCTGTATGTCTACGTGAAAGTAAGGCTATTGTCGCTGTTAGCGTGTCCTGCTGATTCTTATAAAACTCTGGATTTCAGAGTTCTCTGTGTCACACAGTAATGCTCTAAAATTGCTTAGCAAAGATGCCTACAGCTGATTATTTCTAAACAATTGATTCTCTAAATTTTGTAGTTGATCTTTGATTATTTTTCAATTTGTATTTTCATCAGTTGTTTTATATATATATAGAATAATAGATATCAGGGAGTGAATTATAAGGCTATTAGACAGATGTAGAGCAGGGAGAGATTCAGATGACATCATAAAGCTTGAGACCAGTTTATAAACAACCTTTGAAACCTACTGTTGAGTTATAGCCTATAACGTAGAAACATAGAAGCAGGAGTAGATCATTCGGCCCATCGAGCCTGCCCTTCCCTTTTGATACCACTATTCTTTTCATCCCAATTCCCTGCCTGTTTTTCCATATCCATATTATTGTTGCCAACTCTGATTGGCGGTGTTCCTGGAAGTTTGATCACATGACATCGGATCACAGGATGTCTGATCACGTGACATTTGCAAATGTTACTGCATTTACCTCATAAAGGTTGGGCCCCCTGTAGTTGAGTATCTTTGCTCATGGTTCTGTGCAAGCAGCTGTTGTTCCAAAAACCAGGACACCTGAGAGCAAGCAAAGAAGAGAAATGGAGGACCAGGAACGGGGGAAATAGAAGGTGGGGGAAAGATTCGCAGGGGAGTAACCAGAGGTGGAAGGAACTTTGAGTCCAGCAGTAACGAATAGTCACTCACTGAAATTGCACTCATAACTAATAGTAATACTGGTAACACTCAGAGCAGAGTCAACATGGTTTTATGAAAGGGAAATCATGTTTGACAAATTTACTAGAGTTCTAGTAAGGTTGGATAAAGGGGAACCAGTAGATGTAGTGTATTTGGATTTCCAGAAGGCATCCGATAAGGTGCCACATAAAAGGCTACTGCACAAGATAAGAGCTCACGGGGTTGGGGGTAATATATTAGCATGGATAAAGGATTGGCTAACTAACAGAAAATAAAGAGTCGGGATAAATGGGTCATTTTCAGGTTGGTAAACTGTAACTAGTGGGGTGCCACAGGAATCAGTGCTGGGGTCTCAAATTTTACAATCTATGTTAATGACTTGGATGAAGGGACCATGTGTACTGTAGCCAAATTTGCTGATGATACAAAGATAGGTGGGAAAGCAAGTTGTGAGGAGGACACCATGGGGGCGATTTTGCCAGCCCTGGGGAGGCGGGTAAGGAGGCGGGACTGCTGGGAAAATGGCAGAATCTGGGGGCGGATACCCATCCCGCCCCCAACCCGCCTCCGTGCCATCGTCCCAGGAGGCGGGTATCTGACCCACGCTGGGAACCGCTTCCCTGAGGTGGGAAGGGGATTAGTGCCAATGAACTGCCTGTTAACAGGTACTTAACAGGCAGTTTTTTAGAGAATCCCTATTTTCAGCCCTGAAGTGTGGGCTTCCTGACAGCTCCGAACCTCGCCAGGGTCAGCGAGGCGGGCCGAGATGTCGGGTGTGCAGATGAGTGATGGGTGCAAGTGTGGAGAGGTAAGTGTGTGAGGTGAGTGTAAAGTATTTTAATCAGTTTTACTTACCTTTACTTCTTCCTGCAGGCTTCATCCCTTCAGGTCTCGGGAGTCAGAAATCTCACCGGCACAGAAAGCAGAATGGCCACTGAACTGTCAAAAGCTGCAGCCTTCTGCTTTCTGCTCAGGAGAGATCAAGTGAGCCTGAGTGGAAGGACTCAACTTAGAGGACAGATTGTCAGTGTTCGACAGCTTCACAGAGCTCTCAAACGCTGACATTTCATCTGTCAAAAGCTCTTGACAGATGAAATGTCACTTGCTGACATCACTTGTAACCGGCTTTCCCTTAATTGGCCTGCTGAGCCCGCTGGGCGGGCTTAACAAGGTCAATCAGGGGAAAATAGGGTGGGTTGGCCACAAGTCGATGGAGGCGGGACTAAAACCCGACAAGTGGGAGTCCCGCCTCCAAAAGCTCCCCATTGAGAAAATCCAGCCCAAAGAGTCTGCAAAGGGATATGTGGGCAAAAATTTGGCAGATGGAGTATAATGTGGGAAAATGTGAGGTTATCCACTTTGGTAGGAAAAATAAAAAAAGCAAATTATTATTTAAATGGAGACAGACTACAAAATGCTGCGGTACAGAGGGATCACAAAAAGTTAGCATGCAGGTACAGCAAGTAATTAGGAAGGCAAATGGAATGTTGGTCTTTATTGTAAGGGGGATGGAGTATAAAAGTAGCGAAGTCTTGCTACAACTGTACAGGGTGCTGGTGAGACCACATCTGGAGTACTGCGTGCAGTTTTGGTCTCCTTATTTAAGGAGGGATATACTTGCATTGGAGGCAGTTCAGAGAAGGTTCACTAGGTTGATTCCTGGGATGAAGGGGTTGTCTTATGAAGAAAGGTTGAGCAGTTTGGGCCTATACTCTTTGGAATTTAGAAGAATGAGAGGTGATCTTATTGAAACATATAAGATTCTGAGGGGGCTTGACAGGGTAGATGCAGGGAGGATGTTTCCCCTCGTGGGGGAATCTAGAACTAGGGGGCACAGTTTCAGGATAAGGGGTCGCCCATTTAAAACGGAGATGAGAAGGAATTTCTTCTCTCAGAGGGTCGTGAATCTTTGGAATTCTCTACCCCAGAGAGCTGTGGAGGTGGAGTCATTGAATATATTCAAGGCGGAGATAGACATATATTTGAGGTACGGGGAGTCAAGGGTTATGGGGAGCGGGCGGGAAAGTGGCGTTGAGACCAAGATCAGATCGGCCATGATCTTATTGAATGGCGGAGCAGGCTCGAGGGGCCGAATGGCCTGCTCCCACTCCTATATTTTATGTTCTTATGTTCTTATTCCCCAATAACCAACGGTAATACAACAACTCACTGTTAGTAACATGTGTAATGCTCCGATATCCTACCTGTAATCTATTAACCTGTTGTTATTCAGCCTGTAACTACAGTCAGAATCCCCCTGCTCTGCACAAGGTATGGGCAGGTCCCCCAGTCGATGCCTCCTTTAACAGGCCCATCTCCTGTATCTCCCTATCTCCTTGGACTCTGATTTGGATTCAAGTTCTGTATGAAAATGACAAGTCTGAACTATGAGCCTCAATCAGAGCCAATCGATACTTGGACTTCACACGTCAAAACAGGCCGGCACAGACCTACCTGAACTGAGCACATCATCCTAAACTGAGCTCAGCACCAACATTTCTAAACCACTCCCTGGACTCAGACTCAATAAAGTAGAATTTTCTTAGATTGATAGAAAATATAGCACAGCAGGAGGCCATTCAGCCCCTGGTACCGATGCCATTGCTGGTGCTTCGACTGGAGCCCTCTCCTATAACCCAATTTCTCCCAGATCCTTTCATATTCCTCTTTTTCAAATACTTACCCATTGCATTTTAAATAATGTTCTATGCTCTGCTGCAACAGTCACTTGTGTGAAGCATCCCCTGGTCTAATAATCAATGGTGCAAAAACCTTCTCTCTCCCTTTCCCCTTGGTATTCCAATGAGAATCCTCGGTCTCCATCACCTTGCTCCCCATTCGCCCACCACTGAAAATAATCTTTTACTATTTACACACTATAAAGTCCCTAGGTTTCACACACTTCTTTACTGACTGGTCCTCTCAGCACTGCTCCCACTCATCATGCTGCTGCTGCTGCTCCCGGCTCTGCAGAAAATGCTGGGTCCCATGCCCACCCCATTCCGCTGTTTCCCTCTTCCCCCCCACCCAAGCCCCAATCCTCCGGATGCCCAGTCTCGCTCTCTCCCCCTGCCCATTCCCGTCTCCCTCTCTCCCTTGAGCTTCCATCCCCCAATTTCCTCTCTCACCGAGTCCCTATTCCCCAGACTCCCCGACCCCCAGTCCCCTGTCTCCCTCTCTCCCCAAGCCCCATTCCCCCAAACCCAAGCTCCCTAGTCCCTATTCACTCAACTCAGCCCCGCACAGCTCCCCCTCTGGCTCTCTCTCATTCCCGGTCACCCCTAAGCGGGGACAGCTCTCTGTGGCAGCAGTGGTGACATCATGGGGTGAGGGTTCGTTGCTGTGACAAGAAATTTAATGGGCAAAGTTCTCCTAGGCTGCTAGCAGCGATGCCGGGGAGATTCATGTCCCATTCCAGGAGACTCCCAGACAATCCAGGTGGGTTGGCAACCCTAATCCACGTTCTAATACTAATAATAAAAACAACTTATTTAGCACCTTTAACGTAGAAAAATATCCCAAGACACTTCACAGAGATCTAATCAAAACATGATACCGAGCCAAAGAAAGAGATAGGAGGAGTGACCAAAGCCAAGAGCCAGAGGAGTCCAGGAAGGGAAAGGTTACCAATGGTGGGGCAAGGGGAGGAGCAATGCACAAGAAGCCAGCGGTAGAGAAATAGAGATTTCTGGGGATGTTGTATGTTACAGAGATTGGGAGAGACAAGGCCATGAAGGGATTGAAACACGAGGATCAGAATTTTAAATTTGAGTTGTTAATGGACCAGGAGCCAATATAGGTCAATGATGAAGAAGCAGGACTTGGTCCAGGATACGATATGGGAAGCAGAGTTTTGAATGAACTGAAGTTTATGGAGGGTGGGGGTTGGGAGGGTGGGTGGCCAGGAGTATACTGAATAGTCAAATCTAGAGGTAACAAAGATATGGGTGAGGGTTTTAGCAGCAGTTGAGCTGAGGTAGGAGTGGAGAAAGGCGATAGTACTAAAGTGGAAGTAGGTGATCTTTGTGATGGAGGTTGAAAGCTCAGCTTCGGGTTGAATTGGATGCTAAGATTGTGAACAGCCTCGTTCAGTCTGAGGCAGTAGTTGGAGAAGGGGATGGAATCAGTGACGAGGGTACGGAGTTTGAACCAGGGCCGGGGCCAAAGACAATGGCTTCAGACTTCCAAATGCTTAACTGGAGGAAATTGCGGTTGTCCACACAGAGGCGGTGGAAGGATTGAGAGAGGTGGTGGAGAGGGAGAGCTGAGTGTCATCAGCGTACATGTGGAAGTTGACCCCATGTCTATGGATGATATCACCAAGGGGCTGAATTTAGATGAGAAAGATGCCAAGGATAAAAATGTGGGGCACTCAACAAGTAACAGTGTGGAACAGGAAGGTAATCTGGCTACGATCAGATAAGTAAGAGTAGAATCAGGTGAGAGTAGTCTCACTGAGCTGGACAATGGAGGAGAGACCTTGGAGGTGTATGGTGTGGCCAACCATGACAAAGGCTGCAGTGAGGCCGAGAAAGAGAAGGAGGAATAATGCATCATGATCACAGTCACAGAGGATGTCATTTGTGACTTTGGTTAGGGTCATGTTGGTGCTGTGGCAGGGGCAGAAACCCGATTGGTGAAATTTAGACAGGCAGTTGCAGGAAAGGTGGCATGGCCATGGGAATTTGAAAAGGAAAGGGAGACGGGAGATGAGGTGGTAGTTTGCAAGGTCAGAGGAGTTGGTTGGTTTTTGGAGGTGGAGGAGATGACAGTGGTTTTGAAAGGGAAGGGGAACAGTACCCGAGGAGAGGGATCCATTCATAATGGCAGCTAGCATAGAGGCCAGGAAGGAAAGTTGGGTGGTCAGCAATTTAGTGGCAATGGAGTTAAGGGAGCAGGAGGTGAGTCTCATGGGCAAGTTGAGCTCGGAGAGGACATGAGAGGAAATTGAAGAGAAACTAGAGGGTTCAAGGCTAGGCCAGGGAAGGGCCTGAAGGAAGGTTGTCCCTTGTCCTTTTGTAATTCTCTATATCTCACAATTCATTATACCTCCTTGCTTAGTATTATCTGCAAATATGGATATATTCCCTTCTATTACCAAAACCAGGTCAAATATGGTGAAAAGCTGGTGGATCAAAAATATAACTACGGGTGTTTAATAAAGCATTTCTGTAATGAACAAGCCTAAACAATCCGTATTATATCACAGACTGTTCTACATCAGAGAAGCTTTTACTAAGAGTGACAACCGGAGATACTAGAGCTGATTTTCCTCCCTCAGAGCAGCACACATCAGGAGCACTACACTTGTGGAAAGGCAACTGCACATATTTTACCTGTCAGGCCCTTTGCAAGCCCCACAGCTGCAAGTTCCCTTTTGAGAGTCAGAGGCCTCAAATGCATCCACACATCCTGGGAAAGGGTCCTAAAAAGTATAAAGAGCACTCACTTACATGTCTTCAGTCTGTTCCCTGGACCCCCGCAGTTCCTCTGTTTGATGGGGGTCTGGAGGCAGGCCATAGCACCAGGTTTCACTGGGCACCCCTGTGCTGAGGTGCTCAGTGAGATTTGTATGGGGAAAATGAGGAGGAAGTTTCAGCTGGACTTCAACAGGTTTAATTAACTTGGCTTTACAGGTTACTTATGCTACCAGTTTTACGACATGTACAGTCATCTTGGGGCAGGGCTACTCACTAACTTTCTGTTGCAGGCCACAATCCCAATACCTCTCAATATTATTATATAAAGCCTTGTACCTAGAATGTGACCATCACACAGCAGGCATCACATTTTGTTACAGTTGCAAAACTAGAAAAAGAGAAAGAAAGCCAAGCTTTTATCTGGATTGTTCTGACCGAGAGCCTGACATTTATAAACAATTTACTGACCTCTAATTTACCTCAGGAATTTACAAGCAGCTACAATTATCAGGAAAAACTTGAGCAGTGGCCTTAAAGGGACAGGTCAGATTAGTCGTGATAGATCACAGCTTTGTTCCAGATCCCAAACTACCCACGAGTAATGCCATGGGATATCCGCTATTTTACAGATCTATATAATATATTTAAACTCTTACGTCGGCATGCGTTTCCTATCTAAAAAATCTTACTTCCTGTTGTCACGTTTGTCATTCTTTTGTGTCAACTTTTATCATTATAAATTCCTATATCCACATTTATAATGGTATTTGTCATTACAGCATTTATACTGCTGTGATTACACCTCCCTGCACTATAGCACCTCAGTATTGCAGCTCCCAGTTCCTCAGTCTGTGCTGCAGAGAAACTCCTATGCTCCAATCAACTATATTTCTCTGTTTCCCAAATGGTCATAAGTTTTGCTATTTAACTAAAAATAATAATATCAAATAAAACATTATATAAGAAGGGACAGAATTTATGACTTTAAAATGGGAACTGATTTATGTCAGCAAGCCCTGATCCAATTATCCCCTCTAACCCCGTTTCACCTAAAGACTACGGCCAGAAGTTTCTCCAGGTAGGCGGACTGGGGGCGAGGGGCCTTCGAGACAGACGGGAAACCTGGGGGCCGTGTTTCCCGCAGGCCCTGCCGACTTTAACGGCAGGGCCTGATTTGCATGTGAGGCCTTGGATTCCCGCCCACAGCCAGCCAGCTGGGGGGTCGGCAATCGGGGATTGCGGGAGGGGGTTCGGCAATCTGGGATCGCAGGAGGGGGGAGCGGGGGGTCGGTCAGGGATTGGCAGGGAGGGAGGAGAGAGGATCGGGGATTGGCGGTGGGGAGAGAGGATCGGGGATTGGCAGGGGGGGAGAGAGGATCGGGGCCAGCCACCGGAGGATTGTGGCCGGCCTCAGCATCATCGGTGGGGTGGGGGGGGAGGCCTCATGGGTGTGATCAGAGGCCTGGGAAGGCAATTGGAGCCTTCGTGGGAGGTCCCCGATCGCTGGGGGGTGGGTTAGGTAGTCAACCTGGATCCAGGAGGTAGGTATAAAGCCACTTACCTCCTGGATGCAGCAGTCCCCGCCTTGCTTTAACTGCCGGGTTTCAGAAATTGTGTGAAACCCGTCCACATGCAGTTAAATTAAAAATGGAGGTGAAAAAAGAGGCTTCCAGACTCATTACAATATTTAAACTGACGTAGTGCCCCCTGGGAGCAGGTTGGTCACCCCACCCCCCCACCGTCCCGCCTCTGTCAAAACCGGAAGTGGGCGAGTTGGAGGCGTGATCAGGTCGAGAATCCCGTTTTTAACAACGTAACCGCCCCCACGCTCCAAACCCACACTTTTTTTGGGGGAAATTTTGCCCAATCTCACCAGCCTCTCCCCCTGTGGAAGATTAACTAGTAAATATATTTTAAAATCCCTGAATTTGCAGTGAATAGAAACCTGGAGACACATGGAGCAGCATGCCGAGAGAGGGCCATAGCTAAAGGGATGATGGGCTGGAAATAGGGTTGCCAACTCTGGTGGGACATATTCCTGGAGGTGCCATCACATGACCGCCTGCCTCCCACCCCCACACTCCCGCCATTGGTCACCTGACATATTCATACTTGCGCTGCACCACCTTCCCGCGCCAATCGGGAAGCGGACAGACTCTTCATTACTCGATTGGATGATTCTGCACTGTCCGTCAAGCGGTCTTCTTTCCCCATGTCTGATATTTTTATAACTAACAAACAGAAGTGTTCAAAGACATTTTTTTTAAAAACACAATTTTTTATTGCCCCTATGATTTTTCTCCTGGGTTGCTGGCAGCAGTGCCCTGGAGGTAAGTCTTTAGGGGTAGAAATTAGGTCGCGCCCCATTTGGGGCGCAAATATCGTCCGGACGCAAATATTAGCGCCTGGCGCTAATTATCGGCACTGACGGGAAACTTCACTTTTACCGCCCCGGGAGGTGAGTGGAGCGCTAAAGCAGGCGCTGCACACCTCTCTTAAGGCGCAAAGGCCGAGCAGTGAGGCGCCAACTCGGAGCGCTGGCGAACCTCATGTAATGTCAGTCAGCAATGGAACACACACACAATGGCACGGGCCAGTTCTTAAAGGGGATGGTTAATCTTGCTTTCCATCCACATCCTGTTCATTGCTGCCTTGAATCTCGGCCTGGAGAGACTTGCACATCAAATGTGCTGGAAAGAACAATGGAGAGCACCAGGCAAAGAGCTCAGAGTGCAGCTCCCACGGTCTCTGCTAAATCGATACAAGGAATGGCAAATCAAAATGAACCTGCAAAGTGCTGCTCAGTACCCAAAACTCCTTCACACAACGTTGAATCTCTCCAGAAGTCTCTCCCTCTCTCTCTCAGAATGCGTAGTTCAAAAATGCCGCCAACAATAAAAGACAGGAAGAGGCCCCCTTTAAATAGCGCCCACCCCAGCCCCACAGCGATTGATAGCGTTCCAGTCTTCTGGTCGTTGCAAGCGCCAGGCGGTAAGGCAGGGGGCACCACTCAATTTCCGCTACGGGGCGCCCCAAGGGCGTTGCACCATGGAATGACGTCACAATCTGCGCGCGCAGGTGGTCGCAGCGGTAAGTTTTAGCGCCGCCGCACAATCTCAAGTTAAGTTCTCGAGCGGCGCAAACATCGCTGCGCCCGGGCGTTAGCGGCTTTGCGCCCCATTAGTGCCCTCTTAAGGCGCTAACGGGTGGCGCAACCAAGTGAATTTTTACCCCTTAATTCCTGAAGACTCCAGGGCAATCCTGGAGGGTTGGCAACCCTAGCTGGAAATGGCCCTGGGCACCATCCTGAGCATCAGTACCACATCCAAAATAGTGGATAAAGGAATATTGTAAAAACACAAAGTGTTTGTACACTAATACTGCCAACAGTAATGACTAAGCTTGAAAGTTTAAAAAGTTGGCTATACGCTTGCTGTAACTATTACTGCATCTTAAGCACAGTTCTGGTGGAGCAATATCACATTTTTCAAGTAGTTTTGTTATTGATGCCAAATTTTTATTCTGCTTGTTTAATGAGCAGTATAGCTGTGCTTTGGTACCAATTCAAATAATTTGGCACAAATCCAAACAATAGGGGCAAAATTGTGGGCACAGAGGTGCAATTTAGGGAGCCAACCTCACTCACCCGAACAGCATTGGCAACACATCTGGCGCCATATTGGTTCGGGTGGCGTAGAGGCATCACAGTCATCAGCCTAAAAAAGGCATTAAGCCCCTTGAGTATGCTAATAAGCGGCCTAATGCCAGTTTTATGACCCATTCGAGAATATCATTTACCCTGACTGGAACAGATGTCGGGCCTGCTGCACTCAGGATTACTTGATCTACATGTAGTCTAACCAGCAGTCCTTAAAGGGACTACTGGAGACCGCCACCAAAAAGGATAAATTTCAATAAACTACCTACCTTAATGTGGAGCCATGAGATGCAGGGCTGCTGCTGGCCCCCACTCAGTCCCTCCTGATCGCCTCCTCCCTAGGAGCTAGCTGGAGGCTGCTGCTGGAATCACAGTGCCCTGACCTTCATCTTATTACAATGAGGCCTGAGGCCCAATATCGATCAGGCCTTTGGCCTACCTGTTCCAGCGCAGAGAATGCTCCCTGCACCCAGTTTGCACTGGCCGGCCGGCCGGCCGGCACAAACCAATTTCTATCCCAATGACTTGAGTTGTTGTCTAAAGAAATGCCCAATGCCTCCTTAGTAATGAAAAGGTTGAAGAAAGCTGACTGCTATGTGCATTCTGTACTCATTGAATCTTTCCACTGTGTCAGCCGTGGCTCAGTTGGTAACACTCAGTTGGTCCAAAAATGTGCGGGTTAGGTTGATTTGGCTATGATAAAATTGACCCTTAGTGTTAGGGGGGGATTAAATATGTGGGGTTATGGGGATAGGATGGGATATGTTAGGGGGAATTAAATACATGGGGTTACGGGGGTAGGGTGGGATATGTGTAGTGTGGGGGTTAAAGCAGGGACAGGGTACTGGACTTGAATGATCAGCCATGATCGTATTGAATGGTGGAGCAGGCTCGACGGGCCGAATGGCCTACTCCTGCTCCTAGATTCTATGTTTCTATGTTTCTATAACACTGTCACCTCTGTGGCAGTAGGCTGTGAGTTCAAGCCTTACTTCAGAGACTTGAGCACAAAATCCACGCTGACACTCCAGTGCAGTACTGAGGGAGTGCTACACTGTTAGAGGTGCCGTCTTTCGGATGAGACGTTAAACCAAGGCCACGGCTGCTCTCTCAGGTGGACATAAAAGATCTCATGGCACTATTTCAAAGAAGAGCAGGGGAGTTATCCCCAGTGTCCTGGCCAATATTTATCCCTCAACCAACATCACTAAAACAGATTATCTAGTCATTATCACATTGCTGTTTGTTGGAGCTTGCTGAGCGCAAATTTGTTGCTACATTTCCCACTTTACAACAGTGACTACACTTCAAAAGTACTTAATTGACTATAAAGCCCTTTGGGACGTTCTGAGGTTGTGAAAGGCGCTATATAAATGCAAGTCTCTCTTTTCTTTCATTCTGCTAATTTGCTTAAAGAGAAGTAAATTTTCAAAAGGCTGGTCCTTGGGTTTCATAAGGCAAGAAGATGATATTTGGACTGTTTCAAACAGATCATGTTTTTATTACTTAATATGTTTAATAAAGCCAACATTATGTAAATTCCAGAATTACAAAATATATTTGGTAAAAACATAATCAGTGAGGTAGTAAAAATATTAAGCCTCAGATGCAAAAGGTCTTCTCTGTTTTAAAAAGTACACAGCTCTTTTCTTTCAGATAACATTTTTTTAAATTATTATATTTGAATCTTCAGTTAGGAATATTATTTTGTAGAATGAGGAAAAAATACAGAAATGTAGACTCTTCCTTAGCTCACAATATATTAAGAATGATCAAATCTTGATGCAATTATGACTCTTGTACTAAAATATTACTGCTATCATCACAGGGTTAAATCAGCAATTGTCAAATGAGACCATGATGAAGTTATGTTGCAAAGCAGGAAAGCTTGGTACTCACTGACTGCTGATATCCACATTAAGTAGTCTCACCATCAGTACCCTTTTTAGGCCTGTTTAATTTTGTTTTTCTCTTTCAGTTTCCCCCACATAAAGCAGCATTCCCTGACTGAAAGTGGGCGAGCATCCTCTTCCCAGGTCCTTGTTAATGTTGCACTCGTTAGTTGTGCTTTTACTGGGTATCTCCACCAAATGGCATGACCAAGATCGAGGTTTCATAGTCAGGAATTTACAAGAGCAAACTTGTCGTACGACTCAAAAGCGTGTACAAATACCATAATCATACGACTGCCCTGCTACACTATTTAGTCAACCTTTGTAAAATCAACTGGTTCAACAGAAATATTTTAAACTTAACATCCTTATTCTGTCCATTTTGATTGGTTTTGTAAAAATATCTTTGTTCAAACATGAAGGCTCATGGCACAATTTGTAAAACTACACGAGGAGTTGCTAAAACCCAACAAACTTATTCAGTTGAAGTAATAAGTACATTCTCAATGGTCTCAGTCTTCACAGCGTGTCAGGAGAGTTCATCAAAACGAAACCAGAACTAAATGGTTGCAGAATCAGAAGATACTTACAGACGAGGAAATGCAACAGATGAGGAAAGGCATTCAGTCCATCTTAGCTCATCCATCCAAAAAGGCCTTACAGTTCCTTAACATGGCATCCAGTTGTTGTTCTAAATGAAATTGCACTAAGTTCTGTGGCAGATGTACATATTTTAAATTTAAAAGTTTGCACCTGTAATTCCCCACATTGTGGATTATAGGAGGTATCGAGGGAAGACAATTCAATTCTCCAAAAGGAGGGAAGGTGAAGAAACAAACACATCCAGGCTTCTCCGTCAATTTCTAGTAGCCAATTCAAGAATGGGCATTACCAAAGATTTGCATTTTCTCTCAGAATGGTGATGGGTGCAAGGAGAATTAAAAATAGGGAGTGTAAATAAATACAATACAGCAAACAAACAAATAAATAATAAGGAAAATCTAAAACAGTTCTAGTGCCTACATACTTGAATATTCAGCAGACATATTTCTAAGTGAAAACTGTCTTTTTTATGTTATTACACTAATGGTCAATGGGCTGTAATGCTACACTCTATTAGTTCACTTTTCTAATAGATTTTGATGCAAATCTTTTGCATAGATTCTGATATGTCAAAGTTGAAAATCACATAGCTCGCCAATGTATTCAGAGCAGTTAATAGTCAATTAAAGTCTCATTTGCAAAGTTGCAACTTTAAAATACCGGAGTGGTCATTTGCAAATAAACACTGTGGTGTTAGCAACAGAATGCCAGCATTTCGTAAATGTTTTCTGGTTCTTTTCCTTCTCAAAACAAAAAAACAGTTCATTGGGAATCTGTTGATGAGTTCTGTGGTCACACAATTACATCTGTTAAGAGAAAGGTAACTGTAAGCATCGAATTAAAATGATTACCTTCCCCGACCCCACCAATGCAGACGTGTTCTGAGCGATCAGTTGAGCAATTATGTGCTTTACTTTTTCTCAGCTGCAGTTAATTTGTTGATGGAGTATTTAACAAAATTACTAGTAATTATTCATCTGGATTTAGGAACCAGTAAATTAAGTGTTCTTTCAGTGCAATGACTTTGGGGGAAAAAAAAGCTTATCACATGCTACAGCTTCCTTGCATGTGTACTTCAGTACAGACTCTTTGAAATTATTTTATTCCTGCTTTATTTTCCCTTCCAACAACACAGACAAGAATAAGTCATATTTATGTACGTTACACTCTTAATTGATGAAAAGACTGGTTAATGAATTTTTAATTTTTTGTTTTCTAAGGCTCAGATACTCGATTCTTTACTTCATCATTTAATTGCTGCTGAAGTCCTCAATTATTCCCTAAACCCATTATTTTCTTTTGAAACTTAAATTACATCTTCTTAACCGGAGTATCCAAAGCTTTTCCGGCTCATGAGCCATTTAGCTGCATGTTGTAGAGGCCTACAGACCACGTATAATTATAATACAAAACAAAGCACCAAATTCAAGGACTACTTTAGTTTACAATGTGAAATCTTCAATTATTAGAATGTAGATTTTACAAATGCATACTGCATTTTGTTCTCATCATCTTACTAGACATAATTCATTAATAATGGATTTTTAATTGCTTTATACATATATTTATGTATCAAAATATATGAATTATATTGACAATATTGACAATTGTATCGAACCTTGGTTAGACCACACTTGGAGTACTGTGTTCAGTTCTGGTTGCCATGTTATAAAAAGGATATAGAGGCAATGGAGAGGGTGCAAAAAAGATTTACACGGATGATACCAGTACTGCGAGGTTATACCTATCAGGAAAGGATGAACAGGCTGGATCTCGTTTCTCTTGAAAACAGAAGGCTGAGGGGTGACCTAGTAGAGGTCTTTAAAATTATGAAAGGTTTTGATGGAGTAGACTCAGAAAAAGTGTTTCCACTTATGAGGAAGAGCAAAACTAGAGGCCATCAATATAAGATTGTCACCAAGAAATCAAATAGGGAATTCAGAAGAAACTTCTTTACCCAGAGAGTGGTGAGAATGTGGAACTCACTACCACAGGGAGTGGTTGAGGCGAATAGTATAGATGCATTTAAGGGGAAGCTAGATAAGCATATGAGGGAGAAGGAAATTGAGGGTTATGCTCATAGAGTTAGATGTGGAAGGATGGGAGGAGGCTCGAGTGGAGCATAAACGCCGGCATAGACTGGTTGGGCCGAATGGCCTGTTTCTGTGGTGTATATTCTACGTAATTCTATGTAATGTCATTCCATTTTGTATTATTTCCTTCTAACCTGCATTGCTTTTCCAATTTTATTAAATTCATGTACGGAAATGTGAAAAATGACAGACAGGAAGAGACCTATTGATTCATCTTGAATGTCCCCATAAGTGTGATGTCTTGTGCATCGCATTACATACTCTTCCCCACTGCTATTTCACGGCGTAAGGACCCTGTTAATGGTGCGAATTATGGTCCTGACATGTCACTTAACCTAAGAGGCCTAGAAAGGGGACAGTTGGAACTGTGGAGTCTCACTCCTGCAGGTAGTAAATTGTTCTTAGAGGATTTTTAAATTTTAAATTTTAGATTTTTTTCTTCCTCTTCCTTTCTGTCTCTTTTTTCTGTCTCTCTTAATCCACTCTTTCTTTCCCTTTCTTTATTTCTCTTTCTGTAGTGACCCTATTTCCTTCTCTGTCGTTCACTCTGTTTCCTTCTCTATCCTTAAATTTCATTGGGTAAGGAAATAGACTAATGGTCCCGTCGTTCACCAAGGTCACAGATGCCCCGGTGATCTCGTTGCACCATTATCAGTTTGCACTTCCAAAAAATATTTGGAGCTGAAGGGTGAGGAAAAGAATCTAACACACGGTGCATGCTGCGAGATGTCCCTCTCCAGTAAATTATGGGCCAATGATGCTCCTTTTGATTCTGTAGGTTCATTCTAGAAACATCAGCTGTTTAACAATTACAACACTGTTTCATATTAACATAAGTGATGGGGAAAGCCTGATTTTAAAAAAAAGTCAACACAAATATTGTCCAGTCAATATATGTTAATCTCATACACATGTCTGCGATTACTAAGGTTACCATATTTCATCCGAGTGGAACAAGGGGCGAGGTATTAAAAAAAATTAACTGAGCATGTGCAAGAAGCAAATCTGATTGCACGTGCAAATAATGGGAAACAGGCCTATTCAAGCATGTATCATTTTAAAAGGCAACAACAAGAAATAGCATTTTTATTGTCTCTGTTTGGAATCTCAAAATTACTGAGTAGTCATCCTAAAACTGAACAGGGATCATAGCAGGCAGCACCGTAATATAAATGCCGCACAAGATTTGCTATCATACTTGTTGATTTGCAATATATCAGGAAACAATCCTATGGCCTTGGGGGGTGGGGTTGTGCGGTTTTATATTGGGTTCTAGTTTAGCAGAAGTGTGAGTTCAATCCAGTGATACTAACTTCAGAAAATTACAGGCAACATAATTATATTTAAATGAAATACCAATAATAAAACAAAGTGGAGTCTGATCTGATCTGCAAAAAAGGTCCTTGTGCAAAAGGTCACGTTTTCTCATCTCAGGCTAATGGTGACAAGGCCTTACCTTTGACATGGAGGTTGGCTACAGAGTTAGGCTGAACGTCCTGTGCTTCAAATCAACCCCCACACATGCGCAGGATTTCAAATTCGCAAAGCTCAGAGAAATTCCAAGAAAACTGGGAGCCTCTGCACTGAACAATGAGCTAGTACCTCTGAAATTATTTGTGCCTCCGAAATCCATATAAAAATCAGGACACAGGTACATAAAACGGACTTTTGCTGCCCAGTTTAAATTTGAGAAAAAAAAGTATGATAGCCTTTTTAAGAACGCAGACACTCTAGCCAGAAAACATATGGATGGCAACCCAAATGGAAATGTGAGTGGCTAAATGTTCACTTGGCATATGTTATAATGTCTTTCACATTGTTAAGGAACAACAGTACTCACTATTTTGTGTATAGCAAAAAGACTGGGCCATCGACCTAGGGAGTGGGAATCCAAAGTTAGACATCCTGAGATGAGAGAGTAAGACCTTTTACACAAGGAAATTTGCTGCAGATCATACTCCATATTATTTTCGTATTGTTGATTTATTTTTTCATATAAAATAGAAAGCAGTACTGAAATATATTGGATGCTGTTCACTGACTGCACTTCACCTTAATGTCATCATTGGTCTCTATCAGTGTTATACATAATGATTTCTGAATACAGATTATGGTGACATATAAACATTTGACACTTGATTTTTCAATATGACAATAGAACCAGTCAAACTCTTCCCTTGTAAAATAATGTGAAGTAATGAAGGATTCATGGCTGATTATCAGTCTGACAGGCCACGATGTGAACACACCTTTCATGGCCGTAGGCTGATAGGGTGCTTAGTCCAAGGGGGCTTATGGGCTCCCACAACACATGCAATAAGGGGGTGCCATCTACACCCACCAGACTCAAATATTCCACTGGATGGCAAGCCCAGGATTAAAAGCCAGAGCTCTAGTCTCCACTCACTAGAACTGTCTGGAACAGGGTTTGAACTCTGCTACCGCAAAGCCAAAGGCTCACTCTATCTGACAAGGTACCTAATGTAAAACTATTTCATTTTTAGTAACTAGTGACCACTGAGAGTATCAATCAGGTACTAGGCATTTCTCTCAAAATGTACTTTAGCAGGGCCACATTCAAACTATGTGATATGAAACAATAATACATATACAATACAGTGTATGCTATGCACATGATTTTCCTAGATTCATCAAGTTACCTTTTCAGTTTGAATTAGAGTGCTTTAATATACTTGTTAATATATGTTTAGTATCTCCCACTTGAGTTACATTCTACCCCTCTGACTGCATGTGATAATGTTTTGCTAAGACTAAACTAGCAAATTGAAAAGTATGTGCAATAGAATTCTTTTGCGCAGTCTTTTCAAAAGAATAAGTGTGACCATATAAAAATACTTCATAAAACGTTATTTTGATGTTAGTTTTCATGGTTGGAGAAATAAAACTTCCTTGGTGGTATGAGGATTGCATAATGCGGAATTTAACTACAAAGATGCTTCCCTCAGAAAGGCTTACAAAGAATTAGAGCACTGATGAACTCACTGTGGCCAGGGAAAAGCCGGTAGCATTATGGTCAGTGGGAAAAGGATAATGAACAAGTGGTGTCTTCCCAGAGCCTGCCAGCTTGCCACATCACAGACAACTGTCACTTCCTTTCTGCTCTACATGAACCCTGTCGATCAAGAAAGCCCCAATGTTTTACAGTGGGTTGTAAAACTGCTGTTCATATAGGCCCAGACCAAGCAGGCCCAGCATGTCTGCCTCATTTATCATTGCTCAGCTTTCATTACTGAGGCTCATCCATCACTGCCTGCTTAAAGTCAGATGCGAGGAACCTGGTCTTTATTGCTTGCATTTCCCTGCATCATGTGACCCTCTATCAGCAGGTCTCTTTGTTCTGAGGCCTAGTCAGGAAATGTGTCTTTTCCTCACATTTAGTTCACAAACACAGTCTAGACTGGAATTCCCTCAGAATTCCTATTGACTTTGCTTAATGGAGGGAATCTTAATTTATGATCTTTGCCCTTTTCCTATTATGGAAGAAAATAAAGATGTTTATATTCATATTTATACTTGTAAAAAGGAAAAACTCGGTTTTCCATGATGCTATTTTTCAAGAAATGACCTGACTACCCATTATTAAATCCATGAATAATTAGGCTTTGAAAAGGTAGTTACAGAAATAATACCCCAAACTGACAAAAGAAGCTTTGTGCCAGTGGGAAATCTGATTAAAAATAACAGCTTGCTTTTGAAGTCACTATAGATTCTTTTATATGCCCAAAAATGAGACCATTAAAAAGAAAAATGTATTGCTATTTTTCAAAAACACTGTGAATAGCTAATTTATTTGTTAATTTTTGCCATTATTTGAATTCAACAATTCTCAATGACTAACATTTGATTTAGAAAAGTGCAGAGAATTAGGCCTTTGAGTTTTGATCATTTCACTGTCACTTTAATAGCATGGATTTCCAACCAAATATTCGGTACTGATTGATCAAAATTAAATGTAAGACATTGTGTTTTCCAGCACCCTTTGCACCATGTGAAGACCACCCATTTGAGAGTAATCTATTATATATTAAAAGTCTTGTGTCTTTGAGTATTTCTGTAATATCTCAATTTTGCTATTACTCTTTTGCTCCTTTATTTTTGCCATCACACTTTCAAGTACAACAGCAGCAAGTCAGAACTGAACAGGTAGGGACCATGGAAATCAAAAGAGAGGAAAATGTCTACAAATCTGTCAATGAGAAACTATTTAGCATTTATGAAAGCAATCAATCCTGAATGACCAGTCAAGAGAACCTACCAATCAAATAATTGCCATTTTTTTTCCTTACTAACTGAAATTGGTCAAGTCCAAAATAAAGTTTAATTATAGAATCATACAGCATAGAAGGAGGCTATTCAGCCCATAGTGCCTGTGCTGGCTCTTTGAATGAGCTATCTAATTAGTCCCTGTTCTTTCCCCATAGCCCTGTAACATAAATAGACATATTTCACAATAACATGATTCAACTATAAAGTTTATTTTTGTCTTTGAGTACTTTCATTAATGTTTTTACTTGAAGGCCCGAGCCTCGCTCCCAAAATCCTAGGCCTGGACTTGTTACTTTTGCCCAGAATGGTGACTTTGTTAGTTGGAAGCAGATCCTTGCAGCTTGAGTATGTGCACTGAAAAGAAAAACTTGAATTTATAAGAACATAAGAAATAGGAGCAGGAGTAGGCCATTTGGCCCTTCAAGCCTGCTCTGCCATTCATATAGATCATGGCTGATCTTCTACCTCATCTCCACTTTCCTGCACTATCCCCATATCCCTTGATTCCCTTAATATTCAAAAATCTATCGATCTCTGTCTTGAATATACTCAACAACTGAGCCTCCACAGCCCTCTGGGGTAGAGAATTCCAAAGATTCACCACCCTCTGAGTGAAGAAATTTCTCCTCTTCTCAGTCCTAAAGGGCCGACCCCTTATTCTGAGACTGTGACCCCTGGTTCTAGACTCCCCAGCCAGGGGAAACATCCTCCCTGCATCTACCCTGTCAAGCCCTGTAAGAATTTTGTACGTTTCAATGAGATCACCTCTCATTCTTCTAAACTCTAGAGAATATAGGCCTAGTCTACTCCATCTCTCCTCATAGGACAATCCCCCCATCCCAGGAACCAGTCTGGTGAACCTTCGTTGCACTCCCTCTATGGCAAGTATACCCTTCCTTAGGTAAGGAGACCAAAACTGTACACAATATTTATATAGCACCTTTCACAACCTCAGGACATTCCAAACCGCTTTACAGCCAATTAAAAACAGAAAATGCTAGAATTTCTCAGCAGGTCAGGCAACATCTGTGGAAAGAGAAACAGAGTTAATGTTTCAGGTCGATGACCCTTCCTCCCATCCCCGCTTCTGTAAGGACTCTATTCCATTCTCCCAGTTTCTCCGTCTCCGTCGCACCTGTTCTGATGATGCCACCTTCCATACTAGTGCTTCCAATATGTCTTCCCTCTTTCCTCAACCGAGAATTCCCCTCTAACGTGGTTGACAGGGCCCTCGACTGTGTCCGTTCCATTTCCCGCACTTCTGCTCTCACCCCTTCCCCTCCTTCCCGGAACCACGATAGGGTTCCCCTTGTCCTCACCTTTCACCCCACCAGCTTCCACATTCAACGGATCATCCTCCGCCACTTCCGCCACCGCCAGCCTGATCCCACCACCAAACGCATCTTCCCCTCACCTCCCCTTTCAGCATTCCGAAGGGACTACTCCCTTTGCGACACCTGGTCCACTCCTCTATCACCCCCAACACCTCTTCCCCTTTGCCCAGCACCTTCCCGTGCAAGCGCAGGAGATGCAACACATGCCCTTTTACCTCCACCCTTCCCACTGTCTAGGGCCCCAAACACTTCTTCCAGGTGAAACAGCGATTTAGTTGTACTTCTTGCAACTTAGTATAGTATACTGTATTCACTGCTCACGATGCGGTCTCCTCTACATTGGGAAGACCAAACACAGATTGGGTGACCGCTTTGCGGAACACCTCCGTTCAGTCCGTAAGGGTGACCCTGAGCTTCCAGTCACCTGTCACTTTAATTCTTCGCTCCACTCCCACTCTGACCTCTCTGTCCTCGGCCTCTTACACTGTTCCAATGTAGCTCAACGTAAGCTCGAAGAACAGCACCTTATCTTTCGATTAGGCACTTTACAGCCTTCTGGACTTAACATCGAGTTCAACAATTTCAGACCATAAACTCTGCCCCTTTTTTTTTCACATGGCAGCTGTTGATGATTCTGCCATTCCCATTTACACCTCATCTAGACTCATCTTTTGTTTCTTTACTTGTCCCATTACCATCTCCCTTTGCCTTGCACCATCATCCCTTTTGTCTTTTAATCTCTCCTGCTTTCCATCCGATCACAGATATTCCCTTTTGTTCTTTCTTCCCCTCCCCCCTTTCCCTGCCCCTACACATGCTTAAAAATCTGTTACGTTTCTAACTTTTTCCAGTTCTGACGAATGGGTCATCGACCTGAAACGTTAACTCTGTTTCTCTCTTCACAGATGCCACCTGACCTGCTGAGTATTTCCAGCATTTTCTGTTTTTATTTCAGATTTCCAGCATCCGCAATATTTTGCTTAAATACTTTTAAAATGTAGTCACTGTTGTAATGTAGGACACACAGCAAGCTCCCACAAACAGCAATGTGATAATGACCAGGTAATCTGTTTTTGTGATGTTGATTGAGGGACAAATATTGGCCAGGACACTGGGGATAACTCCCTTGCTCTTCTTCAAAATGGTACCACGGGATCTTTTACATCCACCTGAGAGGGCAGACAGGACCTCGGTTTAACGTCTCATCCAAAAGATAGCACCTCCGACAGTGCAGCACTCCCTCAATACTACAGCCTAGATTTTCGTGCTCAAGTCGCTGGAGTGGGAATTAGAAACTACAACCATCTGACTCAGGTGAGAGTTATACCAACTGAGCCACGGCAGTGTGCACACTATTCTCCAATAAATCAGTAGCATTTAAGTAGTCAATGATACAATTCTACTCGCTCTAACAAAATCCATTTGGTTGCCATTCAAAATTATTTGAAGAAAATCTAGAGGAAAAATGTCAAAAAAACTTTACTTTGGTAAAGTTTATACTGAATGTTTTTTAAAAAACAGAGAGGATGTTTGTGTGTGTGTGTTGAGTGAGTGAGAAATAAACAGAAACAGCGGCTTCAACTATATCAGGCAGCACTGATTACACACTTATACTTTTCAAATTTTGTTTATGTTCAAATTCTAAGCAGTATGTTATTTATTTTTTCAGCGGAAAAGTCAAATTATCCCTCTCCACATAACAATTTGTTTTTGAAAATGATTTGAATACAAACTGGACAATAAATTTGAGTAGGCTTTTAACTAAACACTTCGATAAAAGCTATTCGTTTTTTACTTCGTAAAATGTATCAAGCTGAGAGACAGACAGCGAAAGCAAGGGGAAGAACTACCACCACATCTTTTCCATTTCCTTACAAAACAATTTTTCACACTTCCTGTCAGCAAAGTGACAAAATATGCCCCCATTAATATATAAAGGGGATCATTTTCAACTTGCTGCCCAATTTTTTCTTCAATTTCAACTGTGATTTCAATGGAAAGGAAAATCAGGCAATTTCTATAATGAGCAGTTTACTGCCGGATAGCAAGTAAAAAATTACCCCCAAAAGTCCTTTGTTACCTTTCCTCTAGCTATCACACCTGCGGCAACACTTTGCCTGTCATACTTTGTTAATAACACTCTTATTGTAATAAACAAGCAAACCATTCAACGCAACATGAGCAATGCTACTGGACATCCGCTAGGAACATATTAAATGTTTTTCATATAACATGCAATCCCGCATATTTCACACTTCCTCTATCATGATTTCTGTGTGGCATTATTTCCATTATTCGACTGATACTGATTCAGTCCTCACAGCTGAACTTTCAAGCTAGGTGGTGCTGTGGGATTACTGTAATACTTAGACTCACCTCTCATTTTCTGTAGAAGATCATGTGACATGAACCTCCCAGTCTCAACTCCCAGGGCCTGCCAGTCACTTTTATTCCTTGCCTGGCCTTCTGCTGTTCATGCTCCCAGCTCTCCTTTTTTCCACTGCTCTCCCTTTTCCTCCACCAACACCCCCTCTGACTCCACTAGCTGCTCCCTGTAAATGTTGAGCCAGGGACTGCTGGCTCCCCCTACTCTGGTCCCTCTACCTGCCTGTTTCCTTTGCCACTGTCCACTATCTGCTGATTTTGGGCCTTGGGGCCTGCTTACCTGCCCTTACCTGGTTTCTTCTGCTTCCCCCCTCCATTGCTCCCTCCACCCTCCTTGTTGAGTTTTCAGACCTCTAATTGCACTCCCCGCCCTCAAGTGCCTCCTTCAGTCCTTAGGCTGCCCTCCATTGGGCTTTGGGCCAATCTGTCCTCCACCTCATTGGGCATCAAGCCTACTACCTTGGACCCTTTGCTGCCACCAACTCGCCTTGGGCCCTCACCCACCTTCCTCAGCCTCAGGCCATCCCACAACATCATGACCAAATCTCTGACATTAGGACCATGCTCACTTCCCCTTACACTCACTCCTTTCCCCTCACCATTCACACCCTCCTCACCCCAACCTCCTCCTGACCCTCCTTGCCTCCCTCCTTACACCCTCCCCCTTGGTCATCAGCTGTTCACCTGATGCATCCTCTCTTCATGCCAGTTTTCCACCACTGAGTTAAGAAAGCAGTAATGCTGTCAAACACTTCAAGTGGTTATATTATAGTTATATTATGCAAATAAACAGTATTAACTCCATAAGTGTTTTTAAAAGTAAAAGCCTGTTTCCCAACTCAGTGGTGGTATTCACTGCAATTCCCATGTCTTCTTATCTTATCTCTCACAGGGGAAGGTGCGTTATAACCAGCAAGAATCTCAGGCCATGGGTGGTGGTCTTCCTGACATTAGACCTCTGAATTCTCGTGAGGAAGAAAGTTGAAGATCCGCAGAGCCATGCAGCCAAACCTATTGGGGACAGAGATGTAGGAGGGCCAGTGGCATATGCAAGTTTATCTGGACCATTTGAAGTTTGCCTGTATAATGGTTTGGAAATGCAAACACACTTGCAAACAACATGTTTGGCACCTTCAAAAGTTACAGAGAAATTGCAATGGCAGCCACATAACATTATAACCTCTCTTTATTTTCCTATTCCGCTAGATAACACAAAACAAGATGTCACTGAGAAGGAGGAAGAAAGCTGTTCGCTTTCCATCTCCATCCAACCAGCCGCATCCTCACCTACACTTTCATTCATTCTTTCTCTCTCATGCACCAGTTGAAAAATCCACCCACAGGGATGTTCCACTTGTTCCCCTACAGTAGTGTTGGGTGCTTCACCAGCTGCTCCCTCCTGCCTCTCTCTATCTGATTCCCTGCGGTGAATGTTTCTGTGCTGGTGCCTGTATATTGACAGGTTCTCATTTAGTGGGCCTGCTTCCTATTCATTCCTGAATGCAGCGACATCATTTTGGGAGCCCTCCTACACAACAGAAAGGAACATGTGTTAGCATGATGCATGCAGCAAATGGTTTGCACAGAGTAGTAAGGTCAGTGCCATGCAACTGATGGGCAGAAAGAAGTGCCTGCATGTTGCTCACTGGGTGGATTTGACAAGCTGGCAAAAAAAAATGCTGAAGAGAAGACTTGCCTTGTTGGCTGCCTCGATGTCTCACCCCCACAATTTCTATGGCCTATGGCCTCCACCCCCGCAATTTCTTTGTGGGAGGTCAGGAAATGCAGGTTGGCTGGGTGGCCCACAGCCTGGGTTCTTTCCTTGTTGTTGTGAGCAGTCTTGTCCTTTAAAAAACAGACAAAACACATGCTTTCAGCATTTGGATGTAACATGAGATGGGTCCAAATGCCCTGCCTACACTATACCCTGTGCGAATATATGAGTATATCGTATGCAAATATTTGGAGAATGGCAATTTAACTTGCAGCAGTTACATATGATGTTAGAAGCCTTTCTCTTTGCCAATCACAAAATTTAAGCATACGTATTCCAGTCATGGAACTTTAAGCATGTAAGATGTGAGGGGTTATGCCACATTTGTCTACATAACAACAGTGATTATACTTCAAAAAGTAAGTCATTGAATATGAAGTGTTCTGCAATGCCCTGAGGACATGATAAGGTGTTATATAAATGCAACTTCTTTCTTTTTTAGAAAGGATACATATTTTAAGTATTGAGAATGACAGGACTAATATGTATAATGGTTAAAATTCCAAAGGAATACTTGCACTACACATACAAATTTTGTGTAGAAAAGGGGAGGGTGTTCGAGTACAACCACTGCTAATTATTTTGTGCAAATGCTTACAGTGATGTCAAGAAATAAATGTGCTAGACAATGCTAGCAGTTGGGACTTTCTGTAAATCCCAGCACAGATGAATATCCTTTTTCTGTTTGGTTCTTGTTAGTTCTGCAAGATCCTGCTAGAGGGCATCTCATTTACTAAGATAACTACACAGGCTTTCTGCTGTGTCCCCTCTGGGGAAATGCTTTATTATTAGTGCGTGGCCTTTTTTTACTAACCAATTCATGCCTTAGGAGATGAAATTCACTATTTAAAATGGAACTTTAATTTTAGGGTTGAACATGATGAAAGCTAGATATGTTGGTTGAAATGTTTGACTTTGTCCCACCATTTCTAATACACCAGTAACATTTTGGATCCTTTTTAACAACTGTAACTTGAATTTTATTTTAGTAATAACCTGGCTTGAAAAGGTGCAGGGCAAGGATAGAATTACACTGGGCTCGATTTTGCCAGGCCCGAGGAGGCGGGATTGGAGGCGTGTGAATTGTTAAAAATCGCCAAAAATGGCGGGCGGGCCTGATCCCGCCTCCATCCCACCTCCGAGCAATTTTCCCAAATGCGTGTTTTCTGACCCCCTTTCCATCCCACCTCCAAGAAGCGGGATAGGCCCTTAACAAACACTTAATTGCCTCTATAATCCCATTTTGAGAGGCCTTTCTGATTTTTAGACATTCCCCCCATCCTACACGCCTCCTCTGGAACACGCCAGGTAATGCTGGCGGCCTCACAAGTGGATTGCTTACTCACAGCTGCAGCTCCACCGTTACAAAGGAGTTTTCACCAATGATCATTTGCAGGTGGCAGAACTTTGTTGTTTCAGATCTGGGGGAACTTTTAGCAGGCATACTCAGTGTTGTGGAAGTTTGGAGCCTGACACCCATCTCCAGTGTGACCTCCTGGGAAACCCCTCTCCCCACCTTGACTAAGCGCTTCCTCAACTGAGGCATATACCAGAAGCATGGCGACCATTTCATTCCTTTTCTCCTGGACATCAGATTCAGATGCAGAGCAGCCGCGGCAGCAGCAGAACCATGAACAACAGTAGCACCAACAGCAGGAGCATCAACAGGAGCGCCAAGCTGCTAGTCACCCACCTGAAGATGCACAGGCCAGAAGGCGCCAGCGCGCGACAACATTGCTGCCCGGGATGCAAGGGACGCACTCATCCTGGCCAGATTTGCTTAGCCTGCACAATCAAACACTTTACTCTTGCTCCTTCTTACCAGAGCATCGACAATGGACAAGAACCTGCGGAATCCTATCACTCTGACCACCATTCTGACAACCGCAAGGCGCCCTAAACCCTCAATGTGAAAGTCCCATTTGCGAAATGACACAGGCCACAACTTCAACAGTTTGCCATCAAAACACTTTATAATACATTCACAATGATGGCTGGTCCAAAAACAAAACAACACAGCACCCAAGTGACTACCCTTGTGACTACTTATGCTTTATCTTCCTCTTACACGTGCTCCTACGTGGTGCTTCCCCTGTGGCTTCAGCAGATGTGGAGGCCCCTTGCTCACTCTCTTGCTGCTCCTGTCTTTGGCGGGCGTCCTCTGGGGTGGCGAACCTGTGCGGGCTCACCAACAGTCTGCTGCTCCTGCGGCTGTGCAGGGTCTGAGACGCCGATCTCAATTGGGTGAGGACTCTGGTGGGGCTCTGACCGAGGGCTTTGCTGTGGCATGGTCGTGTGAGCGCTTGGAGAGGAGCCCCCACTTCCTTGTTCTCCGCCACCAACATCCCTCTCATGGGTCAGCCCCACTTCAGAGCTAGCAAGTGGCTTGACAGCACCTTGCTGCACTGCAGGGGGGCCATGAGGACCTGTTTCTGCACTGGAAGTCCTACTCCAGAGGACTTGCATGAAGGTCTGGTTTGTTTGCTCAATAGCTGACCATCGCTCCTCAAGAGATGTCGTTCTATTCTGAACAATGATCATGTTTTCAATACCCTGGCGACTAAGCTCCTCCATGGACGTAGCCATCCTCTCCTCTACCATAGCCATCCTCTCCTCTATGGCAGCCAGCCTTTCCACGTAGGTTGCCATCCTTTCTGTGGTGATACGTTCATGCGCCAATGCCTCCACAAAGGCTATGCTCATGTTTGCGATAGACTCCTCCGTTCGCTCCATACTCGCAGCGACCCTGGAGACAAAACCTGCCAGAGACTCCTGCACCTGTTCCTTGAGTTCCAACACCGCTCTCCTTCTGGATGGACCCGGAGGCACAGGGTCGACATGCAGCGGAGCCGAGCTGGCAGAGTCCTGCACCCTCTGACGAGGACTCTCCACTGCTGTCCCTGTCTCCACCATCTGCTGATGCTCACTTGTGAGCTGTGATACACCAGGTGCCAACACTACTGTATCTCGCGAAGGTCCCACCGAGGTGTGAGTGTCTATGCTGGTGCTGGGTGCGCTGAATTCTGCTGACGCTGCACCCTCAGAGGTTGCAGCTTCCTCTGAGGAGTCTGGAGGCTCAGGCTCTTCCTCCTGGACAGTGGGGACAGGGGCTTTTGATGGTCCTGTGGGGGAGTAAAGGAAAGAGTTAGAGATGTGAGGCCAAGGTTACATGCACAGTGAATATTGCAGATGATCATAAGTCAATCTGTTAGAGCATCAGAATCATTATCAGTGACTCATGCTATGTCAATGAGAGAGATTCCAAACTATTCTGTCACCAGCTTGCTGTATTGCACCCGTCTGTCTGTCCCCCACTTGGGTATCTTCCTCGATCCCAGCAATTTCCAGGGCCGCCTCCTCCCAGGGGGTGAGCTGGGCTACTGAGGGTGGCCCTCCTCAGTCATGGCTCTTTCCCTCTTATTGTGGGCTCTCTTTTCCTGCAATGAGGGACACAAGTGGAGTTTGAGTGAGAATGAAGGAGTGAGTGTAGAGAATCCATAGCATAGATGCTTAGAAGGAGACAAAGGGCCCTCCCTGTGTGTTGAAAGTTGTTGTCATGGCATCACAGTGATAGGGAGTGTGAGGGCTGCATGGTCAAATAGTTCAGTGAATGTGACCATAGAGAGAGAGGGAATGGGTAAGGGTGCAGGGATGTAAGTGTCAAGTGGCATGTGGAGGAAGAGGTTGGCAAAGCAGAGTGCTGGTGAGGAGAGGCGATGGGGATTAGATTGAGGGTGATGGGAAAGTCATACTCACTTTTCCTGTGCAGGGAAAGTCATGAAACCTCTTCCTGCATTGCAGCCAGGTTCTGTGGCTCAGCGAAATGGAGTTGACCTCCTGGGCCACTTGTAGCCACACAGCTTTTGTCTGCTGGGGTGGCTTTTTTCTCCCTGAGGAGGGAACAGCACCTCCTTATTACAGCTGGCTCCGTGCACCAGAGCTTGGAGGGAGGGCTCATCAAACCGAGGAGCACACTTTTGCTTGATCATTGACATTTTCCACAATTCAACTCCTTCATATAAATTGCAGAACCTTTGCAGTCTCCAGAAGAATCAAGGCTGTTTGCAGGCCTTAAATGCAACAGCATTGATGACGTCATCGGAGGCGACTTTCTGTATGAAAAGATTCATTGGGCCAGTGGTTCGCACACGCAGGAAATCAATTGCCCAATTAGGGGAAAATCCCACTTTTTCAACACATCACTTAGGAGTCGGGGTCCTGACACAATTTCCACCTGACACGCCCTAGCCCACCCACACTGGCAAAATCCAGCCCTTTGTGTTTGCAACAACACTAAAAATTCCTATGACTTTATTTCCCTGGTTTGCAGTTGTAATGATACGTAATAGTTAGACTGGAGGAAGGTTAAACTGTGGCTCCTCCCACCCCAGGTGGGTATGTAAAACAAAACCTGTAATAATCTAGTGGGAGAAGAGAGAAGGGCCAAGTGTGATGTGCTCTTGTGTTCTGACGTGCACCACAGAGACAGTTTATTATTAAACACACTGTTCCATGTACAATTGTGTCTGGAAAACATTTTTTGGGAGAAGTTGTAGGTTTGGTTAGCTGGTGTTGTACATGGATCTTCACATTTGGCACCCAAACAAAGAATATCTTTTGTCAGTGAAAACATTGAGGGCCCATCACTTTTCTCTCAGTAAATGGGATTTGGCCAAGTGACCTATCAACTCATGAAGACAAAGGAGGTAGCAAATTGCCTTCTTATTAGAACTAAGGAATCAAGGAAGGAAGAAAATATATATAGTTGACCGCCTGGTATTGCATATGATAAGTTGGAAAACATGGGACTGCTTGTTAGGCCGCTCCACCAGAGACCAATGGGAAGGGCGTTTACGGCGCACACCCCTCCTATTGGTACACTAAATTGTGTTGGGGTTCTACAACAGGTTGGAGTGCTGGCCAACCATTTCAAGCCTCACTCGGAAATCCAGTCGGGTTGGCCTTGGGTGGCCAATGGGCGGGAATCATTTTTTTTAAATGTGTTTGCTTTTCTTGCGTAAATGAAGAGGTGGGCATATGAGAATCGCTCCCATGGTCTCTCTATCACCCGTCTCTCCTATCTTTGAGTTTCTGTTCTTCTCTCTTTCCTTCTCAGGTTCTGTCTCTCTCTTTCTCTTCTTTTCTGCTTATATTCAATTTTTTTTGGCAGCCTGGCTCATGAAACAGAATGGCCACAGGACCCCATAGAATTGGTTCCTTCAGTAAAGAGAGTGTGGAGGTTTTATTGGAGGAGGAAGGTAACAATTATAGGTGCACAGGGAAATTCTTCAAACAGAGCCAGTGTGCAGTAAGCAAGCCAGGAGATTTAGGTCTATTCATGCATCAGATTTAGGTCAAGAAGCAGTATTAGTTCAGCACTTATAACATGGGTAGAGAACTGGTAGTGGAATTTGCAAGCTGGACTGTGACAAAGATGACCTGGAAACACTCTGCAACTGAAAATGAGTGCCTGGTCATTGTGTTTCTGGGGAACCCTTGATGGAAATCAATTTCAGGTTGTTACGGATCACCATACCTTGCAGTGGCTTCTTGAACATCCAGATCTATCTGGCTTCTTAGGGCAATGGTTTTGGCATCTTATAGAATAATTCACAAAGCAAGGAAGTATAACATTGTACTGAATGCATTATCGAGAAATTATGTGATGAACAAAAAAGGAGTAACTAGAAGTTTACCTGAGAAAACAGTACTGACAGTAATTCATCACTAATCAAGACCTAAAATTTCCAATCGAAAGTAAGGAGTACTTGAAGAAATTGTGTAATAAGGATATGGCAATTGGAATAATTAGAAGAGCACAATTTGCACAGTTCTGATGCTCGGGAATGACATTGTGTACTGCAACACTGAGCAAAACATGTTAAGTATGAATCTGAAGGCTGCCCTGAATCTATGGGGGTAATTCTGACTTTGTGTGGTAAAACAGGTGATAACAAATTGGCAGCCCATTTTACAACTCTCCCAATTGTTATTTCCATTGAAATCAACTGGAATGAACTGTTTCCATTGACTTCAATGAAAATAAAAATCGGGAGAGATGTAAAACGGGCTTCCGATTCACTATAACTCGTTTTACACTATCGTCAAAATTATCCCCTATATGTACTACAAAAGTTAGAAATTACTTATCTGAGAGAATTTCAATCATTTCATAAGTGGGCACTTAGTTATCACAAAAATGATGCTATAACCCCACCAGTGATCTTACTCGTCCTGGTATGAAATAAAGATGTCATTAGTTATGTAAAGTTTAGTTATATGTGCCAAGAGATTACATGTCTGGGGTGGTTGGGCTGGGGGAGGGGGGAGAGGGAGTGGGGGGGGGGGCGGTGAGGGGAAGAAAGTGTTTAGTCATGATGCTCCAGCCATCATGGTGTGGGGCAAACTTGCTGGACTTGCTGGCAACACGGTGGCATAGTGGTTAGCACTGTTGCCTCACAGCGCTAGGGACTCGGGTTCGAATCTGGCCTCGGGTGACTGTCTGTGTGGAGTTTGCACATTCTCCCCGTGTCTGCGTGGGTTTTCTCCGGGTGCTCCGGTTTCCTCCCACAGTCCAAAGATGTGCGGGTTAGGTTGATTTGGCTATGATAAATTGACCCTTAGTGTTAGGAGGATTAAATACGTGGGGTTACAGGGATAGGGTGGGATATGTGTCGATGCAGGCTCGATGGGCCGAAATGGCCTCTATCTGCACTGTGGGGATTCTGTGACCAGCTGTTTTTTTCCTGTACATTAATTTTGTATGTTTGTAAGTAAGTTTCAAAACCATCACAGCGGGATCCAACAGGGAAAATGGTCATTAAAAAACCCACTACTCCATGAATGCACCTGAGGTTGGATACCGTTGGACCCTTTCTCCATTCCAAGAAGGGTAATTAATGTTTTTTACTGTTTGTTGACTTTTTCTTCAAATGGATAGAGATATTCCCTGCTAGGCATGCGATAGCTAAAGATAGCTGCTGAAAAGTTGGAACAGGAAAATTTTCCACCCGTCAGGGCTCAGAATTACTTGGCAAACTCAGAACTACTGGGTTGCTAATCCAGTACCATAACCAATAAACTACTATACGCTTGCACAATGAGTGAATGAAGCCTTTGCAGTTGATATAATCATTGATATTGACTGTGGGTCTCCTTATCCTTATGCGAGTACAGTCAAAGGTTCATTGTTTGAATAGACTGCATGGAATTCAGAGAGGAGAGTTGCTATATTTAATGAACTGCTTGGGTTTTCATTAGCTATTTGAATGGATGCAGACCATGACTTCTCTAGATGCAATTGGATAAGATGTTACAACATTATAATTTAAAGTAAGTATTGTATTATCATTGTTATTCATTAGTCCTTTAATTTATAGTAATGCAAAAATATCACTGATATAATTTAATCTGCTGATACAATTTAAAAATACCTAAAACTGCAATGAGTAATGGAATAAAAATGAGAGAAGAATTTATGACAGGGCTTGGAGAAAATAAAAGCAGGAAAATTTATCACCATTTATGACAATAGAGCAACTGTAAAAGGTTACTTTTACTGGTGACATTTAACATACTTAAAAGTATTACATTCTGACAAATCAAAATTAACTTCTGCTCAATATAGAATACTAAATGTGTTTGAAATAATTTTGTTCTGATATTTTCTGTCAATGTTAATTTTTTTTTTTTTAGTTTGTACTGCATTTCCATCTTTGGACTGTAGAGGGCCCAAGAACTGCAAGGTTGGCAGAGGTCAATGCCATTTGTCTTTCCACAGTGAGAATTGCTATGGGGATTATTACTCTGTGTGTGTTCCAAGAGATCATGAACTCGTATTCTTTGTACTTTGTGATCTACTGTGCTGAACCTGACTAGTCCAAGCTTGTGCCTTATCTTTCATCCTATATCTGAGGTTGAACTTGAAATCATTCAGTTCAATACCACTCTCATTTTATTTCTATGATACTGATTATGACTGACACTATAATTAGACTGATCACCTCAGAGTCATGCCAGATACTGAATGTCACTGAACATCACCTACTCTCCAGTAATAAATTAACTTAAGTAAGCTTAATGTCGTAGAATTTTCACCTATACCTTATTATGTACTAGCATGCTAGACAATTACATAGTCAGGTCAGATTGATGGTATGATGTGTAATCCTCACTGTCATCATCAATTTAGCAAACAAATTATAAAAAAAGAAAAAACATATTTATTATTTTGTCTAGTGTTCAAAACCGATCAATTTGTATGAGTAAAGCCCTCATTTCTCCTTCCCTTGTGGTAAAACTGCTCATGTCCTTACATTATTACATGAATTGCACCTTATTATTGGCAGGTCATTTCAGCCAATTATCTACTAGTTTTGGGCAACTAGCTGTATGTCTGTACCATTATTCATAAGTGAAGGAGACCTCGCAACTATTAATTAATGAAGACCAGAATATGTTGTGAGGAACAAATATGATGTAACTGCACTTGTTACCGCACTGCTCTGCTCAGAGAATGGCATTTTCATGTCATCTGAGAGATTTTATGTCACATTACTCAGGCAATAAATCATGCTACACGTGGTAAGTGTTGAGACAGGTGGGATAAGTTAAGCTTCCACACAACAAATCACCTGCACTAATTATACCTATCTATTACAGGAAATCAGGATGTCAACCCTTGTAAACTGGAGCTGCTGCACAGTTACTCTGCAGTATGTGTGCAGGGAATCCTGATGTAAAAGAAAGCATTCAGTGTGCTCAGCCACTGGGTAGATTTAATGTAAACTAAGTCACTTTTTCAGAGCTGAGTTTTGAAGAGCGTGAGCTTACTGACAGATGCTGCATTGTCAGAGGTGCCGTCTTTTGCAGGAATGTTAAATCGAGGCCCCGTCTGCCCTCTCAGGTGGACATAAAAATCCCACAGCACTATTTGAAGAAAAGCAGGGAGTTCTTCCAGTGTCCTCGTCAACATTTATTCCTCAACCAACAGATTGGCCCAGAAATTGGCCTCTCCGGCTTGCCGCGGGGGTAAGGATCGCGCGCGATCTTACCTACCGCGCCTGCCGTTCTGTTTCAGGCCCACACGAACATCAGGTCCCGGGCCTCTCCCTGGTGCCGGCGCACAGTGTGTGCATGTCTCAGAGGCGCAGTTAGTTCGATGCGACCTCTGGGATCACGTGGGTCATGGAGAGCCAATGGCAGCACACCATCTTTCACTCATAGTTTTGACAGGAAGAGCTGTCAAAACTATGAATGCAAATTGCCCCCAAAAGAACAGCTAAACCTCAATTAAATTTAAAAAAAAACCATCACATTAATAAAATAACTATAGTTAAATAAATTAACCACTTTAAACAAAAATTTAAATTTTTGCAAAAATTTAAATTCTTTTTAAAAGTTATAAAAATAAACTTACCTTTCTTTAAAGTCTCTAAAAAAGATAAACCTGTTGAAAAAAATTTAAAATAATACTTAATTAACTACTTACCTTGTTAAAAGGGGGTCTTACGCCTCCTTTTTTCATGTGTAAAATCTTCCATAGTTACCCTCGCGTTCAAACCTGAAAAAAAACCTAAGTGTGCTGTGTGCGCACAGCCTGTAGTGTGCACGCGGTTCACTTAGGAACTGCCCCCTTCGCAATATCGGAAGTGCCGGTTTCCCGCGCATGCGCAGTGCATGCAGGAAACCGGCACTTCGGGACCGAATATGGGTGAGTACACAGTGTGTACTCTCCCGTATTCGGCCGAATTTCTGGGCCATTATCTCAGCATTCATCTCCTTGCTGGGACCTTGGTGTGTGCATATTGGATGCTACTTTCCCTACATTATGGCAGTGACTACAGTTTTAAAGTAATTCCTTGGTTGTGAAGTGCTTTAGGACATCCTGAAGTTGTGAAAAGCACCATAATTATATAAAATATACAGCACAGAAACAGGCCATTCGGCCCAACAAAGATCAGAAATGGGGATGTTCGCCGATGACTGCACAGTGTTCAGCGGCATTCACAACTCCTCAGATGATGAAGCAGTCCATGCCCGCATGCAACAAGACCTGGACGATGTTCAGGCTTGGGCTGATAAGTGGTAGGTAACATTTGCGCCACAGAAGTGCCAGGCAATGACTATCTCCAACAAGCGAGAGTCTAACCACCGCCCCTTGACATTCAATGGCATTACCATCACCGAATCCCCCACCATCAACATCCTGGGGGTCACCATTGACCAGAAACTTAACTGGACCAGCCACATAAATACTGTGGCAACAAGAGCAGGTCAGAGGCTAGGTATTCTGTGGCGAGTGTCTCACCTCCTGACTCCCCAAAGCCTTTCCACCATCTACAAGGCACAAGTAAGGCGTGTGATGGAATACTCTCCACTTGCCTGGATGAGTGCAGCTCCAACAACACTCAAGAAGCTCAACACCATCCAGGACAGAGCAGCCCACTTGATTGGCACCCCATCCACCACCTTAAACATTCACTCCCTCCACCACTGGCATACCGTGGCTGCAGTGCAGTGCAGATGTCTACAAGATGCACTGCAGCAACTCGCCAAAGCTTCTTCGGCAGCACCTCCCAAACCCGCGACCTCTTCCACCTAGGGCAGCAGGCGCATGGGAACACCACCACCTCCAAGTTCCCCTCCAAGTCACCCACCATCCTGACTTAGAAGTATATCGCCGATCCTTCATCGTCGCTGGGTCAAAATCCTGGAACTCCCTACCTAACAGCACTGTGGGAGTACCTTCACCACACGGACTGCAGCGGTTCAAGAAGGCGGCTCACCGCCACCTTCTCAAGGGCAAATAGGGATGGGCAATAAATGCTGGCCTTGCCAGCGATGCCCACATCCCATAAATGAATTAAAAAAAAAACTAGTCTATGCTGGTGTTTATACTCCACACAAGTCAATGCAAGTTTCTTCTTTTATTTATCATACCATGAAGTCTTCCCCTGTTCCTCATTTTATTCTATTTTTGAGCTAAAAATTTGGGGGCTTAACACCACCCATTACTGGCAAAAAATGGCGAAAGAGTGGCGGCCGCCATCTTGGTCCTCTCCATAGTGCTGCCGGTAGGTATTAGCACCCTGCAAAACACAATGGCGGATTGGTGACGTGCACGCTGACTTAACATCACCAGGACCAACTCCGATCCTAGCGCTGAGTTCAGCGCTGGGTCATAACCACACCAGGGAAACTCAGCACGTAAAGAGACTGACAGAGGCGCTGTCAGCACCTCTTAAAGGGGCATACACATTTTTCAGGTAAGTTTGCATGTAAGCTTTTGGACTGGGTTTTTTTAATTTTATTGAAGTAGTGGCTTGCTGCAATAGATGTTTTTTAAGTGGGTAGGGAGTGCTGCTGGATGCTTTCAAGGCCTCAGATGTTAACGGAAGGCCTCTGAGAAAACAGAAAATGCTGCAAATACTCAGCAGATCAGGCAATGTCCATGAAGAGAGAAACAGAGTTCATATCTCCACTTGAGTTGCTGCCCGAGCTGCTGAGTATTTCCAGCATTTTATGCTGGCATTTCAGATTTACAGCATCTGCTCGCAGAGGGAAGTGGAAGAAGCAGAAGAGGAAGAAGCAGAAAGAAAAGAAAGAAAGACTTGCATTTATATAACGCCTTTCATGACCACCGGACGTCTCAAAGCGCATTACAGCCAATGAAATACTATTTGAAGTGGAGTCACTGTTGTAATGTGGGAAACGCGGCAGCCAATTTACGCACAGCAAGGTCCCACAAACAACAATGTGATAATGATCAGACAATCTGTTTTTGTTATGTTGGTTGAGGGATAAATATTGGCCAGGACACCGGGGATAACTCCCTTGCTCTTCTTCGAAATTGTGCCATGGGATTTTTTACGTCCACCTGAGAGAGCAGACGGGGCCTCGGTTTAATGTCTCATCCGAAAGACGGCACCTCCAACAGTGCAGGAAGGAGCCGAAGAGGAGGCAGCAGAAGAGGAGGAATCAGACGGAAGGATGCATTCCAGATAGCCCCTTTGTAGCCTGGATAGCCGGTATGGAATCATCTGCCTTTGGTCCCAGTGACCACAACCCCAATTCCCCTTTCAACATTAGTCCCACACCTTACATACCCTCTTTAACTGACCATCACAGCATCCTCTTGGCCACAATGCCTAAATAAAAGCCACCACAAAGCAAACTTTCCAATCCAACTTTATACATTTATCCATCCAATATGACATCAAGAAATCAACTCATCTCCTTTATGCATTCTCTTAGTGACTGTCTTGTGCATGCCTTTGTCTATCCTACTGATGTCACGCAGTGCTACCTCAGTGGCTGCGGCATGGCTGGTGGAAGGCTGCTGACTTTCAGTAGGGGGACACAGCAAATGGCCTTGCTGGTTGACCTTGAGGAGCTGGTGGCTGGGAGTGTCAAATCAATCTTCTTCTTCTTCTTCTTCTTCACTCTCCTCTCCCTCTTCTTGGTCACCCACTGGCTGGGCAGGCTCCATTTCTTGGGTGTGTGAAATGAGGAAGGCACAAGGGTGGAGTTGTGGTGAGGGGAGGGCAGGAAAGCAAGAGGTGCATGCCAGAAGGAGGATAATGTGTGAGGATACCAGCATCCTGTATCCTTTCAGCCCCACCGCTGGCCAAGGGCTCAGCCATGCACCTGCCAAGAATAACCTGCACCATCTCCTCCAAGGGTGTGAGGTGAGGCTAGGAATGGGAGATGTGCCTCGTGATTGATACAGATTGTTGATAGGTGAGTGCTGCGGGATGGGGGGAGTCGTGCATTGAGCAGTGTATGAGGCTAGTGATGCAGTTGGTAGGAGATGACTTTTGAAGATGCATTCACTGACCTTGACCACTGGTCTGAGGTCATGAAGCTTCTTTGCGCACTGGATCCAGGTGGTGGGAGTGACACTGCTGGAAGTGATGATCTCGGTGATGTGGTCCCACATTGTTCTTTCTGGAGGGCCTCCTGGCCCCTGTGGGTAGAGGACCTCACTTGCAGTGTTGACCCTTTGCACAAAGCTGGAGTGCTGCGTGCGAGACCCTGGGCAGCCCCTTCCCTGGCTTGCTGAGCCACTTGTGTTAGTGCTGAAGCACTTTTACCATTTTTTTAGGTGTAGAAGACAATTCAGCTTTAAGAGCTGAAGACTGCCATTTGGGAATTATTTGTAATGTTTATGTTTTTTTTGAAAGGCAGTAAGGGCTGAAAAATGCATTTTTCACTTGATTTTAATTTGTATTAGTTTTGAATGTGTTGCCCCTTTAATTATAGCCCCTTTAATTGCCCACAATGCCTTGCGAACTCCACAGCTTCACTCCCAAATGCTGTAAAAAGCAGCAACGCCGACTGTGGATGGGAATTTCATTACTGTGTACAGTTCTGGTCGCCACACTATAGGAAGGATGTGATTGCATTAGAGGGGGTGCAGAGGAGATTCACCAGGATGTTACTTGGGCTGCAGCGCTTCAGCTATGAAGAGAGACTGGACAGGCTGGGGTTGTTTTCCTTAGAGCAGAGAAGGCTGAGGGGGGACCTGATTGAGGTGTACAAAATTATGAGGGGCATAGATAGGGTAGATAGAAAGGAACTTTTCCCCTTAGTAGAGGGGTCAATAACCAGGGGGGCATAGTTTCAAGGTAAGGGGCAGGAGGTTTAGAGGGGATTTGAGGAAAAACTTTTTCACCCAGAGGGTGGTTGGAAACTGGAACTCACTGCCTGAAAGGGTGGTAGAGGCAGGAACCCTCACAACATTCAAGAAGCATTTAGATGAGCACTTGAAACGCCATAGCATACAAGGCTACGGACCAAGTGCTGGAAAATGGGATTAGAATAGACAGGGCTCGATGGCCGGCACGGACACGATGGGCTGAAGGGCCTCTTTCTGTGCTGTATAACTCTATGAGGGCATTGCACGGTAAGTTAGCGCTGCGCTGCACATTGTCAACCCCTAAAACCAATTTTTCAATGGTAGCACAGCGGTCATTTTCAGCGACACCGGCAATTCTGTTGACGCGTACAAATCTTTCCCCCAAGGTACTTTTTTCTTCTGCCTTGTATTTAACAACCATGGCCCTGAAATGATACTGTGTGATACTGATGCCAAATGTGTTTGTCTGAATTTCCTTGCTTGCTTTTTATCTGAAGCATTAAACCCATTTATTTTAAATAAGTTGATTCCTCCATTAAAATAGTACAGAGAGGAGTTTCAGATAAATGTTTTAAATGTTTGTATTCCAGTATTCCACCGTGTAATTACAGGGCTCCAGGGCCCCAGTTTTGGGATGAGGGTCAAGTCCCAGGTCAAGTATAGCTCACTGTAACTCCCCCACAATGTACTTTAGCTCTACCCTCTACTATATGGGAGTGAATTTTTCAACTTCTGTTGCAGCCATTCTTGTAGCATCTCTGAGTGAGATTATCAGTTTAATGTCAATTTGTGCTTCATTATAGGTGTTTTTGTATTGTGGTCCTGTGCCTGCTAGGAACTGGCTGAATACTACCTAAGTTTAATTCACGTTGGACACCTACAGCCAATAGAGTGGGGAGACTTTCATCATAAGCCTGGGCTCCAACAGGACCTGGATCCCAGAGCTGAAAGAACACTGTGCTACACAATTGTGCTACTTGATGGGGTCAGTTCCATAGATATGCTGAAAACACCCAACTCTACCTCTCCACCACTTTCTTCAATCCCATGACTACTTTTCTGCTATTTGATTGACTGACATAAAAACATGGATGAGTCAACATATCCTCCAACTAAACATCAAGAAACCTGAAGCCATTGTCTCCTTTCCTAGCCAATCACTTAAGCTGAATTAGGCTGTGAATATCTTGGCACCCTGTTTGATTTCAAACTCTATATCCTATCCATCACCAAGACTACTTACTTTCATCTCTGCAGCATTGCCCACCTCCATTCATACCTCATTTCCACTCCCACCAGAACCCTTATCCACACATTTGTCACCTTGCTTTTTCCAATGTCCTTGTTGGCAGCCTCCCAACCTCCTTCCTCCATAAACTCCAACTCATTCAAGACTCAGCCACCTGTATCCCATCCCAAATTAAGTCCCATTCATCAATCACCTCCATTTCTGTTGACATACACTGGCTGTAAGCAGTTCAGAAGGCCAGAGAATGGCCCATTTCTTGGATGGGTTCATTGAAATTCTGCTGGAGGAAGTAAGTCAGAGGAGGATGGGCTTCCTCTAAATGCACCATATAAGACCCCCAGAAGAGCTGCTCAAGAAGAATGGATAAGAGATAGGTACAACAGTGAATGTCATGAGCATCATACCACACATCTGGAAGCAACGCAGGAAGAAGTTTATTGACCTCACCAGATCAACTAAGATAGAAAAACTTGCCATTAGCTACGATTAATACAGTGTGCTTAGCATGTATGCCACTCATAATTACCTCCCCTTCACACAGTGCTTGCTATAAATGCTTATTATACACATTGGCTCACTGCCCTTGCCCTGGCCAAACTTGTAGTGATACCCAAGTGTCTGTGTGCAGCCATAGTGGGTGAGTGTGATGATATGTAGTAACAATGGAGGTGAAGTATGCAGCAAACTACCATGATCCTTCATGCTGTTACTAGTTGACCATGGTGAACAATTTGCTTCAGGAAACAAGGCCCTGGTCACTTGCTTTGCACATTTAAGGACAGCTGATTGCCTTATATTGCTATTGTTCCCAGTGGTAGTCAGGATTGAATGTGAGGCCTAAAAGTTAAGGGTGATTGTGACCTTGATAACCACTGGGAGTGCAATATCTGTGAAAGAGTTTGGCTTCAGGTCAGCTTAGAGCATGCAACACAATTCTATTGTGGCCTTCCTTGTAAATTTAAACCACAGTAGGCACTGCTGCTCTGTGCCCCTTTGCCTGCAGATATGTGAATGAGAATACTGACATGTGGGCAGTGCTGCTGCCTGGAATCCTTCTACTAATCCTTCTTTTCTTGCTAGAAAAACACCAGGAGGAAACCCACTGTGGAGCTATAATTAAATTGGGGGGGAAATGGTAGTTGCCCAGCAAAGTGGAGAAAGGATTTAAAACAAAATCTCAGAAATGTCCTCACTCTTACATGAGCCTTTTTAAATCCATTTCCATCAACAACTCAGGTACTAGCAATTATGAATGCTCATTTTATCTAGGGGAATCAGCAATATCCTGATGGGAATGCCAGTAAATGGAATAAACTGTGTTAACATTGGTTAGACCACACTTGGAGTACTGTTTACTGTTCTGGTCGCCATATTATGTAAAGGACGTAGAGGCACTGGAAGTCTTTAAAATTATGAACGGTTTTGATAGAGTAGACAGAGAGAGAATGTTTCCACTTGTGGGGAAGAGCAAAACTAGAGGCCATCAATATAAGATAGTCACCAAGAAATCAAATAGGGAATTCAGAAGAAACTTCTTTACCGAGAGAGTGGCAAGAATGTGGAACTCGCTACCACAGGGAGCAGTTGAGGCTAATAGTATAGATGCATTTAAAGGGAAACTAGATAAGCATATGAGGGAGAAGGGAATAGAGGATTATACTGATAGAGTTAGATGAGGAAGGATGGGAGGAGGCTCAAGTGGAGCATAAACACCAGCATGGAATGGTTGGGCCGAATGGCCTGTCTCTGTGCTGCATATTCTATGTAATACATAATTGTGACTTTGTTTTAATATTACAAGCAACAAACTGGTGGGGGGGCCCTAGTGCCAGAATGAAATCCAAACGCAAAATTAGATTGGACGCTAAATGAGCGGAAAACCAGTATAATGGATCTCTGCCTGTATTTCCAATTTGTGCTCAATTTATATCTATTTATCAGCTGAAATCAATCAGACAATCTAGGCCAAGTCTTTGAGTAATGTGAATAAATTTGTTCAAATTAGAAAGAGTTAAATCATCTGTTTAGTTGATATCGCAAATAGCTGGTCAAAAGAAATTTACAGGTGAACTAAACAGATGTTCAACTTCAGTCTGTCCTAATTTCTAGGAAGGCACAAGTGCCGAATTGTCTTAATGCAGCTTGTCTGGTCCCTACCAGTTGTCCATGGCAATGATAATCATCCATATTGTTACATTTTTAGAAAGCATCTGATAATCCAAAAAGGTTTGCAAAAATAAAGATATTGGCAGCTGTGCATTCACCTACCCACAATTCAAATCCAGCAGCGACATTCAACATTGATGTTCATCAGAGCCTGTGGATGTAAAATGAGCCCGTGCATAGAAAGAAAGAAAGACTTGATTTATATAGCACCTTTCATGACCTCAGGATGTCCCAAGGCAATTAAAGACAATAAATTACTGTACGAAATGCAGCAGCCAATTTGCACACAGCAAGGTCCCACAAACAGCAATGAGATAATGACCAGATAATCTGTTTTTTTTAGTGATGTTGGTGAATAGATAAATATTGACCAGGACACCAAGGCGAAATCCCCTGCTCTTCTTCGAATTGTTCCATGGGATCTTTCATGTCCACCTGAGAGGGCAGATGGGGCCTTGATTTAACACCTCATTCAAAAGACGCCACCTCTGACAGTGCAGCACTTCTTCAGCACTGCACTGATGTGTCAGCCTAGATTATGCGCTCAAGTCTCTGGAGTGGGGCCTGAACGCACGACCTTCTGACCCAGAGGTGAGAGTGCTGCCACTAAATCAAGGCTGAAACAAGGCTGACAAAACTGACAAAACTAGGTCACTACCAAAACTTTCCCTGTCCCAGATCCCATGGCAACCCAGAGAGAGAAAGCAAATGACCTGGATTGAATATATGATGCTTTATCTTTTTTTTAATAAACTTTATTTTTAATTTTAAGTAGCTTCAGGAGGGATTATCTTCAGGAGGAATAAAGGTGAGTTAATATCATTAAAATGAAACATTGGAACTGAGTTCCAATGAAGAGTTACACCAAAACATTAACCTTATACCTGAAGATCACTCTCATGAGGCTAGAAGTTACTGTTGGTAATAATAGTGGATGAATACTTAACACTTTGTGTGACATTTCGCTGTTGGTTATTTTAAAGGAGGACTTAACCCAGTTAAAATAAATAGTTTAATGCTTCCATTAAAATAGCATATAGAGATCTGTCAGGTGACCACATTAAGTATTCATCCACTATTATTACTAACAATAATTCCGAGCCTCTGTTGCTCTTTTGATCTTGTTAAAAGGGTTTATTTTCTTGCACTGGAAATAAAAATCATTGCACATAACATTTGTTAAAAATACTGAAGTTTGTGAAAATGTGGTTTTCAAGAACGAGCATTGGGAGCTTTCATTGGCACCTCTATCCTTTCACAACTCCAACCCATTTCTGCCCCCCACCTCTCCACCTCACTCCAAGGAAAACAGAAGAGGTCAAAATACTTAAGGTGTGTTAGTAAATTGGCACAATCACCTCAACTAACTCAAACCTCTTTATTTACATTTTCTTACCTTTGAAAACACGTACCAGAGTACAGTTCCAGGGAAACTAGTAGCTCTCCAGCACCAAGTAACCATTCTTCATGTGTGATTCTACACAGTGAGTGTCAGCAGACTATTCAATTAGGAGATATCATAGACAAATCCATACATGCATGCATTTCAGGAGGGTTCATTGGATAGCAATCAGGTGCAAGAATCCTTCCTGATTTTTTTCTCTCCCAGGATGCTGAAGCTATCTGTAAATTGTACTGCCTTCCCAGGAATTGATTCAAATGGATTCAAATACCTGTTAACCAATGACCCCATAGCAGGTACAATCCTGGATTCGAAAAGTACCACAGTAAACCCAGTGACTCAGTGGGCCCTTGAGATTTTCAATATGTGTTGAAGTGTACTAAGGTTGAGGTCAGGAGTGGAGCCATTCCTGGGCAAGGGTAGGAACTGAAGCATTCGTGAAGTCGCAGTATCATATTTGCAATATCATGAATAAATTTATCGACAACATTGTCTTTTAGTACCTTTGTTGATATTTTTACTCGGTGGCCTGTGACTCCCTCAAAACGCTTAATATTCTTCCAGTAGCTATTATTCTGTCAGCTGAAGGAAGGAACCAACTATAACTATGCCTGCAATTCCCAGGATGCTGCCACCTGACTGTGTATTTATGTAACACCTTTAACATAAAGGAACATTCCAAGGTGCTTCGCAAATAGGTTTAAGGAAAACAGATACTAAGCCAGAAAGGAAAAAGAATAGGAGGAGGTAACTGGTCAAAGAGATGGGTATTGAGGAGATTTTTGAAGATCGAGAGAGATAGAGAGGTGGAGAGGTTAAAGAAGGGATTTCCAAAGAGAATAATCAAAGTGACTGAAGACTCTACCACCAATGGTGGGGTGAAAAGGAATGTACAGAAGACTTCAGTCAGAAAAAGCAGAGCATTCACGAGGTGATATAGGGCTGGCGAAGATTAGAGAGATAGAATGAGGCAATGACATGGAGTGATTTATAGATTTTGAATTGAATATGTTGGGAAATGGGGAGCCAGTGTAGGTTGCCAAAGAGCTAATTAAAGATTGAGCAGGATTTAGAGCGGGACAGGGATTGTGCAGCAGAGTCATGGACAAAATGAATTTATGAAGAGTGGAGAATAGAAGTCTAGCAAATAGAGCATTTGAGTAGTCGAGTCTGGAGGTGACAGGCATATATACGAATTTCAGTGGTGGAGTTAGGGGCAGAAGCAGGCAATGTTTCACAAGTGGAAGTAAATGGTCTTGATGATGGATAGGATGTGAGGTTTAAAGCCCATCTTGGGGTCGAACAGGACTTCAGTTTGCAAACGGTTTGGTTCAGTCTGAGAGAAAAAGAGAGAGATAGAATCAGTGGTGAGAGAATGGGTTTTGTGATGGAAGGTGAAGACAATGGCTTAGAAATTCGGTCACATAGCACCCGTGGGCACTAACTAGCCTACTATATCCCAAATATGGTGGGCAGGAAGTGCGCGCACAAAGTGTGCTGCATGCCATATTGGTATAGGAGGGCACATGGGTGGCAGGAGCACACACCGGCTGCATTCTAAGTAGAGAATAATACATTTAAGTTAGGGCCCGTTTTCCATTTTGGATCACCCCAGTGCTTCACTTGCCATGTGCTGACATTCTTCCCTCACAAATACTCTGGCTGCAGACATGGGTGGTCTCATAGGGCTGTCTTTAGGGCTGGAGGATGAGGGGGAGCAGCAAGGAAGACACCACAGAGCAGGAGATGCTGCCAGAAGGGGGAGCAGGACAGCACTCAGTAGGAGGCCATATCCACAGAGGGTCTTCAGGGAGCAATTCTACATCAACTTTACTGAGGAGCAATGTATGAAGCACCTTTGCTTCACCAAGGAAGCTGTCACCGAACCAACGTTCCCGCTAAACTGTGCAGCTGCCGGTGGTCTGGAGGTCCCATGCAGGCTGCTCACCAGCTTTTATATGGAAGAAACTGCTCAAGCACGAAAATTTGAATGGGCTGTGCTGCCAGTTAAAGGGACCGCACATGGAAATAAAATAAGAGGGAACATTGGACCAAACTATGTCACCTGCTGCAGCCACCACTCCAGCCTTTAACTAGGGCATGGACATCACTTCCTGTGACTGTCAAGGTCACCATCACCCTCAACATGTATGTCACGGACTCCTTTCAGGCTGCAACAGGTGATAGCAACAACATCTCAGTTTGCAGTACACCAAAATATAAGGAAAGTCACCGAGGCACTCTACGCCAAAAGAAACACCTACATCTCCTTCCCCATGGGCAGAGTGAAGTAGGACGAGAGAGAGCACTAGGTTTCACATGCATGGCAGGTGTCCCCACGATGCAGTGTGCCATTGACTGCACACACATTGCCTTGCGTACTCCCTATCACCAGTCTGGCATCTTTATTAATTGAAAGGGATTCCACACCATCAATGTACAGCTGGTTTGGAACCACAAGCGGCGCATCATGGAGATCTGTACCCGCAATGCTGGCAGCTGACACGACTCATCCTGCAACAATCCTCTGTACCGCCTTAATTCCAACCAGGCTGCCAAGTTACCGGCTGGCTATTGGGTGACAAGGGATGTACCCTTGGCTCATGACTCCAGTCAAGCATCAGCGCACAACAAGCTCACCGAGGAGCACTTCAACTAAATCAGCCCTCCCATTCCCCATTCACCAACAGTCCCACAATTCTTACCACTCTTCTTACAACCACCATCTGATTGCCTTCCATCACTCCAAACTTGCCCTCACTTCATTACGCAGACAGATACCAAAACCTAAATCCAGATCAAAAAACACACTTATCAAACAAATTGTGTCAGCATTGACAAAAACATTGACTAATCACCCTTGTGAAAGCCATTAGGGCCTGTCTTGTGTGCTCGTTTTCCTAACCTGGTGCTCCTACGATATGCTTCTCTAATGGCTACAGCTTGGGAGGTGGAAGACCGCTGAGCTTCCATTGAGGGCACTTCAGATGGCTGTGGAGAACGACATCAAGCAGCACTGAGCCTAATGGGCCCAGGTGCAGACTGCAGCTTCTCAGGCAAGGGTTGCAGCAGTCTGGACTGGCTGTCTGAGTGGCACCAGCAAGGGCCCTGGTATAGTGTCTGGCAGGGGAGCAGGCATGCTGTCATCCTGAGAGAGAACAATAGGTGGCTCTCCCATGGAGGCCAGGCCACTCAGGCCCTGGAAAATATCTGGAGCTTGTCATGCAGAGTGTGTGGGTGAGGGAGACATCAGAAGAGACAAAGAAGCTGAAGTAGAAAGAAAGCCTGTGAGCTGTCTCCAGTGGCCACAGTCTGCCCCTTTCCATTATAGCCAGGAAGCTCTCTTGGGGTGGTTGGGGGTGGGGGGGGGGGGGGGGGAAGAGGATATGCAGGCGGGCTTTTCCTCCTCTGGGGACAGCCTGCTGCCTGCTGCTGTGTGCCACCTTCTCCTACAAGAAAGAAGGGAGTGTGTTAGTGAGAGTCTTCTGAGGTGTTTGAAGAATGTGGCTGCCACGGTTGAATAGCTGACGGAGTGTATGCATGAGATGTAAGTTGTGAGGGTTGTAATAGTGGTGAGTGTCTGAGCATGAGGAGAAGGATGTTTAGGGAAGTGTGGTGCAGTGAATGCGGGAGAGTGCAGGGTAGGGGGAGCAGTGTTTGGAGTGCTGAGTGCTGTAATCAATGAGGCTGTGCGGAGTGCTGCTGTGATCAGAAAGTATTTTACCTTAACAATTCTAGTTAAATCACTGTAAGTGCAAACATCTAATATCACTAAGTAGTTTCATAAATTAAGTTACTTTTTCTTATTAATCATAGTTTGTATAAACGGCATGGTCCACACAACGGTTTCAAACTTTGTCTGAACCTTATACCAGTGACATTAAATGCTAAACATCAATGTTACTTTATGTTTTGCGAACACGAATACCCAGCACCCTACAGATTCCATTGTTTGTATGCACGTTGAAATGTGTTATTCTTGCAACTTTTTTGTCTAATGGTTCTAAAATGGAAAAAATGTTTTATTATTACTTAATCAAATCATGCGGGGGACGCTTGTTCCAAAAGCACCAGTATTTACTGCCAATGTGTGACAGAGTTCTCTTTGTGTTTGCTTATCCTCTGCTGTCACACACTTTAATTCGCTCTTCTTTGTCATTCACCACTTTCTACAAAGAGCCTCAAGAAGGTTCAGCGTCTGAAAACCTGTTTATTTTATATACTATTCCAAAGTACCCCACGGAATTTAAACGGGACACTTAGCCACGTATTAAACAGAACCGCAAGCATTTAGAAATCAAAATGTGCTTGAAACTTTTATTATAAAAAGTTGGCGTTTCTGATTTGTATGAGAAGACGAAGAGGACGAGTTTGCACTTGGAAGTATTACAAAGTTTAGCCAGGCTTTGCATCCCTAATAACGTATGTACAGTATGTACGTGTGCACATGTACTGCCATAGTATATGTAGGAAGGAAAAGAAGTCCAAGTTGCCAAATTAATGACTTGAAGAATCATCATCAATAACTAAGCAGATGACATAAAAGTCAGGATTTCGAAATAAAAAATGAGCATCGCCCAGAAGAAACTGAATATTTGGTTAAATGATACTGTAACCCAGACCTGGTTAATCTCTGATTAATAAAACGTCTGTCGTCTCAATTCAGCTACAGGGTCTTAACATCGCTGCCTGTTCATTTCCTGAAATAAAAATAATTTACATTAAACCGCTAAGATTGGCATATAGGTATCGGCACACCGTGCACTTCTAGTAACATAAGAGGTGTATACATTGCTGTTTAATACTAGCACCTGCATTTTCACAGAATACTGGGCATCGTTTGCCACAATGCGTTTTAAACCGCAGTCAGATTAAAAATATCTACATATTCGTCGAAATACTTTGGCGTCATTCTTTTCAGGAAAGGGATTTATTGTTAAGCAGAGAACAAATCGGCACCAGAAACGTGATAAAATTGCAATGTTCCTCCCCTGACGCTTTAGGATTCCAGCAGCAGTTTAAACATGGTTCCAAAGTTCAGTGAATATTCCAGTTGTTGTCCCATGTGTATCACTTCGTGGTCGTACAAAGAAAGCCCCAGCGAGAGTTTTATAAACTCTATAGTTGGATTATCTCTCTTCGCCCACACTCTGCTCTGCAGCTGGGTGTTTGTTTACCTCTCGAGTCTGTGAAGGATCTGCAAGAATTCAGTAAATACCATTTTATTTGACCTATTGTTAGAAGATCAGTGAAAGCAGTTTTTTTTTGGCTGGGTTCTGGAATAACGCGTTCCTAAGGGAGTGAGCAAATGATGGAGGGCAGGGAAAAGATGAATTGATGATTAATAGATCGTCAAAAAAGCACATGTTTCAGAGCTGTAATGGAATATGAAGAGAATAGGGAGAGTGAGATATTGTAATATAGTACAGGATAGGGAAAACAGGACAGTGCGAATTGAAATCCGAGAGAAAATAGGCACAGATAAATGAGATAGCAAAAGGGAAAATGTAACAAAATAAAATGTCACACGGGGGAAATAAAGAGAGAGAGAGAGAGACAGCAAAAATAACAAAGCGACGAAGGAAAGAGAGAGAGGCATTATAGAATGTGATAGAGAATAAATAGAGATGGAGAGATACAGAGATTGGGTGAAACGAAATAGATAATGGGACACTAAAAGCCAGAAAGAGAAAGCGGGAGCAGGAGCGAGGGGATGAAGGAAGGCAGAGAGCGTGTGGGTGGGGTTGAGAAGAATAAGAGAACATTATGCAGTTCATTTAGTTAACAAGTGAAATAAAAGCGAAGCGTGCAGAGTGAATCCAAACCGAAAAGCCACAAAAAGCCTATTGAGATCCACTCTGCCGCTAGTGGCGTAACCATCACATGGCAGCCGCAATCCCGAAGTATTTAAGGAGCCAGCTCCGCACTTTCAGCACCACAGATAACTCCAACAACTTGGCTATCGTCTCCTTTCAGTCATATCACAACTACATCAGACAGGAAAGAACTTTGTCGAAAATGCCCAGGTCGTTCCTTGTGGATTCGCTCATAGTGAGAGACGCGAACGAGAAAGCATCCCCCGGTGTGTTTGAGAGTAACACACCTTTACTGCCTTACGCGGTGCATCCGTCTCATTCTCTGTCTCTTTCTGCGGGATCATGCCATTCTCGGAAATCAGGGCTGCTCTGCGTGTGTCCCCTGTGTGTTACAGCCTCTCAGCTCCATCCCGCCCCACCTGGCATCCCTTTTCTCAAGGCGCAGTTCCCCAGCTTCAACCCACAGTACTGTCACTCAGCCCTAAGCAGACACCACCGAGCCAGCGCAGTCACTGTGGACCATGGACCCAACATCTACTCAGCAGCATATCCCATGACAGACCCGAGACAGTTTCACTGTCTTTCCCTTGGTGAGTACACAGAAAATCCTAATCGATGGTCTCCAGGTCCCGTATTAGTTGCATAGTTAGTCATTGCTTTACTGTAATTCAAAGTTGGACTGATTTAAAGTTTGGAAGCATTTTGATGCCTGTGTTGTCAAGTGCAAGACAAAATTCATATCTTGACCTGCCAGTCTAGACACTGTAAAAGAAAACTCTCAAAGCAGTAAACTGGGTTGAATGTGCGTACGATTTCAATGTGTATGTTTACAGTTCAGTTAATATTACATTAATGCTTATTCTCGAATGCAATTGCTAAGTATAAATGTTTTTCAAGCTAAATTGAAATGTTTATGATACTTAATCTACACGTATGTAACATGCATAAATAATTTCCGAAACCCAAGCGTTCTCCTAGCTACAAGGTGCAATTTTGCTGCATCGTATTTGTATATTTAGTAAAAGAGCGAAAGCACAATTCCAGGTGCTTCATTGTAGAATCCCTCTATTTGTGCAGACGGAGTTTGACTAACCAGTTTCATTAATATCCAATAGCAAAGTTACCATCTGAAAGTATTTATTTTTCTAAAAGCGTTACAATCTGCTGTTTCTTATACATTTTATTGTTGTTTTCCAGCTTCCGAGAGTAGCTCCAGCCAGCTGCAGAGCAGTAAGAGGATGCGCACGGCCTTCACCAGCACTCAGCTGCTCGAACTGGAGAGAGAATTCGCCTCCAACATGTACCTGTCCCGTCTCCGCAGGATCGAAATCGCCACCTACCTGAACCTGTCCGAGAAACAGGTGAAGATCTGGTTTCAGAACCGTCGGGTCAAGCACAAAAAGGAAGGCAAAAGCGGCAGCGCGCAGCGCACTCCGCCCAACTGCAAGTGCAGCTCTCTGACATCGGCCAAGTGCACCGGGGAAGAGGAGGAGATGCCCATGTCACCTTCATCATCGGGCAAAGACGACAGAGACTTGTCAGTTACTCCTTGAAAATAAGTTTGAAATAAAACTATCCAACGCAATGCAGCCGCGAGTTATCGGGCGACCCTTGCCTGCCTTTCTATTTCTTCATTAAAAAAAATA